>OZ023335.1:16422014-16434514 GCA_964007535.1 Brachyptera risi | reverse complement strand
ACTAGAGTCAGGATCATTTTTCGTCCTGGCAACCGGGCAATTCGTGTACACTGTACAGGATGGCATACTGAAGAAATTACGGTAGGTTGCCCGCTTGTAACAAGAAATGCGAGATAAACGTGTTCTAGACACATTTTCGAAATCGGTTTCTTTATACTATAAGTATAAATTTTGGGGGAATATTTTTCCCGTATAAACTCGGAATTCTCCCGGAATTCGAACATTAGAATGATATGCCCTACACACATCATTTCAAAGTTTTACATAGATCGATTCGGTCGTTTTTTGAAAATAATTACAATGTAGGCCTAGTTTTTCAGACCAATTTAAAAGCTATCAAGAATATCAAAAGGTGAAATTAATTAGAGCATCAAAAAATTTGAAAATTGAGCAACAATTAGAACAAGAAAGCCGTGCATCATTGGTTTCAAAATCGAGGTGTGTATAGCTTTCCTTTACATTTAACATAAGTAGGCCTATGTCGCATATGCTGCGTCTTCCCAGTTGGAAACAACAAGCATTGAACAATTGTTCAAGAAACTTACAAGTTAAAACTTACCTGAACTCTTGATTGCTATCAGTGTTTACATTTTATCTATGACTATCAATAACGTAACGGGATAAGCAACATGGCGCTTTCCTTTCGCACCATGCGTATGTCAAAGGGATGCCGCCTCACAAATGTTATGATGATTTGCTGGTATTGTTATATGTTGATCTATGCAAGTAATAGATGTAATGCAATCTATGAATCCAGCTCTTTCCAACTGCATTAAGCAATATTGGAGTAAATTTCATTTGAATTAGCCAATCTAAATTTAAAATACGTCTGTAAAAGCATTTCGTCCCCTAGTCAAGAGCCCTACTGCTATATTTACCATTTGATAACTGGATAATCACTCATCATCTACGAGAAAGATTAAAATCAATGCAATTGTACAACTATGTACTATGCATTGGAGTACGAGCCTTATACGTACGATTTGATTTGAAATTGCGAATCTCAGAAATGTACACGAAAGCGCGCTGATTCCATCATGGTGAAAACGGCCTAATGTTAAAAGGATAGGACTTACGCCATGTTGCTTATCCCGTTACGTTATTGATAGTCATAGATTTTATACAGCACGATTCGCGAATGATTAACTGTAGGCCCCCTATCATTCATTATTCCTGGACCCTTATTCTCGACATTTATGAAATGTGGAATGAGTAAAATTTGGGTAAGATTACAATAATTCCACTAAAAATGACCGATTGGTATTCCTGAAATTATCATTTCCAATTTCATGTCATTCCACATTTCACTTGGAAATCTTACCACCCATTCGGTTAGTGAAATGTCAAAGTGAGTTGTAAAATATTGTGCATAGCACTCGAGATGGCTTTGTATCACGTACTGCAACTAGGATAATTAACTAGGGAAGGCAGTGCATCCCATTTGTTTACATTTTCACGGGTTGCAATTGGCTATAATCTGCTAGTCTCGTGAAGGGTATCAATCATATTTTAAAAATAATTCCATTTCATATTCCACGATTTTTCAACTCGGGAATAGCAAAACGGTGAGAAGTGAGATAAAAAAAAAAGGGAAATGAGATAATAATCTCATCTCATTTCACTCATCTCATCTCATAATCTCACAATCTCGAGAATAAGGGTCCACGACCTTACACATTTCACTTGGAAATCTCACCACTCATTTGGTTAGTGAAATGTCAAAGTGGTTAGTAAAATATTGTGCATAGCACTCAAGATAGCTTTGCATCACTGCCACTGGGATAATTAACTAGGGAAGGCAGTGTATAGGCTTCTGTCACGTAACAAATGACTAACAATCGTTACCATAGCAATCCAGCGAACTGGTAGACTACCAAACACTCTGATTGGTCAATTCCAACTGATGCACATTGTTGTCTGTCTCTTTCAACAATGAGTGACGTCACTTGACAGAAGCCAATCTGCTAGCCTCGTGAAGGGTATCTATCATATTTTAAAATGATTCCATTTCATATTCCACGATTTTTCAACTCGAGAATAGCAAAACGGTGAGAAGTGAGATAAAAAAGTAGAATGAGATAATAATCTCATCTCATTTCACTCATCTCATAATCTGAGGAATAAGGGTCCCTGGACCCATCAGTTCACCAGTCACATTTGTTAAATTACTACAAAATTTCGAGATGATGTTATAAAAGGGGGGGAAGGGGGGGGGTGGTGAACCGATTGTGTCACAAAACTATACGGCATCGACTTAGATGCAGACAAATGTGACCACCACGTTTCATCAAAATGTTCACTTTTGTTGACCTGTTGATCGCGAACAAAAAAGAATTGTTCTTTTGAAAGTACGATAAAATAGGTCTTCGCTGACGCTCATCCAATAAAATCAAAACATTCTGCACTAATATCGAATGCATCAATGAAGAGTAATCGAGTGATTAGCGCACTGAACCGTCATTCAGGAGACCGGAGTTCGATTCCCGCCATGCTCGACCATTCTGACAGGTTTTTTTCGTGTTTCCATCTGTCGTTCAGGTCGATACTGAAATGGTTCCCTAACAACGGTTCATTACCAACTTCTTACTACTATCCAAAAACACCTGATCAAATAACCTTTCATCCCATCATCTCATATATCATCCACCGACGCCAATAGATCGTACTCATCAGTCATACTATCCAAAAGCACCTAATAAAATTACCTCACATCTCATCATCCCATCATCCCATATATCATTCACCGACGCCAATATATCGTACTCATCAGTCATACTATCCAAAAATACCTAATAAAATTACCTCACATCTCATCATCCCACCATCTCATATATCATTCACCGACGCCAATAGATCGTACTCATCAGTCATACTATCCAAAAGCACCTAATAAAATTACCTCACATCTCATCATCCCACCATCTCATATATCATTCACCGACGCCAATAGATCGTACTCATCAGTCATACTATCCAAAAGCACCTAATAAAATTACCTCACATCTCATCACCCCACCATCTCATATATCATTCACCGACGCCAATAGATCGTACTCATCAGTCATACTATCCAAAAGCACCTAATAAAATTACCTCACATCTCATCATCCCATCATCTCATATATCATTCACCGACGCCAATATATCGTACTCATCAGTCATACTATCCAAAAGCACCTAATAAAATTACCTCACATCTCATCACCCCACCATCTCATATATCATTCACCGACGCCAATATATCGTACTCATCAGTCATACTATCCAAAAACACCTAATAAAATTACCTCACATCTCATCATCCCACCATCTCATATATCATTCACCGACGCCAATATATCGTACTCATCAGTCATACTATCCAAAAACACCTAATAAAATTACCTCACATCTCATCACCCCACCATCTCATATATCATTCACCGACGCCAATATATCGTACTCATCAGTCATACTATCCAAAAATACCTAATACAATTACCTCACATCTCATCATCCCATCATCTCATATATCATTCACCGACGCCAATATATCGTACTCATCAGTCATTGGATGAGCGAAGCGAAGACTCAATTACACTATACCGAAAAAAAAGTGCCTGTTTTTTTGTTTTTTTGTTTTTTTGTTCGCGCTCCACAGGTCAGACAAAAATTCAAAATCAGTTGAAACTTGGCACACACATGAACCCTTATCTGACTTGATGCTGTATAGTTTTGAGGCACGATCGGTTGAACAACTTCTGAGAAAACTCATTCCAAAGTTTTCAAAAATCCCATTAGAATAAGCCAGAGGAAAACATTCGTGAAAAATATTTCATCTGAGAGGATTCAAATTCTCAGAGAACTTCAATCTGATAATGATACACATTATTCCGAACTTTTACTCAAATCGGATCAGCCGTTTCGATGTAAAAAAATATATAATGTTATTTGTGTCAATTATTCAAAGCTATTAAGATACCTATTAAATCAAATCAACAAGTGTCACCACTTGACTGTAAACGATTAAAACAAAGCCTTCTTTATTATTATATAAACTAGGCAAACGCGTTATGTGTTTCCGCGTTGATGGATGAGCTGGAACATATCAACTTATCTTTGGATTGGTTATTATATATATATATACACCTTGAGATCCAAACCATTACATCACTGCCATCTTATTTTCCATTGATAATTTATATGATAATAAAGAAGGCTTTGTTTTAATCGTTTACAGTCAAGTGGTGACACTTGTTGCTTTGATTTAATAGGTATCTTAATAGCTTTGAATAATTGACACAAATAACATTATATATTTTTTTACATCGAAACGGCTGATCCGATTTTGAGTAAAAGTTCGAAATAATGTGTATCATTATCAGATTGAAGTTCTCTGAGAATTTGAATCCTCTCAGATGAAATATTTTTCACGAATGTTTTCCTCTGGCTTATTCTAATGGGATTTTTGAAAACTTTGGTATGAGTTTTCTCAGAAGTTGTTCAACCGATCGTGCCTCAAAACTATACAGCATCAAGTCAGATAGGGGTTCATGTGTGTGCCAAGTTTCAACTGATTTTGAATTTTTGTCTGACCTGTGGAGCGCGAACAAAAAAACAAAAAAACAAAAAAAACAGGCACTTTTTTTTCGGTATAGTGTAATTGAGTGTTCGCTTCGCTCATCCAATTATTAATGGAAAATAAGATGGCAGTGATGTAATGGTTTGGATCTCAAGGTGTATATATATATAATAACCAATCCAAAGATAAGTTGGTATGTTCCAGCTCATCCATCAACGCGGAAACACATAACGCGTTTGCCTAGTACTATCCAAAAATACCTAATACAATTACCTCACATCTCATCATCCCATCATCTCATATATCATTCACCGACGCCAATATATCGTACTCATCAGTCATACTATCCAAAAGCACCTAATAAAATTACCTCACATCTCATCATCCCACCATCTCATATATCATTCACCGACGCCAATAGATCTTGGTAATCAGTACAGTGCGTGTTGAAACACAATATAAAATGAATACAATAAGTGTTTTCAGTGTTGTTGGCCCTGTTAGCGGCCGTGGACGCGGGCAAGCCCAGGTGCCCGTTGTGCCCGAAATCGGGCAGTGCCCGGGCGTGCGGTACAGACACCCGGGGGGGTAGGAGGGAGTTCTCCAACACATGCGAGCTATTCCGTTACAACTGCCTCCAGCCCAAAGCCAGTAAGTATAATCTCCCTTCATTAGGAGTCCACGGGAGTCGATTTAGCGAAATATCATTTTTTGGTGATAACTTTTGAATGGTATGATTGGATGAGCGAAGCGAAGACTCAATTACACGATACTCGAAAAAAATGCTTCTTTTACTTTTTTTCGTGCTCCACAGGTCAAACGAGAATTCAAAATCAGTTGAAACTTGGCATACACGCTTATCTTTTTTTTTTCTTAATAACATCGAAACTTGATACAAAATCATTGTTCCCCAATTAAGGCTAAGGATGAAAGATGGGATCGTTTGGACGGGGCACCACAAGGGTGATCTTACCACCCCATTTTGATTATTTAAAACTAATGAACTTCAACACCAGGACTGCGCTGTCTGTGACCATAATTGTTCGCCGTAGATAAAAGTATTTCAGTATAAACACACGAACGTTGATATCTTCCACTTTGAACTAAGTATCTTAGGCAATGATCACTTCTTTCCATTGACAGCAGATGTAATGTTTATCATTATACACAATCGACAAATTAAATTAGTGAGGCCTATCTAATTTACACCCTTATCAAATTCAATACTGTATAGTTTTGAGGCGCAATCGGTTGAACCTGCACTTCTAAGAAAACTCATTTCAAAGTTGTCAAAAATACCATTAGAATAATCATCTAATCACAATTCTAATAGGAACATACACTGACATTTTTTAAACCAATTCAAGTAAATTTGAAATAAAATTATAAACCTTGAACATTTCTACGGGCTTCATGCAGCTGAAAAATGTGTTTCTCAGCAGTTGATTCAGAGTATGGCTCAGTCCACTTGGCCTCGCTTCAGAAACTGAAGTCACTGTTGGGCGTGGGTTCGAGTCCCGCACAAGGCATGGGTTTTTGTAAACGTCCTTTCACTTATCATCACTTCATAGTTTCATCATCACCTACTCATTCGTACCCCCGTATAACCTAGCTGTTAGTGGGGTCGTTAGGCAAACAATAAGAATCATCATCAATAATTTACTTTGGGCCCAGTTTCAAGAACTGATAGTTAATGGATTAATTAAGCCATAGTTAGAGTATTCCGCTTGGTTACGTATAGATTATTTGTATACTTTAACCATTATTTATAGCTAATTATTAATTAGACGAGCTTTAGCGAGGATTCAATTTGACATACTGAAAAAAATTGGTGTTCGTTTTATGTTTTTTTTTTTTTTTTTTTTTTTTTTTTTTTTTTTTATGTTTTTCTTGTCGGTTCTCCACAGGTCAAACGGCTACAGCTATCAACTTCAAACTTTTTTTCGTCATGGTTCCTCATCTAACTTAGATCTGTATAGTTTTGTGGCATTATCGGGTGGTAACTTTTTTTTTATGAATTTTAGAAATTTCAAAAATCCCCATTAGAATAACCCGGAGGAAAATACTTGAAAAATCAAAATTTTTCAAGACCTCTCAAATTTTCGCCGAATATAAAGGAAACTATTAAGCACATTTTGAGAGATTTTTCGCATCAATCGGATGAGAAATAACGAAGAAAACGCATTTATAAAGCATTTTCCCATCAATTTAGGCTACTAGGAAAACGCGGGATGCGCGTTGTTAGACGAGCTTATAGGGGTATAGAAATCTAGAATGAAAAATAATTTGTCAACCCAATCTACATCTACAGACCTTAGATCACTCCACACGTTCAAAAACCTTATGAGAATCAGTTATGTCACGGCCTTCCTCTTCATTCATTTCAATCGTTTTGAATTAATTGGTGACACTTGTTGCTATAGATTTAATTGGTTCCCGTAATAGCCTAAATTGATGGGAAAATGCATTATAAATGCGTTTTCTTCGTTATTTCTCATCCGATTGATGCGAAAAATCTCTCAAAATGTGCTTAATAGTTTCCTTTATATTCGGCGAAAATTTGAGGGGTCTTGAAAAATTTTGATTTTTCAAGTATTTTCCTCCGGGTTATTCTAATGGGGATTTTTGAAATTTCTAAAATTCATAAAAAAAAAAGTTACCACCCGATAATGCCACAAAACTATACAGATCTAAGTTAGATGAGGAACCATGACGAAAAAAAGTTTGAAGATGATAGCTGTAGCCGTTTGACCTGTGGAGAACCGACAAAAAAACATGAAAAAAAAAAAAAAAAAAAAAAAAAAACATAAAAACGAACACCAATTTTTTTCAGTATGTCAAATTGAATCCTCGCTAAAGCTCGTCTAATTACGGGAACCAATTAAATCTATAGCAACAAGTGTCACCAATTAATTCAAAACGATTGAAATGAATGAAGAGGAAGGCCGTGACATAACTGATTCTCGTAAGGTTTTTGAACGTTTGGAGTGATCCAAGGTCTGTAGATGTAGATTGGGTTGACAAATCATTTTTCATTCTAGATTTCTATACCCCTAAGCTCGTCTAACAACGCGCATCCCGCGTTTTCTTAGTTAAATAAGCATTCGTGAAACTAACTCCTCATAATATACACATCATTTTATTGTATTTTGTAATATTTATTTAATGTTACCCTTCCAGTTTACAAGCAAGCAGATTGCACGGCGAAGAAACAAGACAGAAGCGATGGGAACAAGGAGAATGAGAGCAAGAAGGAAAAGGAGAGCAAAAAGGAGAAGGAGAACAAGAAGAAAGGAAATAATAAGAAAGATTAGGAGAGTGACATAATCGACAAAACAACACCTATATGTATAGTTAGGGCTTGAAGCATAAGTAAAAGTCTGTTTCTGTCGTTGATACCTGTTGAATCCTATGCAATATAACATGGTGGTCTATAACCAGGTCGCAAAGAGACTTTTACTTTTGATTCAAGCTGTACATGGCGTATGGGGGAGATTCTGGACCGATATCTTGACTTATTCTTCATGAAATCAACCGACGATTTTTAGGTTAGGTTTTTAGTGACTGATAACGATTATCGTAACCACTGTATTTCACACGGTTGAACAACATGCCTAATAAATACACAATTCAGTCAAATTTTGACCCTTACCGTGACTGCCACTTGAAATAACGTCCTATAGTCCCGGCTAGCTTCAAGAAACAAAGGATTTCCATTGGTATATATACTCTAGGAGAGCTAAACACCATGACAATACGACGTAATTGGATGAGCGAAGCGAAGACTCAATTTCACTATACCGAAAACAAAGTGCCCGTTTTTTTTTTTTTTTTCGCGCTCCACAGGTCAGACGAAAATTCAAAATCAGTTGAAACTTGGCACACACATGAACCCCTATCTGACTTGATGCTGTATAGTTTTGAGGCGCGATCAGTTCGACCACTTCTGAGAAAACTCATTCCAAAGTTTTCAAAAATCCCATTAGAATAACCCAGAGGAAAACATTCGTGAAAAATATTTCATCTGAGAGGATTCAAATTCTCAGGGAATTTCAATCTGATAATGATACACATTATTCCGAACTTTCACTCAAATCGGATCAGCCGTTTCGATGTAAAAAAATATATAATGTTATTTGTGTTAATTATTCAAAGCTATTAAGATACCTATTAAATCAAAGCAACAAGTGTCACCACTTGATTGTAAACGATTAAAACAAAGCCTTTTTTATTATCATATAAATTATTAATGAAAAATAAGATGGCAGTGATGTAATGGTTTGGATCTCAAGGTGTATATATATAATAACCAATCCAAAGATAAGTTGATATGTTCCAGCTCATCCATCAACGCGGAAACACATAACGCGTTTGCCTTGTAACAGTATAGATATATATTACCTCACCGAGATACGTTACTCCTGCAGCCGATAGCGATGCTTGTTCCAATCTCGGCGGCCATATTGGATGTTTATAAATGTAATATAATAGAAAGAATTGGCGACTATAGTGATTGACCCGCCCACAAACGTCACAAAACAAAACATCCAATCAAATGGGCTGTTTTTTATGTGGGTAATTTGACATTAGGCCCCCTACCTAACCTATCAAGAGTATCTCTAAATGCCCAGATGAAGTATAGATCTAGGTGGCCTACCAATAAGCCACGCCTATCACTATAGTGGTCAATTGCTTCGAAAATGTCGAACGGAAACTTCTTGATTTGCAAAGCGGTGTGAAGCTACTGCAGAAACACAAATATGTACGCCTTCTTAACATTGAGTAACGAATCTCGGTAGTATATCTATAATAACAGAGTTTTGGTCTTCATTGGATCGCAGAAGTGTGGCCTATTTTCAGCCCACCTCAAGAGTATAGTGCTATAGGATTCTGTGCTATAACGACAATAGAAATACACAAATACTGGACATGTTGCTATGACAGGTAACTCTGCTAGTAGATAAAAGCCAATCAAAGTTTATAGTCTCTTGGAGCTAGCCAAGTCTAGGACGTTTTAAGGAGGCAGGCGCTATAAGGTCGTTGTTGTTCATTTCTAGTTATTTCTTCCAGTACATTGTAATCATAGACGAAAGATATACTTCCAAGACAGTTCACTCTTGTGGCTGTATCATAATGAATTCCTATATTTCCTCGCCTACGTATATACAATCAGTACCTGTACAAAGTAGATATGACCCTGATGACTGCTCGGTAGCAGCACAATCCAACATGTATATAGCGCTTTCCAGCAGCCTACATAGGTACAAGGTGTTACAGGTAATGAAGGGTGATACAAACGAATTGCTCGAATAATGTTTCTATGTTTGATGCTTGCTTAATGACCCCACCAACAGCGAGGTTATATGGAGGTACGAATGAGAAGGGGATTATGAATCTATGAAGTGATAAGTGAAAGGATATTTACAAAAATCCATGCCTTCTGCGAGATTCAAACCCACGCCCAGTGATGACTTCAGTTTCTGAAGCGGTGCCTCAGCTGACTGAGATACCGTGGACGGCGTTCAAATAATTATCAAAGATATCCCCCATTTCAAAATGGACATGGCTTGATTTTGCATGAAATCGGATACCGATATACACAGCTATGCACAGCTAGCATATACAGCTATGCACAGCTAGCATGTACAGCTACAGCTATGTAGCTATGTACAGCTTGCATCCAGAAGTAAAAGTCTTGTTTCTATTTGACTGATACTTGTAAAAAACTATGCAACATCACAACGTTGACTTGTTCAGCCAGGTAGAAAGTGGGTTTTCACTTTTGATTCAAGCACTGCGTCATAATACGTCATAGGCAGGAGAGTCTCCAATCTCCTTTCTTTGGAGTCCACGGGAGTCGATTCAGCGAAATATCAGTTTCTTGGTGATAACTTTTGAACGGTATAATATATCGAAATTCTAATACGCGAGGAACACAGATAATTATAATAGCTTCAAGATGATATTAGTTATAACTATTCAAGTCATGTCACATAACTGTCAAGCGTATACAGCTGAAAATGTGTTTTTTTAGCTGTATACTCTTTGACAGTCGTGCGACATGGCTTTAATAGTTATAACTTATATCATCTTAAAGCTGTTATAATTATCTGTGTTTCTAGCGTATCATAATTTTGATATCTCATACCGTTCAAAAGTTATCACCAAGAAACTGATATTTCACTGAATCGACTCCCATGGACTCTTAATCTTACAGGGCCCTGACAAACATTAACGACTAAAGGAAGGCGTGGCTTACAAGTCGGCCAGTTGGATCTATTGTCATCTGTGGTCAATTCGAGATACCCTGATTGGATATTTGTACCACGTTGTAGTGGTACCATAGACTACAGAATACTACTATAGTATTCTCTAGTCTATGGTGGTACCAACCAATTTCATCATAATATAAAGAAGGTGACCCAATTAACTCGGGTCTCGAAAATGAAATATTTCCGGGGCAGAATCGGATTCCATGGTCCCGATTGCCTGTAGCGTAACTATTGCTTATATATAGAACTATTTGAAACAACAATGCTATACACGGCCCAGTAGAATCATCATGTTAGCAGTTGGCATTTGTTTTTTTACGAAAATTATAGATTTTGTGAGTTCAACAATGCCACCGGTACCGTAGCTACTCTTATCTACATCTAGTTCACGAGGGAATCCGCTAAATCGCGACAGGCAATCGGGACGATTGGCTCTGAAATGACCGCAAGAAACCACAAATACCGTCCATGTTATTAGTATGTGAGTTGGAGCACCTCCTTCATAATATTATGATAAAATAGGTTGGTGTTACTATACATCGTGTTTGTGAGCTACCACAGTTTAAACAGCCCCCTTGATTGGGTATTATTATGTTATGTGACGTCAAAGGGGCGGACAATGCAAGTTGTCATTCTGTTATCAATAAAGATAGAACCTTGTTCGAATCGAAGCAACAGGTTCGGATACTTCACATGTTTTCAATGTAATTTCAATCCAATTTTATTTTCAACTCTACTTTGACTGCTGTATTATTGTCTCTGTTTAAAATATCATTTATTTAATGTGAATTGGAACTATTAATCTGAAATTCATTCATTATTGATTCACTCATTTGTTATAGATGATAACCTCATCGAGAGCCTCCCAAAAGCATATGTTTCAATCAAATCAACAGGTTTGGATACTTCACATATTTTCAATGTATCCCATTTTTTCATTTTTTTCAAACACTTTCAACTGCTGTAAGCTATTTGTTGGAAACAAATAGATGGATATAGATGGATATATTTATTTAGCTGAAACTCAGCTATTGTACATACATTAATCATACATGATAATTTACATAATTAATAAGGTATGGAATAAGTATAGTAGTATGGTGTTTGACTAAATTGGACATTCTTTTTTTACAAAAGTTGCACAGAGTACCTTAAAATTATCTACATTAAATTCACTCCTAGCTCTCACGCTCAGTCGGCTGTACAGTCTTATACCGCTATACAAACTGATAACTGTGATCTGGTTTTGTTGCGTCTAGTAATCTGGATCTTGTCATTGTTTTCATACTAGGAAAACGCCATATATGCGTTGTTAGACGAGCGGATTGTGATAGTATGTCGATTTTTTTGCCAAACTTTTGCATTCATTCGCCAATTGGGTGACACTCAAGTTATAAATGGGTAAAAACTGCTTCGAGTGGTACCAATTGAGCACATTTTATGTTTTTTCTTCAAAACGGCTGACCCGATCAAGCTGAGAATTTCTAGAAATGTGTATCAAGATGTAATTCAATTTCACACAAAATTTCATTTTTTTAGAAAATGAAAATATTTTTATTTTTTTCCCCGCCGTGTTATTCTAATGAGTATTTTCGAAATTTAGAAAATTCATAAGAAACAAAGTTACCACCCGATAATACCACAAAACTATACAGATCTAAGTTAGA
>OZ023335.1:16079514-16417014 GCA_964007535.1 Brachyptera risi | reverse complement strand
CCCGCCATGGTCGACCATCCTGACAGGGTTTTTTTTGTGATTTTCCTCTGTCAATACTGGGATAGTTCCTCAACAACAGGCCACGACCGACTCCTTTCCACTATACAAAAACACATTATAAAATAACCTTTATCTCATCATTCCACCATCTCATACATCATCCACCGACGCCAATAGATCGTAGTCATCAGTACATACACAAGTGCAGTACCGTGCAAAAAATCCATTATGACCCACCCACCCCCAAATTTCCACCCCTGCCATCCCCAAATGGTATCAAAATTCGCCGTCCTACGCAGCCTATTTTGTTCACCTACTTTTTCTGAGCATATTATGATAGAATTTGAAAAATTTCATTTATTAATATATGATAGGGTGTTTATATGATGGGATAGGTATAGTTAGGGAACTTGCCACCGCGCATTCAAGTGCAATTGTAAGAGTTTTAAATGAAATAAAATAAATACAAATCACTAAACCCCCTAACTGTTTCTTATATTGAACCTAATCTACCTATAGCTAATAATGTGATGACGTCTTCTAGTGTTCGGGGCCCTCGTGGCTGGCGTGGTGGAAACGGGACGTCACCCGGCGTGCCCGGCCTGCCCGAAGGCCGACAAGGTCAAGGCATGCGGTGTCGACACGAAGGGCAATGTCAAGCAGTTCAACAGCACGTGCGAGTTGAACCGTAGCAACTGTCTCAAGACGGGAAGTGAGTTGACACTTTACACCCTTAAATTCCGGACATATTTGTCTTTCGCTCACCTATTGTTCGGCGAGACTCTTCAACCATTATTATCATTATTATTATTGTTTAATATTTTATTCACTTCCTCGAGTTCTCTATTCTTCTCACTACAACTGCAATTCGAATATAATTGTGTTGGTTTATCCTATTTTGTTCATTCTTACACCTTCTCGTCAATGTGCTCCATTGTATTGTTATTATATTTTATTATCAGAAATGTATTTTATTTTTTTATTGTATTATATTTAAGTGAATTGTTATTATATATATCCACAGATAAACCCCATGACGGTTTCGTGGAACCTCACAAGAGTACCCTTTATTGTTGTGACGCTTTTATTGGAAATCAATTAAAAAAATAAAAAATTATTATCATCATCATTATTATTAAATATTCATCAGTACAGTGCACAAGTGCAGTATATATATATATATATATATATATATATATATATATATATATATATATATATATATATATATATATATATATATATTCATTTATTTCAAAAATAGGATCATTTTTTCTCATATATTGTTTTATATTTTGATAGATCTTTAATACATTTGATCATTTTTTGGATATGTTCATGTTTTTTCAAAATATTTTCATCACTATTTACGTATGATTTATATTATCCAACTATTTATATTTAAACATGTCAATCATCTATATAGACTTCTTAGAACTCATACACTAGTATTGGTTTTCAAAATTATACCCGCTAAGTGACCTCGCTGTCGATGCGCCTTAAAACCCTAATATTCATTTACTCCCAAGTTGACTGAAATCTGAAATATAAGACTCCATGATGAATCACTGTCATGAGAGATTTGGCAACGTCCCACAATAACCCTCACCTGGTCACAAACCTGTCTTTAAAACGCGGCACTGAACAGAATTCCTTTGTTGCTGTTGAATTATTATTGACATTTTTAACTACTTAGCAGCTGAAATGATCTAAGGCCCGGTTTTACGAATCTTAGTTAAGTACTAATCCACTAACTATTAATTAAAGGTACGAAAATAACATATGTAACCACGGTGATACATATGTAACCAATGGTGATCACAAGTTAATCCGCTAACTATTGCTTGATCCAATTTCGTAAAACCGGACCTAATAGAAATAAAACCACCGCTACAGATAAACGAGACAGACGCTATAACTCTTAATGCTGAAGCCAACTCTCACTGGAACTGTAAAGCCTACATTACTACATTGGTGACAGTGGTGGGATCATTCACTCCATTCCTCTAACCATTCACCAATACTTATTGATACCATTTTTTTTTAATTCACGATCCTAATTTAATAATTACAAAGTCCGTGATACCGTGTTCAGGTGAAAGAGCACAAAATAATTTCAACGATCAGGTTCAATTATCCGGACGGAAAAAACGTGTTACCGTGTTACTATCAATGACCCTCAACCCTGGCATCAGTCACGGTATGGAAGGTTGGCAAATGCAGTTTTCAAGGCAATCAGCTGATCTTATAGACTGTTCCCTAATATTTCATGTAATATTATTACTTACAGATCACAAGCCAATAAATTGTATTATGGATAAAAAACCGGCCCAACAAGTTACGAAGGAAAACGACCCGAATATGACGTTAAACAAGCAGAATGTGATGGTAAACAACCTTACTATGATGGTCAACAATACCATTGTGATGGTAAACAAACCGAATGTGACAATAAACAAACCGATTGTGTTGGTAAAAAAACCGGATGTGATCGTGAAAAAGCCGACCGTGATGGTGAAAAAACCGGATGTGACGGTCAACAAACCGACTGTGATGTTGAAAAAACCGGATGTAACGGTCAACAAACCAATTGTGGTGGTAAAAACCCCTGATGTGACGATAATCAATAAGAATGTAAATCCAAACAACGCAATTGTAAAGCCAAACAACGCGAATGTGAAGCTATTTATGAAGTAGTTTAAAGTCGAATGTAAAGCCAAAAGAATAGTGGATGATCGACAATCATTGACTGAGGCCTGATATTACCAAGTCTAGTTAGCCTATATCTGACAGTTCAAACTTGTTATCACCATGGTTACATGTGGTATTTGTTTTCACCAACTATCAGATAAATACTAACTGGACTTGGTAATACTGGACCTGAGTTGGTTAGTGTTAGAGTTTTAAGTCGCATCGACAGCGAGATCATGTAGAACCTATGTTCATGTCCGTGTATACTTTGCAATGGTTAACAAGGGATTGTAGAGTTTTAGGCGTATGGAGGGAGCGAGGAAGAAAGATGAAAGTAAGAGAAGATGATATGATATGAAATAGAATGGAAGAAGACGATAGAAGAGAAAAGTGACAAGAAAATAGAATGAAAAAGAATACACTCCCGTATAATCCGGCTGTTGATGGGTCAAGCAACAAAAAAAAAAAAATGTAACGCCAAGACTAGTACTTTCTCTATACACTGTTTTGATGCTGCACTATTTCATCACATATACAATAAAGCACTGTGTTATTATGAACTTATCACATATATCTGAATAAAGACACATTCACACACAGATTAGAAGTCAACTTTTATTGCACATCCTTTAGGCCTGGTTTTAGCAGAAATGTATATCTATTAACCGGAAGAAGAAACATTTATCTTCTAGTTAAGAGTGTATAGGTGTCGATTTAGCGACAGATCAGGATTTTTGATTCTAACTTTAGAACGATACATGATATCAGCATTCCAACACATGGTAATGATGGTTTATTTATTATTACTAGGAAAACGCGGGATGCGCGTTGTTAGACGAGCTTAGGGGTATAGAAATCTAGAATGAAAAATAATTTGTCAACCCAATCTACATCTACAGACCTTGGATCACTCCAAACGTTCAAAAACCTTACGAGAATCAGTTATGTCACGGCCTTCCTCTTCATTCATTTCAATCGTTTTGAATTAATTGGTGACACTTGTTGCTATAGATTTAATTGGTTCCCGTAATAGCCTAAATTGATGGGAAAATGCTTTATAAATGCGTTTTCTTCGTTATTTCTCATCCGATTGATGCGAAAAATCTCTCAAAATGTGCTTAATAGTTTCCTTTATATTCGGCGAAAATTTGAGAGGCCTTGAAAAATTTTGATTTTTCAAGTATTTTCCTCCGGGTTATTCTAAAGGGGATTTTTGAAATTTCTAAAATTCATAAAAAAAAAAAAGTTACCACCCGATAATGCCACAAAACTATACAGATCTAAGTTAGATGAGGAACCATGACGAAAAAAAGTTTGAAGTTGATAGCTGTAGCCGTTTGACCTGTGGAGAACCGACAAAAAAACATTTAAAAAAAAAAACATAAAAACGAACACCAATTTTTTTTCAGTATGTCAAATTGAATCCTCGCTAAAGCTCGTCTAATAATAATTTATTATAATAATTTGAATGGGCATACAGCTTGAAGGACATCACAACCATGAAACTAGAATGTGACGAATAATTACGATATTCATTTCCAGAATTCCAGAGAAAACTAGAAATTATTGTTTCAATTTCAGAAATCATCTGTCTTTCAGAATCTACCCCTTTTTCTTTGTCGTGACGTGGACACTACTCGATTCTGTTCATCTTTATATAGAAAATCGGTAATGTCTACGTCATGACTCAAGGTGTATGTGGGTAAAAAAAAGGATTTCAATTTCTGAAATTGAGATGGTGATTTATAGTTTCCTCTAAAATTAGGGAAATAATTATCGTCATTATTTTTTAAAATCTAGTTCCTTTAAGAATGTGTTTTTTACGCTGAAAATATTAGGATCCAAGTTTTTATAATTCAAACATCATCTTGAAGGTACTAAAGAGAGATATGTTGGTATTCCGAATTATAATTCAACAAACACCTTTTTTTATCCATCCTGACTTGGTTTTTCGTGGTTTCCCACAGTCCTCGAAGCAAATGCTTGGATGAAGTACTAATTGGCCACGACCTTTAATTAGTAGAGCGATAGGCCTAATTATAACATTATAGGCCTATCACTAATTTAATCTGTCGATTGTGTATAATGATAAACATTACATCTGCTGTGGAAAGAAGTGATCACTTAATTGCCCAAGAGACATTAGTTCAAAGTGAAAGATATCAACATTCGTGTGTTTATATACTGAAAACTTTTATCTACGGCAAAAAATTATGGTCACAGACAGCGCAGTCCTGGTGTTGAGGTTCATTAGTTAATTTAGTTTTAAATAATCAAAATGGGGTGGTAAAATCGCCCTTGTGGTGCCCCGTCCAAACGATCCCATCTTTAGTCCATAGCCTTAATTGGGGAAGAATGATTTTGTATCTATCGTTTCGATGTTATTAAAAAAAAAATGAAAAATAAATAAATAATAATAATAATAATAATAATTCTGATATCTCATACCGTTCAAAAGTTATCACTAGAAAAATGATATACTCGCTACATCGACTTCCTTGCATTCTTTTTTTTATATTGGGTTTCAACGACGCACTATAATGATAACTAAGATCTATTGGCGTCGAATGAATTTATTTATTTTATTTTAAACTTTTACAATTGCACATAAATGCGCGGTGGCAACTTCCCTAACTATCCCTATCCCACCGCCTCCCTAACCCTCTGACGGAATAACTCTAATCCTATTTCATCCCCCTCAAAAACACTTCTACTAAGCCCATTCCAGTTCCTACCTGTCTTATTGAAGAAAGAGAATTCACCGACATCTATAATCTAGCCCTTTATGATTAATGAGATGATGGGATGGTGAGATGAGGATTTCTCAGGTATTGGGAAGGATGGTGGGAAGGAAGCGGCCGTGGCCTATATTGTAGGAACCATCCCGGCTTCAGCCTAGACTACAGAAGGAAAGCACAAAAAAAAAGTCCATGCAAAGATGGACGGTGGCGGGGATCGAACCGGGTCCGATATGCCCTTTCACCTCCCGGATCACAAGAAGCGAGTGCGTTAACAATTCAGCTATACACTGGGCCGGTCCTTGCATTCTTGCATTTGATGAGGAATTCAAGGTACTTCACATTTGATAAGGAATTCAAGGTACTTGATATATCAAGCCATTACATGGAGAACGAAATACATTGCAGCTCTTTTCATCACTAACAACATCACATTTCTCATTCTAATGTAGCATATAAACAATCGCAGTGACTTTCCGTCTGAACATGTTGTAGTGCAACTGCTACACTGCACCGTGCAAAGAGTTATCTTCTGTAACAACTTTTTGTAGCGGTCGAATCCATTTCGACTGGAAACGGGTCTGTTTCGATCTGTCGCCATTCTATAGCACTTATTTTCCCATTTCGATTCGAAACCAATGCGACCGTGGTCGAAAGGGATACTGCAATGTTTGCGCGCCAGCAACGGGATATTCATGGAATTATCAGTGTAATTAAAATATATTATCGTGAGTGTTGAGTGTATGAAATATGAATCGTGTGAAAAGTGAGACAATATTGGTAATGGTTGAATAAAGACAATTCACTTGCCATGTTAGTTGCTCTTATATATTTTCCAAGATGAGTGACAAATACTTTTAGGTTAAGAAGGTATTCCATGGACGCGAATTTCGCGTCGCGTAGCGAAAGCGAATTCGCTTACCGAAAACGCGTCACCATTTTAAATTCGCGTGGTGGTGCGACTTCTAGCGGTAAAGTGGTGAGGTACAGTTCGGCCGAGTTCAGCACTCCATCGGTAGAATTTCAAAGCTCAATCAACCTCGTTTTTGCGGGAAAATGAGTTGTTGCAATTGGCTGTCACACTTTTGAGTTTGGAGATAGAGTTTCGATAAATCGATATCTCGCCGGATGCAGTACGCGATCCTGGGATATTTATTAGGAACCCTAGCCTACTTCCGGCGAAATCGCTCAGCGTATGCGAAAATATTGAATTTTGTTCAACTTTCGTCGCTCGTGTCGCAGTCGTCACCGATTGGACGAATTTTCAAAATGTCTGCCAAAAGTTCGCAACGCGAATTCGCTTTCGCTAAGCGACGCGAAATTCGCGTCCATGGAAATCCACCTTTATGCTATTTTTTTGACGTTTGACTTGACTAGTATGTTTTTATCACAGCCTTCTCGATTCAGATAATTATTTTATTTCAGAGAAATCATCTGAATGGAGAATATTGTTTCTAACTGGGATGTGCATTCAATTAAATTTCAATCTGAATTATTGATTCATCACTCATCACTTTCGGCAATTAAATTAACAGACTTTCAAGTAAACCAGATAAAAGTCATGAAAAAAGCTGCGGTGGCTCAGTCGTTGCATGTGTTTCACTTGAAAATAAGCGATATATCGCACTTTTTCCAACTCCTGTGTGTTCGAATAAATGGCCGTTTCCATCGGTGCTATAGAATACCAATTTCGACCGCGGTCGAAACGGAACCAAAGCGATATCGAAAGTCAAGTAACGGACAAATGTAATAGAATAAGGGTCCAGCTGGAGAGTTATCTTCTGTTGATCCATAATACACATTCAAATATTGTACCCATTTGTACGTGTTATTTGTATGTAACGGTACGCTGTGAGGTAAAATCAATGGTGAGAAAATCTATTGTTACTGTTACATACAACTGGTCTTTCTACCTCTTTATTATAAAATTTGAGTCATTGGAATTTTCGCCACATACTGTATGCACCGTGCTTAAGAGTCCACGGGAGTAGATTTAGCGAAATATCAGTTTTTTGGTGATAACTTTTGAACAGTATAAGATATCAAAATTCTAATAAGCGAGAAACACAGATAATTATAATAGCTTCAAGATGATATAAGATATAACTATTCAAGCCATGTCGCGTGACTGTCAAGCGTATACAGCTAAAAAAACACATTTTTCAGCTGTCGACTCTTGACAGTTATGCGACATGACTTGAATAGTTAAATCTTATATCATCTTGTAGCTATTATGATTATCTGTGTTTCTCGCTTATTAGAATTTTGATATCTTATACCGTTCAAAAGTTATCACCAAAAAACTGATATTTCGCTAAATCGACTCCCGTGGACTCTTAAAGGAAAAGTCAACTTGTTTTATATTCTCTATTATGAACAGTCTTGTTTTGTTATGAATTTTGGTAAAAGTTTCATAATTTTATCTCTTCTCCTTCAAGAGATATGAATATTCTTAAATGTCAGTTATAGTGGATTCCAAGAATTGTTGACTAGCCATGGTCAGTCACTCATCCCACTCCCATCTTAGCAGGTGCAATTCTGCCATTCATGTGGTTCTGAGAACTTTAAATTCCTGAACAATACATGCACTTTTAGTTTGTTTCGAACTTCACAACCAAAGAGACGTATTGTCGATCTTGGCCTATGGTTTTTGTATTGCGTATTTGCAATTGCATGAATACAATAATTCGTAAAGCAGTGTTATGTTATTCAATCACTCTCAATCTTGAAATGTGTATTTCATATGTGCTCATATAGTTTATATTTAGAGCTATATTGATTATAATTTACCGGAAGTTTTTCAACCAAACTTGGGCTAACGTTAATACTTATTGAATTTAAATTTATATTGGATATGACTGATCGGGCAATCCAACCGTAACCCGAGTATTCAGATAGTGAAATCGAAGTACCGGTAGTGCAAGCTATAGAAGAGCACAGGTTGACGGCAAGATGTCTAGGAAGACGTGAGCATCTTTTACGGTGTATGTGTGATAAGTTGTAAGGTTATGCCAACCGTCCACGAAAGCTTGTGTTGTAGAGAATGTGAACGTATACTATTTCAAAGGTTAGAGGGAATTTGATTTGCGTAACACAAAATCCAGATTTGTATTCTATAATTTTATCTAAATATGTACGGTACTCAATACGTTACGCCACCAAATAATTGAAAACAAAACACGAGTAGGAGAAAGAGAATAGCTCTTATCGACGATATACCCCCAAACAAAGTGTGGCGATTATGTTACAAACAATTCGTAATTAGGATTCATTCAAATACGTCACTTGAGAAAGGCAACAATATAGTAATTATTCCGTCTTGTGTCGTGTCGGCAATGAGAGAACAATATCCAGAAGAACTCGAGTCAAATTATGCAGGGTTTATTGCGTCACAACAAGGCAATAAATACTAAGTGGCCGGCTGTGATTAATCAAATTATAAACATTGGTTATAAACATGGTTATAAACATTTGAAATGGGGTGGTAAGATCGCCCTTGTGGTGCCCCGTCCAAACGATCCTATCTTCCATCCACAACCTTAATTGGGGAACAATGATTTTGTTTCAAGTTTCGATGATGAAATAAAAAATATTTAAATATGCAAATAAAATATTTATTCTCCAAAAAAGAGCCATAAAATATCTAGCGAAAGTAAGTTACAGTCCATGCTCCGATGTATTTTATAAAGACTCAAGTAGACCTCTATTCAGAAATTTTAATATTATGACCTTACCATGTATATATATATATATAATACAAT
The DNA here is from genome assembly GCA_964007535.1 of Brachyptera risi. Classification (NCBI taxonomy): domain Eukaryota; kingdom Metazoa; phylum Arthropoda; class Insecta; order Plecoptera; family Taeniopterygidae; genus Brachyptera; species Brachyptera risi. Next base: position 16,407,824 of record OZ023335.1, on the reverse strand, counting down.
TCTTTATGTGTTAGAAAACAAGAACCTTTTAAACGATGATAATGTAGAGCATAGTCATAACACCAGAAAGAATAATATAAATGTAATGAAGCACAACCTATCAATTGTAAAGAAAGGGCCTATACATGCTGGGACTAAATTTTATAATGCTCTACCTCTAGAAATAAAAAATGACAATTGTTTTAAAATTAAACTAAAGAATCACCCTATCAGTAAATGTTACTATATAGCGTTAAAGAATTTCTAGAAGACTGACTATATTTAATTTTAATCATCGACACTAGTCAGTTCTATATATACCAGTATTGTAAGTTTTTAAAATATTATTGACCATTGTATATATTTTATTTTCTCTGTATTTAGTTTCATTTTGACGATGACAATATCATGTACTTGATCAAACAGTATTAATAAAAAAATTATTATTATTATTATGTTATTAAAAAAATATATATCATAATTCAAGTTGAAATATTTTCCTGATAATAGTTTGAAATGTTAAAAAATCATTTGAACTCTCATATATTATGCTCCTCATTATGATGTATTTTGAGGTGCGCATCGCGAGTAATGTTTATGTTTTAATTCTTGCATCGTTGGACGTGGAATAGGTGCAATGTTTACAATAATACAAAACCATGAAAAAAACATTTCAAAACCTTGAAATTTTAATGTGGTTTATATTCTTCTGAAATTGTGTCAGTCTTCATTTTCGAGCAAGTCTGACATTTTTGTCATTATCTCATATAATGCTCCCGTTTGTTGGCCTTTCAAATTCTGAAATGACACTGCACCCGGTTCCAAACGTGGACAAAATCTAAATGCATTCGGCATTAAGAGCCCGCATCTTAGACAGATTTCATGTTGAGTACAGGGTGCACTTCCATCACATATATCTCAAGAACTACAAACACTACGGATTTGCGATAAAAAGCAATTGATAAACGATACTCTCACAATTGGATATGCCTAGTTGAATATTGAAGAATAATTTTAATATGGAGCAATTTTTGAATCAAAAAGTGCCAATTTGATGGTTTTCATTGCCTAATTCCCGGTTACCGAATATAACTAGAAAAAAATTACAAACGCACATCTTTAAGTTCAACCTTTCTCATCAATATTCAAAATCTTGATTTGCCTATAATTCAACAGTCTTCCCGTTTTCCTTGATCAAAATGTGTCATGTAACTTACAGTGACTAGATTTTGTCCAAATTATAAGTTGGAAAACTCCTCCATCTAGCGGTGACACTGGAACTCTTTGAAAATCATCCCCTTTCCACTTGTCAACCTAGGTAGGAAGTGGACCCGAGCCATGAGTGCTGTCACTCCAAATGAACCTTTCTTGGAACGGAATAAAAGTGATTAGCTGAAAACCAATATACCGATATATCACACCAATCAATTGTATTTAGTTGTAAGTGTCTTCACATTCTCATTACAACAAGAATACATTTTTTATTTTAGTCCTAGGTGCATTTCTCACCGATTCAGTGAAAATAATTCCAGTTGACTTAATACCCAAGTAGAAACTCATTTTTTGGGTCAATGCTCAAAATCAGAATTAAAACTATTACAATTACATTTATTATCGTTTAATGAATTATGGAGTGTTGAAATTCGACTTCTCGAGTTGTTTTCAACAAATTGTTAGTAGCCCATCATTATATTCTACAGTGAAACATAACATGAGAAACATAACGTGAAAAACGACACAAAATATAACAAACACGATTTATCACATTTCATGTTTCCACATTGATTGAGTGATTTCACAATTGAAATTTGAAATTTGATCGCTGAATCATTCCAAGAAATGGTCACAATATAATTAATATAATTCCTAATCAGTTTCAAATATGCTATGATCATTTATTGTGGACAGAAACGAATATAGGAAAAAACTACGGTAAGATTTAATATTGAAACGAATTTTAAAATCATCATATTTGAAACAAAATTGATTACTTTCCACATTGTTAGGGTTCTGATGATGTGAATATATATATATATATATATATATATATATATATATATATATATATATATATATATATATATATATATATATGTGTATATATATATATATATATTTATATATATATATGTGTATATATATATATATATTTATATATATATATGTGTATATATATATACATATCTATATATATATATATATATATATATATATATATATATATATATATATATATATATATATATATATATACATATATATATATATATATATATATATATATATATATATATATATATATACATATATATATATATATATATATATATATATATATATATATATATACACATATATATATATATATATATATATATATATATATATATATATATATATATATATATATATATATATATATGTATATATATATGTATATATATATATATACATATATATATACATATATATATATATATATACATATATATATATATATATATATATATATATATATATATATATATATTATATATATATACATATATATATATATATATATATATATATATATATATATATATATATATATATATAAATATATATATATATATATATATAAATATATATATGGATCATCTTTCAAATTTGATCACACGCATATTCGAATAGTTTGAAAAATGCCCAGTTTTGTTTGATCCCGCGATCTTTTTGCCCGCGATCATTTGTTCACGATCTTATTACCTCCACGGTATTTTTACCCGCGCTCACTTGGCTCGCGATATTTTCTTCTCCGCGACCTTATGTACGTGCGGTCATTTCACCCTACTCGATATTATTGCCGCGAGATAAAATTGTTCGCGGTCTTTTTGCCGGCTACCTTAGATTTCGACCTCACCAACAGCTAGGTTATTAGGGGGTACGAGTGAGCTCGCAGAAGAGAGACGGATGATGTTCACAAAAACCCATGTCATATGCGAGGCTCGAACCTAAGCCCCGCTTGACTGGAATGTATGAAGCAGTGCCTTAGCTGGGCCTGGATCAGTCAAGGTTCATATAGGTGAAGTTGACCTATACATGCACACATATTTTCAGTGTAGGCAGCTACGACTGATCTGTGTGAATTTTTTCACGATCATCTTATCTTATTCTCTTCGAAAAATGTGTACTGAGAAAACTTCCACTAATGAGTTGCTTGATTGGCCTGACACTTGCGTTCACTTGTTTTGAAAATAAATATATTTCCTCTCTATTCTCTCAGAATACTGGGTTGTACAATTTTCCGCTCACAGTTCATTGTTGTCAGAATTTGTGAAAAAAGAACACATGTGCCTATACGAAGCGAAAACAATTATTCTTGAAATATGTACAAAGATCATACACAAATACATGCTGTATTGGCAGTTGTCTTCATCACTTTGCCATTCCATTTAAAAAAACTAAACCAATAACATAGACTTCTTTAGTCTATGCCAATAATAAATCACTGTGATTGATGGCTAAAATTGTGTGAATTTGTTTATTATTTCAGAATTAGTCTCCGATTGACCATCCCACTATTATGTAAATACTACATATTGTGATAATTTAATCAATGAAATATTAAATATATGCATGAAATAATTCTGAAAGCGAACCTAGTATGGGCATAATAACTGAAAATAAGCTTACACAAAATCTAAAATCGACATAACATTGTACTTTTGACGCATTCATTTATGTTTTTATGTTGGGTTCAACTAAGCACAGTAATGAATGATGACTAAGACTTATTGGCGTCGGTGAATGATGAATGAGGTGATGACTGATGAGAAGATTAGATGGAAGGTTACTTTATTATGTGTTTTTGTATAGTAAAAAGGAGTCGGTCGTGGTCTGTTGCAAAGGAATCATCCCAGTATGAACCTAAACGACAGATGGACACCACGAAAAAACTCTTCTTGGAGGTCTCTGTCCAGAATCGAACCCCGGTCTCCTGAATGCCGGTTCAGCCACCGATCCACTAGTCTCACTACTCATTTTGCACTCATCTTATCATTTGTTTATGACTAGGAAAACGCTATATACGCGTTGTTAGACGAGTGGAAAGTAATAGTATGTCGACTTCATTGCCAAACTTTTGCCTAAATTCGCCAATTGGGTAACATTTTAGTTATAAATGGGTAAAAACGGCTTCGAGTGGTACCAATTTAGCACATTTCGTGTTTTTTCTTCAAAATGGCTGACCCGATCAAGCTGAGAATTCCCAGAAATGTGTATCAAGATGTTATTCAACTCCACACAAAATTTCAATTTTTTGGAAAATAAAAATTTTAAAATTTTAAATTTTTAAGGGTATTTTTGAAATTTCTGAAATTCATAAAAAAAAAGTTGATATCCGATAATGCCACAAAACTATACAGATCTGAGTTAGATATGGAACCATTATGAAAGAAAGTTTGAAATTGATAGCTGTAGCCTTTTGACCTGTGGAGAACCGACAAATGAACATAAAAAAAATATATATAAAAACGAACACCAATTTTTTTCAGTATGTGAAATTGAATCCTCGCTAAAGCTCGTCTAATAATTGATCACTCATCATTTGTTATGATATTTTCCTACGAATTATACTTAGTTATTATCAGCATGATTATTTGTAAATTTGCATCTACTTCCCTGTGGTCAACATAATCTCCGTATACCCCTACTTTCGAATACAAGTAGCAATTGTGACTAACCAATATAAGTATCAATGAAATACATAGCTTGTGGTATATATTTTCTCATTGGGGAACAATGATTTTGTATCCAGTATCAATGTTATGAGGAAAAAAATTGTGAATATTACTTTCCTCGATTTCAGAAATAACAGCATATTGTATGGAATCACAGCTCGATTATCTGTGATGGAATCTGAATGAGTTTATTGTGAGAGCCATAGCTAAAACGTTTACCAAATATCTCGTCAAAATACTACCTGCTATTCAGATGGCTTTTGTGACAACCTAGTGACAACACGCAGAATGACGGTCTAGGACCCCCGAGTGTATTTGTTAACTTATAGAGAAGGCGGTAAATCGGAACGGTCAAATGTTGTTTCCAAAGTGCACGTCTTTTTTGATGAACAGTTCAAGTTACAAGAGAGAGAGATAGACATAGGTAACTGAGAGAGATAGCTGTCCACTACCGAGTTCCAAAATCGCACACCAAACTTGGGTCGCGCATGTCGAAGAGAAATATTCTCAGCTAGGATACGGGCTCTTAAGAGCCCGCATCTTAGACAGATTTCATGTTGAGTACAGGGTGCACTTCCATCACATATATCTCAAGAACTACAAACACTACGGATTTGCGATAAAAAGCAATTGATAAACGATACTCTCACAATTGGATATGCCTAGTTGAATATTGAAGAATAATTTCAATATGGAGCAATTTTTTAATCAAAAAGTGCCAATTTGATGGTTTTCATTGCCTAATTCCCGGTTACCGAATATAACTAGAAAAAAATTACAAACGCACATCTTTAAGTTCAACCTTTCTCATCAATATTCAAAATCTTGATTTGCCTATAATTCAACAGTCTTCCCGTTTTCCTTGATCAAAATGTGTCATGTAACTTACAGTAACTATAGATTTTGTCCAAATTATAAGTTGGAAAACTCCTCCATCTAGCGGTGACACTGGAACTCTTTGAAAATCATCCCCTTTCCACTTGTCAACCTAGGTAGGAAGTGGACCCGAGCCATGAGTGCTGTCACTCCAAATGAACCTTTCTTGGAACGGAATAAAAGTGATTAGCTGAAAACCAATATACCGATATATCACACCAATCAATTGTATTTAGTTGTAAGTGTCTTCACATTCTCATTACAACAAGAATACATTTTTTATTTTAGTCCTAGGTGCATTTCTCACCGATTCAGTGAAAATAATTCCAGTTGACTTCATACCCAAGTAGAAACTCATTTTTTGGGTCAATGCTCAAAATCAGAATTAAAACTATTACAATTACATTTATTATCGTTTGATGAATTATGGAGTGTTGAAATTCGACTTCTCGAGTTGTTTAACTCACACATTGTTAACACATTGTTAGTAGCCCATCATTATATTCTACAGTGAAACATAACATGAGAAACATCACGTGAAAAACGACACAAAATATAACAAACACGATTTATCACATTTCATGTTTCCACATTGATTGAGTGATTTCACAATTGAAATTTGAAATTTGATCGCTGAATCATTCCAAGAAATGGTCACAACATAATGAATATAATTCCTAATCAGTTTCAAATATGCTATGATCATTTATTGTAGACAGAAACGAATAAAGGAAAAAACTACGGTAAGATTTAATATTGAAACGAATTTTAAAATCATCATATTTGAAACAAAATTGATTACTTTCCACATTGTTAGGGTTCTGATGATGTGAATATATATATATATATATATATATATTTATATATATATATATATATATATATATATATATATATATATATATATATATATATATATATATACATATATATATATATATATATATATATATATATATATATATATATATATATATACACACATATATATATATATATATATATATATATATATATATATATATATATATATATATATATATATATATGCATATATATATATATATATATACATATATATATACATATATATATATATATATATATATATATATATATATATATATATATATATATATATATATATATATATACATATATATATACATATATATATATATATATATATATATATATATATATATATATATATATATATATGAATATATATATATATATATATATATATATATATATATATATATATATATATATATATATATATAAATATATATATGGATCATCTTTCAAATTTGATCACACGCATATTCGAATAGTTTGAAAAATGCCCAGTTTTGTTTGATCCCGCGATCTTTTTGCCCGCGATCATTTGTTCACGATCTTATTACCTCCACGGTATTTTTACCCGCGCTCACTTGGCTCGCGATATTTTCTTCTCCGCGACCTTATGTACGTGCGGTCATTTCACCCTACTCGATATTATTGCCGCGAGATGAAATTGTTCGCGGTCTTTTTGCCGGCTACCTTAGATTTCGACCTCACCAACAGCTAGGTCATTAGGGGGTACGAGTGAGCTCGCAGAAGAGAGACGGATGATGTTCACAAAAACCCATGTCATATGCGAGGCTCGAACCTAAGCCCCGCTTGACTGGAATGTATGAAGCAGTGCCTTAGCTGGGACTGGATCAGTCAAGGTTCATATAGGTGAAGTTGACCTATACATGCACACATATTTTCAGTGTATATAGGCAGCTACGACTGATCAGTGTGAATTTTTTCACGATCATCTTATCTTATTCTCTTCGAAAAATGTGTCCTGAGAAAACTTCCACTAATGAGTTGCTTGATTGGCCTGACACTTGCGTTCACTTGTTTTGAAAATAAATATATTTCCTCTCTATTCTCTCAGAATATTGGGTTGTACAATTTTCCGCTCACAGTTCATTGTTGTCAGATTTTGTGAAAAAAGAACACACATGTGCCTATACGAAGCGAAAACAATTATTCTTGAAATATGTACAAAGATCGTATGCAAATACATGCTGTATTGGCAGTTGTCTTCATCACTTTGCCATTCCATTTAAAAAAACTAAACCAATAATAAATCACTGTAAAAATGTGTGAATTTGTTTATCATTTCAGAATTAGTCTCCGATTGACCATTCAACTATTATGTAAATACTACATATTGTGATAATTTAATCAATGAAATATTAAATATATGCATGAAATAATTCTGAAAGCGATCCTAGTATGGGCATAATAACTGAAAATAAGCTTACACAAAATCTAAAATCGACATAACATTGTACTTTTGACGCATTCATTTATGTTTTTATGTTGGGTTCAACTAAGCACAGTAATGAATGATGACTAAGACCTATTGGCGTCGGTGAATGATGAATAAGGTGATGACTGATGAGAAGATTAGATGGAAGGTTACTTTATTATGTGTTTTTGTATAGTAAAAAGGAGTCGGTCGTGGTCTGTTGCAAAGGAATCATCCCAGTATGAACCTAAACGACAGAGGGACACCACGAAAAAACTCTTCTTGGAGGTCTCTGTCCAGAATCGAACCCCGGTCTCCTGAATGCCGGTTCAGCCACCGATCCACTAGTCTCACTACTCATTTTGCACTCATCTTATCATTTGTTTATAACTAGGAAAACTCTATATACGCGTTGTTAGACGAGCGGAAAGTAATAGTATGTCGACTTCATTGCCAAACTTTTGCCTAAATTCGCCAATTGGGTAACATTTTAGTTATAAATGGGTAAAAACGGCTTCGAGTGGTACCAATTTAGCACATTTCGTGTTTTTTCTTCAAAATGGCTGACCCGATCAAGCTGAGAATTCCCAGAAATGTGTATCAAGATGTTATTCAACTCCACACAAAATTTCAATTTTTTGGAAAATAAAAATTTTAAAATTTAAATTTTTTTAAAATTTTAAGGGTATTTTTGAAATTTCTGAAATTCATTAAAAAAAAGTTGATATCCGATAATGCCACAAAACTATACAGATCTGAGTTAGATAAGGAACCATGATGAAAATAGTTTGAAATTGATAGCTGTAGCCTTTTGACCTGTGGAGAACCGACAAATGAACATAAAAAAAATATATATAAAAACGAACACCAATTTTTTTCAGTATGTGAAATTGAATCCTCGCTAAAGCTCGTCTAATAATTGATCACTCATCATTTGTTATGATATTTTCCTACGAATTATACTTAGTTATTATCAGCATGATTATTTGTAAATTTGCATTTACTTCCTTGTGGTCAACATAATCTCCGTAACCCTACTTTCGAATACAAGTAGCAATTGTGACTAACCAATATAAGTATCAATGAAATACATAGCTTGTGGTATATTTTTTCTCATTGGGGAACAATGATTTTGTATCCAGTATCAATGTTATGAGGAAAAAAATTGTGAATATTACTTTCCTCGATTTCAGAAATAACAGCATATTGTATGGAATCACAGCTCGATTATCTGTGATGGAATCTGAATGAGTTTATTGTGAGAGCCATAGCTAAAACGTTTACTAAATATCTCTTCAAAATACTACCTGCTATTCAGATGGCTTTTGTGACAACCTAGTGACAACACGCAGAATGACGGTCTAGGACCCCCGAGTGTATTTGTTAACTTATAGAGAAGGCGGTAAATCGGAACGGTCAAATGTTGTTTCCAAAGTGCACGTCTTTTTTGATGAACACTTCAAGTTACAAGAGAGAGAGATAGCCATAGGAAACTGAGAGAGATAGCTGTCCAATACCGAGTTCCAAAATCGCACACCAAACTTGGGTCGCGCATGTCGAAGAGAAATATTCTCAGCTAGGATGACATCGTAAAATATCCCCATGTAGGTATAATCGCTTTCAAGAAAATTTCGACGGTTTAAAATTTGTCATATATGATTTTTTTAATCCAAATAGCGAATTGTTTTGGTAATCTATCATGATTAGGAAATGAGTGATAACGCACTGGTTTAATTTTTTTTTCTGTATAAATATTGCACCCGAATACACAACAACCAGGCATTGCACTTAGCATAGAACTACTACAATACGTCTCACGTATACCGTAACTAACGGGAAACTGAATGAATGGATCATTGTGTGGGGAGGAGAGCGACTTGACCACCGTACGTCACAGTCCCCATTTCCAGGAATTAGCAAATACTACCATTGCATTTTTCTCTCGGACGCGTCAACTTATAGGCCTAGATAAAATAAAAATACTGTATATCTTGAAATTATGAATAGAATACAAATCTGCAATCTACAAATAATCTCCAAATAACAAGTTAACTTTCGATGTATCAACTAGTCAAACGCACAATATGCGTTGGAAGATGAGCGAGATATCTGAATAAGGTTATAATAAGAGTCGTTCAAGTAGTTCTACCCATGCTACTTCATCGACTCTGGTATTCTGCACACCTTGACGCAAATGAAATGTTCTGCATTGTTGGACAAATAACGATTCGAATCTAGAAAGCAGTGAACAGTGGCGTATATATGGGGAGGGCGTGGGGGTGACCGCCCCCCATGAATCGGTAGCGACGAAAAAAGGTCAGTCTTCAGGCGCCCCTCTTATACTTCATTTCCTTCCATCTAGAAATTGTAGTATGGCCTATGTATAGTTGAGTTAGCACAAAATCAACCAACTAGCACTACCGTGCTTTTACTACGAATTTTGTAAATAACGATGATAATAACGATGAGGGTCGTTTCTAGAGGTGAACGCGAAGAGGGCGGCTGCCCAGAGGTCAAATTTGAGGGGCGCTTTGGCGGCCATTTGTGACTTTCTATCAGTAATCGTATTCTATCAATCAATTGTAGTTTTATTTATATCACTGGATGGAGTAAATGCTCTCATATTCAAATACCACGTATACTGTCATTGAATGATAGATTAATTCAGCATTTTATTTGCTTGGAAGCGTTTTAAATGCTTGGGAAAATTAGTGTTGTTGAAATCCATGTATTTAGGAATATCGTGTAGTTCCTGAAATACGTGAAATCGTACTTGAAAGAAGTGAATTTTCAAAAATTTACCTGCGGGGCAAGGCTCCCTCCTTGCATTCACCTTTGATATATGGACACTCAGTTCTGAGGGCGCACAATTGAGTGCTTGCCCGGGGCTCTGAAAGACATGAAACAGCCTGGCAGCTACAAATATTGGTTTGGGCGTCATTTTTCATTTCATAAGTAGGCCTATCATGATTTCGTCATCTGAACCTCATCAGAAACACGCTAAACCGTATTAAAAATGGGTTTAACCTAAAAAAATCGCCGGCTTCGCGATAACGGGCCACTAAACACAACTGTTGCCATGTGGCATTTTCTTTTCCAAACTGAAAGCGCCCCCCCCCCCCCCCCCCCCTCATAAATATTACCTTAATCCGCCCCTGACAGTGAATCTTGGCAACATACTACTGCAATTATTTCCATATATTTGTTGAATTATTTTCTTCTAAATGCGAATTGCATAAAAAATTGTAATAATGTGTAGGCCTATATCATTCATGTGTACACAATCAGAGATTTTATTTTTTTGGAGAGATTTTATTTTTCAAATTTTCTTGCTCAGCCTAATCTTATTGGGTTTTTAGAAACTTTGAGATGATATTTCTCAAAACTGGTTCTACCGATTCAACCCCAAAACTATACAGTTCCAAGTTGGATAAGTCTGCGTGAACAAAAAGAGTTTTGTGTCAATCAATCAACCCTTGCGACCTGTCACCTGTGCTGTGCCCACAAACAAACAGGAAAAAAAACACACATGAGAAGGCTCCATAGAGTCGGATGGAAGTCTTCACATACGCTCATCTAATAACTCATAATGTATAATTATTAGAGGTATAGGCCTACAGCTGAGAAAAAATCCACGAGACACGTGTATCAACGAGGCAAGAAGGTTCCGAGCGACCGTCTCCCCTATCCCGCACCACTAGCGCACGGGTGGCTCGAGCGTTCATCTCTCGTGTGTAACTTGTATCCACGAGAGATGAAGGTTCCGAGCGACAGTCCCCCCTATCCCACATCACTAGCGCACGGGTGGTTCGAGCCTTCATCATTTTGTGCATACAAGTACACCGACTGCTATCTTGTGATAAACCTGCAAGTCAGTGCATTGCCGTCTCCCTTATCTATTCAACATACACGATCGGGGGTGTCGGCTTAATACCTGTAGAATGTAAAAGAGATAAAACATGATGAAAAATCTTTATTTAGAATTGATTACGTAAGTTGATTTCAGTAGAGCTGAAGGTTCCGATTGACCGTCTCTCCTATCCCACACCACTGTCGCACGGTTGGTTCGAGCCTTCATCTCACGTCAATAAAACTCTACTTGATCATATTGGTTGAATCAATTCAATGAAGAAGATAAATCAAGAGACAATATTGACTGTTGATTTGAAATTATAGCTGTTATAAGAATAGAAGACGGTATGGTTGGTTGTATAGGAATGAAAGAGATATGATTAGGGACGTCGTTAGGGGGTCCAAGGGGGGCGCGCGCCCCACCAATCGACATTTTCGCCCCCCCCTAACAATTTATCCTCCTTTAAAAATATATAATGTTCACCTTCGAATAGACACTGTAAAATATTATTACTTACCAATATGAATTGTATCAGTATACACTTTACTACTTTACACTTCCTTTTTTCTTTTCGATAATGATTCAATAATAATTATTATTAGATTCCAAAACTACTCGTGAATCGCAAAAATCACTATAGTACTGGGAATTTTGCTGGTAGAAATCGCGAAAATAACTTCGAAAATGTCCATTGATTATACTATTTAAAATAACTTTGGTAATGTCCATGACCATGGTGATTCAATCATTGGACTCCAAAACTGCTTGTAAATATCAAAAATCATAAAATGACATGAGCTCATTTCAAAAAATTCCCTACGGTGCTCTGCTGGGGGACTTCCGCCTTCCAGACCTCCTTTTCGCGCGCGGCAGGTGTCCAGCTGGGCGGTCATTTTATTTATGTAATCTGTGCCCCCCCCCCCCCCCCTACACAAATCCTAACGACGTCCCTGACTATGATGAGAATTAATTCTAAGAGAGAAATGATCAGAAGAAGATGAAGGACTCACTCAACTCAGTCACTGCAGAAATCGTGCGAGAGAGAGATTCTCGGACACGAATCTTATGCCTAAAGAGCATATACGGGAATAATTTAAAAGTGGTCACATAATATGTGTCAAAGTCTTGGTTGACAAACCTTAACTGATCTCTGAAAACCGGCACAGGTAGCTGAGTGGTTAACGCACTTGCTCCATGTGACCCGGGAGGTGAAGGGACATATCGGACCCGGTTCGATCCCCGCTACCGTCCATCTTTACATGGGTGTTTCGTGGTTTCCCTCTGTAGTCTAGGCTATAATGCCGGGATGGTTCCCACAATATAGGCCACGACCGCTTCCTTCCCACTATCCTTCCCATTACCCATAAAAACCATCATCCCACCATCTCATTAACCATCCATCCTACGCCAATAGATCTTAGTCATCATTAAACTGCGTCGTAAAACCCAATATATATTTTTAAAAAAATCTCTGAAAACATTCACCATTCAAAAGTACCCCTGAGCTCATGTGACACGGTCAAGTATACATTAGTGGCGTGCCAGAATTAAGCGCTTTGCTAGCGCTAAGTTGGTCCAGCATACGTCACTGCTAGCTCAGCTAGCTTGCAATTTTGGAACGACAACGAGCATTTTTTGCATCAAGCTGTATAAGTTATGACGGGAGATCAAATCGTATTGGGAACTGCAGCAGTTGCATTAAATGCAGGCATTTCTTCTAATTCCTCCTCCAGTGGAGCAGAAGAGGATGACAAAGTTTTCACTCTTATTGCCAATGGAATTGAATAGCCCCCAATCTAAGCCTAGGCCTTTACAAACTTTTTGGCATCTCCAATAACCTCAAAGTCGATTTTTTTGCTGCAATTATTTACTCATTAAATTCAAATATTGAAACTCATCATTATTTAATTGTTCTGCACTGCTTTCGTCCACAGTTATTGACATTATTTCATTCTCATACTCAATCTGCAGGTCGACCATACCAAGCGATGTCTTGATCTTTGAATTGGCGCTCAAAATTATGGCTGAACTAGCAAGTTAGCAACCTTTTTTACCGCTAGATGAGCTATGTCAGCGGACTTAGCAGGCTAGATTCTGGAACGATTTGCTAGGTTCTAGCGGAATTAGCCGCTAGAATTTGGAACGCCATTTCGACAATGCTAATCTAGCGCTAGCTAAGCGCTGAATTCTGGAACACGACTATTATTCCGGTATACCCTCGTCAGCTTGCCCTAACAACAGTTGAGAGAAGCCTTGAAGTTTACACCGAGAAGTTGAGAGAACGATTGACCGTCCGCTCTATCCCGCAACACGAACGATGGTACGTGTTGACCCTCTATAGGTACAATAAATATAATGATGTAGCTACAGAATGGCGAGAACCCCTAGTATTACATGTAGCCAATAGACATGAAGGTTCCGAGCGACCGTCCCCCTTATCCCACACCACTAGCGCACGGTTAGTTCAAGCCTCCATCTCTCGTGTGTAGCTTGTATCCACAAGAGATGAAAATTCGAGCGACCGTCTCCCGCTATCCCACACCATTAGCGCATGAATGGTTCGAGCCTTCATCTTTCGTGTGTAGCTTGTATCCACGAGTGATGAAGGTTGCGAGCCTCCGTCCCCCCTATTCCACACCATTAGCGCATGAATGGTTCGAGCCTTCATCTCTCGTGTGTAGCTTGTATCCACGAGCGATGAAGGTTGCGAGCCACCGTCCCCCCTATTCCACACCATTAGCGCATGAATGGTTCGAGCCTTCATCTCTCGTGTGTAGCTTGTATCCACGAGCGATGAAGGTTGCGAGCCACCGTCCCCCCTATTCCACACCATTAGCGCATGAATGGTTCGAGCCTTCATCTCTCGTGTGTAGCTTGTATCCACGAGCGATGAAGGTTGCGAGCCACCGTCCCCCCTATTCCACACCATTAGCGCATGAATGGTTCGAGCCTTCATCTCTCGTGTGTAGCTTGTATCCAAGAGCGATGAAGGTTGCGAGCCACCGTCCCCCCTATTCCACACCACTAGCGCACGGGTGATTCGAGCCTTTATCTCTCGTGTGTAACATGTATGGTCGAGAGACGAAAGTTCCGAGCGACCGTTCCTCCTAACCACACCACTAGCGCACGGGTGATTCGAGCTTTCATTGCTAGTGTGTGTTGTCGAGAGATGACGGTTCCGAACGACCGTCCCTCGCATTCCACACTACTAGCGCACGGGTGATTCGAGCCTTTATCTCTCGTGTGTAAGATGTATGGTCGAGAGATGAAGGTTCCGAGCGACCGTTCCTCTTAACCACACCACTAGCGCACGGATGATTCGAGCCTTCAACTCTTGTGCGTAACGTGTATGGTCGAGAATAAAGCTTCCGATTGACCGTTCCTCCTAACCACACCACTAGCGCACGGGTGATTCGAGCCTTCATCTACTGTCGATACACGTATACTAGATAGAACCGACTGGGACCAAATCACTCCCCGCGTGTCCTTCAACTAGAGAGGTTGTGCTTGCAGTTGCGTGCTCTTCGCTGATTGATATTACAGGCAAGTGAAACATTATTTCTCTATCATTATCAGGCTGGTATTTACGCACAGGCAGGCAAGGCTGAAGGGGCATAAGAGCCCAGAGGGCGCTTGCGCTCTACAGGGCTTTCATATTTTGGTTTGAAATAAAACGAAATCGTAAAAAAATGCATAGGTGAAAAAAATTAAGCCAAATGCGCGGCCAAATGTTTTACAAACTTACCGGCACATGTAGCACTCGCTTCATGTGATCCAGGAGGTGAAGGGGAATATCGGACCCGGTTCGATATCCGTCACCGTCCATCTTTACAGAGTTTTTTTCGTGGTTTCCTTCTGTAGTCTAGGCTAATGCCGGGATGGTTCCTACAATATAGGCAACGACCGCTTCCTTCCCACTATCCTTCCGATACCTAAGAAACCATCATCCCATCAATCATTCATTCGACGCCAATAGATCTTAGTTATCATTATAGTGCGTCGTAAAAACCCAATATAAAAAAAAAATTACGAACTTCTCATTATCATTCCCACTCATATTCGCATTTTACACTACAACGAAGTTGGCCAATATCTACAACTTACAGAATATAATCTAAGAGTAGGCCTATGATATTTCCGAAAATATACCTGCTGTGGCCTATGAGGCTAGGGTATGTAGTCCCTCGCCCTATTGGATTTCCTGAAATATTGAACGCCCTGGCATTTCTTTCAAGGGCTTCAACCCGGCTGACTCCCACTCTGTCGTGTAAATATTCCGTTAATTAGTAACTCGTCATCAATTGGTAATGTCGAGTACGGTAACGAGCGGAGATGCCTTGACGTGCCACGTGCTTTTCCCATTGATGGAAAGATTTTTTACATTCGTGACACTATACGGTAGTCTTACATTTTGAAAGTATGATAGAGCAGTAGTTATAAAGGGGGCTAGATTAGATGTCGGTAAGTTCTCTTTCTTGAATAGGACAGGTAGGGATTGGAATGGGCTTAGTAGAAGTATACTTGAGGAGGATGAAATAGGGTTGAAGCTATTCCGTCAGAAGGTTAGGGAGACGATAGGATAGGATTGATAGGGAACTTGCCACCGCGCATTTATGTGCAACTGCAAGAGTTAATAATAATAATAATAATAATAAAGTGTAGGTAGGCGCGCTGAATTAGGTTCATACAAGGGGGGGGGGCGGGATTCTCAAGTCCGGGGATCATATCTATATCCAGAGAAATACACTCCTACACTGTACACCGGTACTTCATACTCCATGGAAGTTAGTGAGATATCAATTTTTTTCTGATAACCTTTGAACGGTATGAGATATCAAAGTTCTAACAAGGGGGGAATACGGATATTTTAGTACCTTCAAGATGGTATAAGTAAAAACTATTCAACTTATATCGCATAATAATCACATTTCACTAATCGACTCTCATGGGATTGAGCGTGCGAACTGTCATTCAGGAGACCGGGGTTCGATTCCCGCTATGGTCGACCATCCTGACAGGGGTTTTTCGTGGTTTTCCTCTGTCGTTCAGGTCAATACTGAGATGGTTCCTTAACAACAGGTCACAACCGACTCTTCCCCACTATCCAAAAACACCTAATTTGTTGGGTATTTCACAGGTAGGCGGCCATTAGTGTTACGCAATAGGATAGAAGCTCTAATATCTAACCTCCTAAAAAATGAAACACGACTGATAAGGTGTGACATGTGATTAGTTATCAAGATCTATTCAAGTATACTGTACATGTTAATTGATTAATTGGTACTACACACGGAAATATGACACTGTCACTTGAAACAAAAGTGTCAAATTCTTCCGTTTTGCATTGTCCTCGTTGTAGAACGATTGTATGTTTTTTACCGGCCGGTCAGTCACGCTAACCAGCCAGATAATTGCATGGAACATTTTTGACCAAGTGACTTGCCTGTGCGCAAAAAAACGTGCAACTCACAGCTTGTGTTGTGAACTTGTGCAACTGTGCAACCATTATTACTACTCAATACGCATCAACAATCTTACCACTCCAGTGAGTCCATGTGTTGAAAGTGCACAGCCACCTCCTACTCATTTCGATCGTGGGTTAGGTGATTACTCGGGTTATTAGTGACGTTCGATTTTCGCGGTTGATTTCGAATGCTAATCGCTTGTAATGTCGATTTGAACAAAATTTCGATATTTTTCTAGCTGAGCCTAAATGTGAACATTTGACTGAAGTATATTCAGAATTAGATTTTTATGCAGAATAGGCATCTTTTAAATATATTTCACCCTCTTATTTTTCTCTGGGGGCCTGACTATTTCTAATATATATTTGTATATCGGGTTTTAACGACGCACTATAATAATAACTTAGATTTATTGGCATCGAATGAATGATTGATGAGATGATGAGATGAAGGCTTCTCAGGTATTGGGAAGGATAGTGGGAAGGAAGCGGTCGTGGCCCATATTGTGGGAACCATCCTGGCATTAGTCTAGACTACAGAGGGAAACCACAAAAAAAACCTGTAAAGATGGACCGAGGCAGGGATCAAACCAGGTCTGACATGACCCTTCACCTCCCGGATCACATGAAGTGAGTGTGTTAACCACTCGGCTATATGTGCCGGTATATTTAATTTAATATCCTCTCATGTTACAATAAAATTGTGTAAAAATATAGCCTACTTGGTACTGAACAATTATTGTTCGTAATTATACTCATTGCTCCAGTCTACCGAACAGCCTATCTCAACCTTGGGTTGTAATAGAAAGAGATCTAATAAAATGGAAAACTAATAGAAAATAAAAATCAATTCCAAATACTTCCCTGCAGAGCTGTAGCACCCTTCTTGGCTACTGAGTATTGCTCTGCTTCTTTTCCATTACTATGTAGGCCTAGGCCCTTACAATAATTAATATTTTTGCCATTTTAGGTTTTATTTTTCAATAAATGGTTCCCCTATGATATAAGATCTAAAGTTGATGTTTCGTTTCCAGCAGATTCGTAGGTAAAATGGCGCCCACATACAAGCTCTCGTATTTCGATATCAAAGGATTGGCCGAGCCAATCAGGTTCCTGCTGTCGTATGGCGGCATTGACTTCGAGGATCACCGCATCACCAAGGCAACGCAGTGGCCTGCGTTCAAACCAAGTGAGTATAAGCACCTGACTTCAGACAGCCAGCTCTTCGTAGAGGCAGTATTCAGGAACTATATTCCAAAACACACTTTTGTAATTGAAATAGTCGCCTTCCGTAGCCTAGTCGACTAATGAATTGCTTTGATAACAGAAGTCACCGTTCGAGGTGCGTTCGAGTCCTGCGTAAGGCATCGGTTTTTGTTAACATTCTTCTACTTGTCATGAACACTCATACTGAAAGTGTCGCAGTTTCATTATCACCTGTTCATTCGTTCATGCAGATAACCTAGCTGTTGGTGGGATTGTTAATCAAACATTGATCAATCAATCGTAACCAAAACATATTTTAGATAAATTATATTTCAAGATTTTGAATTGAAATATTTTGAACATAATTTAGGCCATCAAACCAAACAGGATTCTGTTAAAAAATTTCTTATATATTTTTTTTTTCAATATTAATGAACTTTAATTATGGACAATTGTATCATCATTTATCAGCGACTGCACATTTACGGAATCAAAATTGAAATGTGCATTGAAATATGAATGGAAACATCTTTGAATAAATTTCTTCAACTCTACAGTGACCTAGGCAGTAGCCGAAACGTACAAAAATCTCGTGTGTTTTTTGTACAAATCTGTTATGTATCAACAAGCTCTCCACAGTGAGTATCTTGACTCGGTTAGCCGAGTTCTTTTTTACCAAATTACCGGTACCCAATTCGAACCTAGCAAGCCCAGAAACTATTTTCTTATACACACCAAGATTACCATTGACATATTGATCATTGGAAAAGAAAAAGAAAAAACTTCTATTTGGCCCAATTCGAGTCATTGCTCTCTTTGTCTGTTAATCAGGAGTCACACGACAAATCAATTAACATAATGGGCCTAATTTTCAAATCATTATCCAGACCTGATAGTTTTGAAACCAACGTAGGTACGTGGATTTTTATTACATTTCATACAAATCGCTCATCTTACAACGCATATGCTGCATAACATGTAGCTATGACGGCATATGTGATAACGCGACGCGTCTCCGTGACTGTAACGCCAACACGATATAACTGATCTTATTGTTTCCAGCAACCCCGTTCGGCCAAGTGCCCGTTCTGGAAATCGACGGCAAGAAGATCACGCAGTCGTCGGCCATCTGCCGCTACCTGGGCCGCGAGCTCAACATCTACGGCAAGGACAGCTGGGAGGCGCTTCAGATCGATCTCGCCGTTGACACGTTCGGCGACTTCCGATCTCGTGAGTACATCCACCGCCTTTGATATATCTTAGGGTTGCCATTCAATTCTATCATTATTCATCATTAGTGTACTAAGAACGTGAAAATAGCAATCGCTATAAAAGTGATGAAATCTAAAAGTGCTTTTTTACATGTTTTTTCTGATATTTCTTCATGTTTCAATATGTTTGATGTTGTTCTATCATGTTTTTGAAAAGTTGACAAAAGCGCTACAAATCCATGAATCCGCCACGTTTTAATGTATGAGCGATAAAGACGCTATATTTGGAATAAAAGCATCATAGATGCTATTTTTCCACAATTATTTCAATTGAGGTGTAAATGGGTGAAGTTAGTTGGGGAATTTGGAAAAAAGTGCAGTTGCAAATGTAAATGTCAGGTTTAGGTTTAACCCGATGCGGAGCCTATTTTCCTAAAAATAGCAATTGGGGTGTTTCTCTTTTATGCTTATGGTACGTCATCTGGTGATTTTATCGGTACCGGTACCATACTGTTGTTATGCTACAGAACGTTGTTGCGCTACAAAACACAATGTTTCAAAATAATAAATGCACCAAAGTGCTACTTTTCAAATTCTAAATGCTATGAAAAGAAAAAATAGAAGCTATATTTACATGTCTCTAATCATTACCATCATATACATTCGATTTTTAAATTAGCCACCCTCGGTATCTCGGTCAGCTGAGGCACCGCTGACGAAACTGAAGTCACCGTTGGGAGTGGGTTCGAGTCCTGCATAAGGCATGTGTTTTCATAAACCCTCTTTTACTTATCATAATTTCATAATCACCTGCTCACTCATGACCCCGTATAACCTAGCTGTTGGTGAAGTCGTTCAGCAAACAATAATCAATCGATATCGAAATTAGTCTTTTGATTTCTATTATTTCGATATTGAAAATGGATTTGTTATTGATTAAATAAACAGCCAGCTTTCGACTACCCTAAGGCCTAATGAATCATCACAATGACCGTTCTGTGAACGTTCTAGTCTAAGGTCAGATCGTCAGTTGTTTGTTGACGCACAAAGTGTGTGTGTGTGTGTGTGTGTGTGTGTGTCGAGACAAATTAAGGCAAATCCTTACTGCGCATCACAAAATATTTACAGAGGGCTAGAAAGACATGATTTGAACTGGAAAAAATGATAATCTCAATCGATATTTGATATCATTTTGATTCCATTTCGAACGAAACTGGTAATTTTTGTATGCTGATGTTAGACTTTCGATATGGTATATTCAGTAACGTTTACACATTCTTGATTGAATGACAACTCTGATGCATATACACAAGTATCCAAGCAAGAAGGATGTTCCAACTGAATAATTGTATAAATGTCGGTAAATACATGATTTCACTGCAACTTTGACGTTTTAAAGTTTCAGAAAAAAAGCTGCATCTCTTATTGTAAGTTTTGTCTTGGAAGCTCATAATGCCCTATGAGTATCATAGCATAGTTTATCAAAAGAACAAACAAAAGAGCAAAGATTAAATGAATCATCTTGATTTTTCAAGATTAATATTATCCTCAATATGAATATATAATACTTCATCAAATATTTACCATGACCATCATTCTGTTACAGTTTTATATGATGCCTAATTAATATTATATATTGAAAATGAACATTGTTATGAATCTATACAATGAATACGAGAAATGTTTAATTTAACCAACTCTGAATTGAGTGGAATTTGTGTAACATGCTTGAAATAATTGCAGAATTCAAAATAAATTGTAAAATATATTTGGTGGCTTGTGAATTTTTTTTTTTCCAAATAACATCGAAACTTGATACAAAATCATTGTTCAGGATCGTTTGGACGGGGCACCACAAGGGCGATCTTATGAAATCTATGAAATCATTCATTTTTACTGAATTTATTTGAAAATGTGATAATGTCATACAAAAACTAACTGGATTTAGAACCTCTCAACTTTCTTCTTGCATCCATTTTCCTAATTATTAAAGTTTTCTGTAATATTTCCAGAAAACAATAAATAATTTTCACTTCAGAGTGAAATATATAATTTTCCATTTATCAAAGGCATCCACAACGATTGTAACAGTCTAGTTAGTATTGTTGTCCATCATGAAAGTCAGAAGTAGTAATTGACATTTGTTTTTTGTCAGATATCGGAAGCTACCACTACGACAGCGACGCAAGTTCCAAGGCCAAGAAGAAGGAAGTGCTCTTCGGTGAGACGTTGCCGTACTACCTGCCCAAGTTCGAAGAGATGGTCAAAACCAACGGCGGATACTTTGTCGGCGGCAAGGTACTTTTTTTTTAATACTTATTTTAATCATAGATTTTGTTACTGTGCAGCTGTGATGCGCAAGTTCAGCTGAAGATATCTGCAGGAAGAAGAATCCGAGATTAATCTCGTATTGGTTCAACTGATTTGTTGTTTATTATTTGTTTATGTCTGTCTTTTTCTACCATACACGCTGTTGTTATTACGGGGGTACGGTGGGTCAGGAGCTATAGTAGGTCTGTGATATAAATACAAGGAAAATGCATGTGGTGACATTGTGAAAGTGGAAGCCCGTTTTAATGGCTTGCCTCAGGCGTTTTGTCCCTGACCAATCAGAATGGATAAAATTCCTACCGCTTGCAATTGTTGCTCTCTGCCACGAGACATAGAATAAATTCAAATTTAGAAAAAAATACCGCGAGTAAATACCCTCACTCATACAAGTGGTAGGGTTATGTCGGATTATTACTACTAAAACAGTACTTTTCCAATATGCACTATGATTGTTTTTTACGTGCCACATAATACGATACTAAAAACCGCTCGACCGCCTAAAATGAACAAGAATTATATATTTGAATAAATGAGTCAAATCTGGAAGCAGATGCGAAGAAATGCGACTATGTAAACAGCGCAGGGGCGGCAAGCGTTTTTTTAACCGCCTGCCGGGAGACATGGGGTTTCTCCATCAATCACCCAGCTGTAGCTGTCGTTTACGGGGATCTGTAATACGATGACAAGAAACACGTGTCAATATCTTTCTGGACTAAGCCTTTTTATGAGGGTAAACCCAGTTCCCACCTTGCACTTCCTAAAAATAATGAAAATTATGACATGGAAATCTTGATATATACATATAAACAATAATTGTTTTCCACTAGGGGCAAATAATGAGTTCAACAAACTCTTTGGAAGCGGCACCTCTTGGTTATTTCAAGACTCTTGAGGTGGCCTCGTCACCAAATATAAATAATTATGTATAGACCATTCTAAATTGAGAACGAATAACTTTGGAAATAACTTCTCCTTCTTGAGTAGCCACATCAAGATGGGTAGATCAGTCTCTGGCACTCTTAAGTCGTCATTCAGGTACCGTAGTTTGATTCCCATCCATGATCGACCAACTTGACGGAGATGAATTTTATCGTGGTTCCCTTATTGTAAAACCAAGACCTTCCCACTAACCATAACACTAGGCAAACGCGAAATATGCGTTGTAATATGAGCGAGATATCTGAATAAGGTATAATAGTCGTTAAAGTAGTTCTACCCTTGCTATATTATCGAATCTGGTATTCTACACACCTTGATGCATATAAAGAAGACTTCATTGTTGGGCAAATATTGAATCTAGAAAGCAGTGAATCTCGGCAACCTGAATCTGCTTTAATTTCTATAATGATATTTGATGAATAAAAACAGTGCATTTAATTATTTTCTTCAAAACGGCTGATCCCAATTGCATACAGAATCGTGATAATGTGTATCACTTATGTTTACACGTTTACAGAAAATTTCATCTCATTTGAAGAGGTTTTATTTTTCAAATTTTTCTGCCCAGCCTAATCTTATGGGGTTTTTAGAAACTTTTAGATGATATTTCTCAAAATCAGTTCAACCAATTCATACCAAAAACTATACAGTTCTAAGTTGGATAAGTTTGCGTCTAAAAAAAAAAGTTTCATGTTGATCAGTCAAACCCTGCGACCTTTGCAGTGCCCACAAAAAAACACACAAGACAAAGCTCTATAAGAGTGAGATGGAGTCTTCGCTACGCTCATCTAATAAAATGATTTGTTAGCTTCTTTGTTGCTAGCTTGATTTGTTAGCTTCACAAGATCGCCCTTGTGGTGCCCCAACCAGATGATCCCACCTTAAGCGAATATTAGGGTCCTCTAACTTTCATCCTTGGTTTCGACTGTGGAACAATAATTTTGTATCAAGTTCCGATGTCAATTTCAAATATATAGGCCTATATACGTATTATATATAATATATATTTGAAAAGCAGGCCGTTCACAAAAGTTAGTGTTAGGGACAGAATAATGGTAACCCTAAACTGACCACCGAATGCCGTGAGTCATTGAACACGAGATAAACGTTTGAATCGTTTGATTACAGCTGAGCTGGGCCGATATCTACTGGACGGCACTCGCCGGCTACATCCTCACGATGCTCCAAGGTGTCGACATGACCAAGGACTACCCAAACCTCAAGGCGCTGGAGACCAAGGTGCTGGCGATTCCGAACATCGCAGCGTGGGTCGCCAAGAGGCCGAAAACGGAATAGGACGGGAAGCGGCATTGGAGACGGGGAGAGCATGGGGAGGAGATGTTACATGAGAACATTGTTGGGAACGTACAATTGAAATTTTGTTGAAATCAGAGTGAATGGAAAGAATATCAAATGCGGTCGTCTTGTGAAATTTTTCGGGAAAATGATGATTTTTTAACCATTGATAGCTAACCATGTCAGGAACCATTGACATGTTTTGGGGTTTCATCGATTTTTACTCAATTTTGGGACACGAGATGAGAGATTTCGACACACACTCCGTCATTGTTATAGAGCAAAAATGGCTTCCTTCACCAGGAAGATGAAAGAAATTGGTTTCATCAATTGGAAAGAAAAACGCCCCAAACACATACATACCGGTATGCAGCCAGTGTTTCGAATGATACACCAAAACCTACTAGAAAACTACATTTTCCTGAAAAAATCTCCTTATAATGGTTGTGTTCGATATTGTTTACAATTACCGAAATAGATATCAAACGCCAAGAAATGTATTCGACTTTATATACTTGTAATGTTCAGTATGTAACATTTGCTGGCAAATAATAAAATTACAGTTGTTAAAAGTGTGGGTTTCAATTGATTTCCTCTATGTTCCTTAGAATCCAGAAATGCCCGATGAAGGACGCCCTCTTTTCTTATTCTACATCCTTTGAACCGATGTATTCTATTCTGTTTAAATATACAATTTAATTTCATAAATGTAATAATAAAATTGTCATCATTATGCAAATCCCAATATAATGGGCCTATCATTTTCATAATACAATGGAGTAATGAACAGCAAATTATTTAGGTTTTTCCTAAATTTGTTGCCAGTTGGATAGCAAAAGACCATTAAAAGAGCCCGTGTGAGTCGATGTGGTGAAAAAATATTATGTAAGCTTCTACTTTCTCAACACTTATTATTCATTCATACGTACTGGGAAACTTGTTGGAATCGGCCGAGTTGGAGTGATTTTTAAATTATATTCGGTTTAACGAGACACTGTAATGATAACTACAATCTATAGGCGTCGGTGAATGATATATGACATGATGGTATGGTGAGACGAGAGATTATTTCATTGGGTGTTTTTGAATGGTGGGAAGGAGTCGGTCGTGGCCTGTAGATAAGGAACCATACCAGTATCGACCTGAACGACAAAGGGAAACCACAAAAAAAAACTTTTGGGATGGTCGACCATGGCGGGAATCAAACTCTGGTCTCCTGAATGACAGTTCATTGTATTAACCACTTGTCTACCAATACTTGGCATAAATGTAACCACCTGAGCAAGGGTCTTCAACTCGAAATTACACAAAAAAATACAAGTTATTTGTTGAACCTACGTCTGAAAACAGCAACCCCAATTTATATGCGATAAGTGCTATACTAATGATAGAAAACACATTAAATTCAAACAGAGGAGGCCACCCTCGGCAGCTCGGCCAGCTGAGCCACCGCTTCAGCAACTGAAGTCATCATTGGGCGTGGGTTCGAATCCCGTATAAGGCTTGGGTTTTATAAACGTCCTTTCACTTATCTAATCACTTCATAGTTTCATCATCACATGCTCATTCGTACCCCCGTATAACCCAGCTGTTGGTGGGGTTGTTAAGCAAACAATAATCAATCAATAAAACAGGGAAGATCAAATATATTAAATGAATAAGTAAAATAATCACTAACAATCTTCCTTTTGGTGATAACTTTTGAACAGTGAGATAAATCAAAATTCAAATTCAAGAGCATCAGATATTTTCAACACCTTCAACTTGGTATGAGTAAAAATCATTCAACTTATATCTCATGAATTTCACAGGTAGTAACAGCTGAAAAAACACATATTAATATTAATATTAATTTTTTTACTGATGAAAATCTTAGAATCCAAGGTACTTAATTTTTCACATCATATTTCCCTTCCTTCTATCATTCCCATTATTACATGGCACTTTTTGTGGGATCTTGGTCATAAATAATAAATAAATAAATCTTGTCACATTGTTTTAAAAAGGTACTAAAAAGATCTGAGTTTCTCCTGTATTAAAATCTTGATATCTTATAATAACTTTTAAAAATTATTACCAGAAAACTGATGTTTCCAATAGGCAAAATATTTAAGACATTTGTAAATAATTTTCAGTTAGTTTCATTATTTGATTAAAAAATTGTAATATTCTTGATTTTTAAGGTTATCAGGAACTTTATTATCATATTTAGAAAATCATATTGTATATTCAAATTGGATTGTTGAATAGGAAAAGAAATTAAGAATGCCATCCTCCGTGACTCAGTCAACTGAAAAACTGCTTTAGAAACTGAGGTCGCCCTTAGGCAAAGTCTCTCATGAAGCATGTTTGGATTGTTTAGTTTTTATTAAACGTCCTTTCACTTATCATCCCTAATTGTTTCAATATCACCTGCTCATTCGTGACCCCAAATAACCTAGCTGTTAGTGGGGCTATCAAGTAGACAGTCAACATTCGTAACTCCAAATAACCAAGGCCCAATAATCGGGGAGAATGGCTGTGTATGCAGCCAATATACCATACGTGCATGTTGTGATGCCTAACCATCAGGTGATGGTGGTTTTTAGTTTGTCCGTCAGATCGTTAGTGGTCAAATAGAAACAAAAGTTGGTCTAAATACGAAATATCGTGGCATTAATTTTGTACAACCAGCCTCAAACCTGATTTGTTTCAATGGCCGCACTTCCAAAGACCGGTACTTTACTGGACATGTACAATAACAATTGTACATATTATTGTTAATAAAATATATTTTGATATGCAAATAGAGCATCGCATGCAGAGGGGGCGGAGCCCTAACATTATTGAGGGTCAAGATTGATCAAGTTGTCGTCATAGGATGGATGATGATTATTGACTGCTTATAATGACCCCACCAACTTCTAGTTTATACGGGGGTGCGAATGAGTAGGTGATTATGAAACTATTGATAATAGGACAGGTGAAAAGACGTTCACAAAAACCCATGCCTTAAGAGGCCGCAGGCGCTCGTATTTCACGCCGCAAACTCTCACGGCCGTAATTTTTGAGATATCAATATGATTGTTTTTGCATTCTTCTGATAATTGAAAGAGGGAGGTTATCGCATTCACAGAATTTTGAACAACAAATTTGTAATTTTTCAAATTCTTCAAATGGAAAATTAAAAAATTTCTAGTTTACGGAAACCTGGATATATATTTTTGAATACCAAAAAATAATATGGACTGTGAAATATATCAAAAGTGTGAGTAAGGGAATTAACGGCGTTTACGAGAATATGAGTTCGGCGGGCTAGTCTATGGGCTGCGCCTAGTACACGATGCATGTTAAACTCGAGTCCGAAGCGAGCGAACAACGAGCGCGTGTAGCGCGCCTGCGGCCTCTTAAGCGGGATTCGAACCCAAGCCCAATGGTGACTTCAGTTACTGAAGCAGTGCCTCAGCTGACCGAGCTACCGAGGGCGGCTGTAGTCATAGGAAATAGTGCGTGGGGTGGGGCAGTGGGCAGTATTGACGTGATTTTAAGGATATTTGGGGAATATTGGGGTGGGGGGGGGGGGGCGCAATGATTAATAATTGCAGATGTCAGATGTTCTATTTATATAACAAATATGGACCAAGTTGCAGAAATAATGAACTATACACATCATTATTGTAGACACGCAACAAGGACAAATATGTAGGCCTATTGGTCACTCCAAAACTTTCCCAATTTCATTATTTATATATTCATATACAGTCATCATATATTTTATTAATTTAATTGAGAGTACTGAATCACACTTTAATTAAATCAAATTATTCGAATTATCAATTGTATTGGGGGGGTCAGAGGTTATAGTTGGGCCTGTCACATGATTATTAGGGCATGGCATTGGCAATGACAATGGGCGAGATTGAATCTTCCTTTCAATCGGCCGATTCTCTGTTAGGCCCAGTGGTAGACTGGTATAGTGGTGAACACTGAAGTTGCATTGTAAGGCGAGTGAAAGATTTCTTTACATGAGCTGAAGTCCTGAAGACAATTGTTCTCTAGAGTCTTGAGGGTTGAAAGTTTCCACGTACGTCA
The DNA here is from genome assembly GCA_964007535.1 of Brachyptera risi. Taxonomy (NCBI): domain Eukaryota; kingdom Metazoa; phylum Arthropoda; class Insecta; order Plecoptera; family Taeniopterygidae; genus Brachyptera; species Brachyptera risi. The sequence continues at coordinate 16,379,590 of OZ023335.1, read as the reverse complement.
CTGTTCTCATAAAAACAGCCGTTAAGCATACAAACTGGAAACTGAAATCTAGCAGAGCGTGGGTTTGAGTCCCGCGTAAGGCATGTTTTTTTTGTTCGTGATTCATCAATCACCAGTTCATTCGTCCCCCCGAATGTCCATGGGGTAGTTACTCAAACAATAATATATTTTTTTTAATCTCTGTAATGTGTAGGTGAATTCCAGAATGGTACCTACAATGTAGACCATGCCCGTTTCTTTCACTATATGCTTCCTATTAGTAATAACCTTCATTCCATCATCTCATTCATCATTCATCCGACGCCAAAAACCGATCTATTATGTTGAGTGGTGAACTGGTGGTAGATGATGGTTAGGGACTTACACCTCGTTCACATTACAGAATTTAGATAACGTTAGTCAAGTTATAATATGGTTACTATGGTTACTAGTTAACACTAGTCATGTCTTAACTAAGTTCCTCAGTTAGCTTAACTGCGATCAAAATCCACCGCCTTCGCAAAGAGCAACATCATTCGTATCGTCACATTGTTGGTTCAAAGCAAGGCCCTCTATATTATTCACATTATTCGAATTATATGCTTCTGTCAAGTAACAAATGACAAACAATAGTTACCAAAGCAATACAGCGAACTGGTGGACTATCAAATATTCTGATTGGTCAATTCCAACCGGTGGATATTGTTGTCTGTCTCTTGCAACAATGGGTGACATCACTTGACAGAAGCCTATGTAGATGACTTGGTTCAAAAACAAGGCGAGATAATGGCTAGATATCAACAGAAAATGTGTAAATCTATAAATGCAATATAAAAATTAACAGTAATCGAACAGGAAGATGGCAGTGCATGACGTCACTAACAACCGCTTCATCGCTGTCAGTGTGGACACTTTACCTCAGTCATTAAGTATAGACGAAACCTCTATACTTAATGCCTCAGATAAGAACGGTGTCATCCATGATGCTAACTGCAGTTAGATAATGTGAAATGTGAAATGATAATGTGAACGAGGTATTAGGGTTCGAAGGGCAGGGCATGAACGGTCCCTTGAATTACAATCTAGTTGTCCATTCAACTCAAAACCTTACCATCCGTAACCAATGCCGGTGCCCTAACATACATCACTAAACAAACCTAAAACCCTATAAAATTAAAACATCAAACTAACAATCTAATATCATCATTACTATCATCATCATTATCATAATTATTATTAATCATCAATACACAACTAATTATACAAATTCTCCAACCGTATCTTGACTCACTAACAAGTCAAATCGTTGTATGATAATAACGGATGACGTGTCCTAACTCCTAACCACACATCATATTGATGGTACCGATCGACAGTCTCCGCTACCCATCAGCACTAACCGTCTTTAGTTCCGAGCCATCAACATTGCGTAGAACCAAAAATAGTGACGTCTCGCCGGTCTTCGTTTAGGGGAGGCAGTCTACCAGCATGATAAGGGGCGGAAGAGAGGGAGGGGGGAGGGAGAGACGTGTATTCTACAACATAACAAATCAGAACTTCCCTATCACATCAACGGCTAACTACAGTCGGCTTCACGAGTCAGTCGCCGCAGAACATTCCAGTAAGATAGATCGTTGAGTTACGTAGCAGCTCGGAAATACTACTGTGTGTGTAACTAGCAAAAGGTAGGCGCCTAAGCTTATATCATTTGTACCTTTAACGTTAATTCTACATCATTTTATACATAGTCTTTTGTTTATGGTGATATTGTCTTCCAGCGCATTGCTACTAATTTCATTTGTTGTTTTTTCGTCAAATTATATATCAAGGTGTTTGGCCCGAGGGGTTAACACATGACTCCTGAAATGTGGTGTACACTCAACATGAAATCTTTCTGAAGACCCTTGGAATCTTCTTGAAATCCCTTGATATGTTCTGGAATCCCGTGCAACCTCCTTGAGATTGCTTGAAATCTGAAATCAGGTGTACACCCATTTTACTGTAGTTGCTTACAGTTTATAGTTGCTTACAGGTTATAGTTGCTTACAGTTTATAGTTGTTTCTAGTTTGTACGAATGAGCGGCGGAGTTATTAACCCATTGCTTATTGAGTTATTGGTCTCTTCGGGTATAAACCGAGCTGGGTGGCCCAATGGCCAACACGCTGGACAGTCATACAGGAAATCAAGTTCGATTCCCGCCATCTGTCAAGGTATACATCGTGGTTTCCCATTATCTAGTATTTCTCAGAAAATAGTCTCGATTTTTCTTCCATCTTCTCAATTCCCACCATATCGTTCATCATTCACTGACGCCAATAGATCTTAGCAGTCAGTACGAGTACGACAATTTACCCAATGTGTTTGAAAATATTCGTTGATATTCGAAGTTTTAGGAGTACATAGATTAGAATTATTAGATATTGGAAGTTATGCAAGTCGTTCTTGGTAGGAAAGGGCTCGGGGGGGAGAGGGAGGATCGGCTTCGATTTTTGAAGACTCCTAAGCGATAAGCGTGTGGAATTATCAACATAATATTATTTTACTTCTGAAAATTAGACAAATTGACCGTCTTAGATGATGTAACTGCGACAAAGATTTTTAGATGAGCGTGGCACGAAGATTCCATTTCATACAGGCCTACCGAAAAAATGGGCTTCCTTTTTTTTTTTTGTAATTTTGTAAGCGGCATACAGGTCAGGAAAAAAATACCTATCGACTTGAAACTTTGTCCACATATTTCTGTCATACCAGAATAGACAGGGATTGTTTTTCAGAAAAATCGGTCGTAAAATTTTTCCAGAAAAAATTGTCAAGTTTGAAAAATCCTCATGAGAATAACCCGAAGGAAAAATACATGAAAAACAAGAATTCTTCAAAAGCTCTCAAATTCTCACCGAATATGAACAATATTATATACACCTTTTCAGAGATTTTTGCAACAATCGGATGAGGAATAACAAAGAAAACTCAATAAAAGTGTACATTTTATTGGATATTTGTTTGGATCAATTGGTTTTGCAAAGTGTATATGCGACAGGTTACAGCACTATAAATATCAACAAGTTGCAGGAAGGTTTTTGAACGTTTGAAGTAATCAAAGTACCGTAAATGTGGATTGAGCTGACGAAATATTTTTCACTCTAGATTTCCATACTTCTAAGCTCATCTCACAACGCGCATCCCGCATTTTCCTTGCACAATTATTTGATTGTTTGAAAACCTTCCTTCGTGGGTACAATACAAGTATATGTGTCTTATCCATGGCAACTGCCGGAAATAATCGATGTTATCTACCGCAGTTGTAGAGGGTATAGTTGCGGTCACTTGAGGAGTCCACGGGAGTCGATTTATCGAAATATCAGTTTCTTGGTGATAACTTTTGAGCGGTATGAGAAATCAAAATTCTAATGCGCGAGAAACACAGATAATTATAATATCTTCAAGGTAATATAAGTTATAACTATTCAAGTTACGTCGCCTAACTGTCAAGCGTCGACAGCTAAAAAAGTCGACGCTTCAGTTATGCAACATTACTTGAATACTATAACTTATATCTTGAAGCTATTATAATTATCTGTAGTATTAGAATTTTGATATCTCATACCGCTCAAAAGTCATCACCAAGAAACTGATATTTTGATAGGCCTAAGTCGACTCCCGTGGTCGATCAAGCTACCTACATTAGATGCATACTAAAGAAAATGTACTAAACTGCTATTACACTTAACTAGAACTGAAACGACGAGGGACATCGTGTATGGACAAATTATTGGTTAAATGGACGTAGATTTTATTTGAATTTGAATTTCTGATTGAATTATGTAATGTGACCTCGAATCAAGTGTATACAACTGTACAACATGGTTTAATGGAGGGAATGCCGCGTGATTTCTATGAGTTTAGGAATGACTATTTCAAGGTCACTGCGGTGATTAGGACACTGATTACACAGCCCCTATGACTGACTATACTACAAAGTATAATTATCTAACTCTCCCATCCGTCTCTCTCTCTCTCTCTTTCTCTCTCTCCCTCTGTCTCTCTCTCTCTCTCTCTCTCTCTCTCTCTCTCTCTCTCTCTCTCTCTCTCTCTGTCTTTCTCTGTCTTTCTCTCTCTCTCTCTCTCTCTCTCTCTCTCTCTGTCTATCTCTGTCTATCTGTCTCTCTCTCTCTCTCTCTCTCTCTCTCTCTCTATCTCTATCTCTCTCTCTCTCTCTCTCTCTCTGTCTATCTCTCTCTCTCTCTCTCTCTCTCTCTCTCTCTCTCTCTCTCTCTCTCTCTCTCTCTCTCTCTCTCTGTCTATCTCTGTCTATCTCTGTCTATCTCTCTCTGTCTATCTCTCTCTGTCTATCTCTCTCTCTCTCTCTGTCTCTCTCTCTCTCTCTCTCTCTCTCTCTCTCTCTGTCTCTGTCTCTGTCTCTGTCTCTCTCTCTGTCCATCTCTGTCTCTGTCTATCTCTATCTCTGTCTCTGTCTCTGTCTATCTCTGTCTCTCTCTGTCTCTCTCTGTCTATCTGTATGTCTCCATCTATGTATTTATTTCTACATCTTTCTTTCTCTCTCTTTCTCTCTCTATACATCTCTCTCTCTCCCCCCCATCCTTACTCTCCCACCCTTCATTTATATTGTTATGGAAAGAGACATTCAGTTGAACATATTTTGGTTTGTTGAATCGAATTACTATCAGTAAATAGTGATACCGGTGGACTAGTGGCCAGCTTGCCGAACCGTCTTTGCTGTAACCGGGATTCGATTCCCGCCATGGTCGGCGTGATTGAACATTTCCGCATGCTTCGTCCAATCACATTCCATTCTAATAATCTTTTCTCATTTATCATTCACCGACCCAAATACATGTTAGTCATCAGTGCAGTGCGTCGTGCAAGCCCTAATCAACTAGGCTAACGCAGAATATGCTTACAATATAAGAGAGATATCTAAATAGATAATCAAGAGTCGATAAAGTAGTACTATACCTTCTGTAGTTTCTGGTATAATCGAGAACAATTTGCACTCACCTTGACTCATATAAATATTAAGTAACAATAGTTACCATGTAGCAATACAGCGAACTGGTGGACTATCAAATATTCTGATTGGTCAATTCCAACTGATTGGACATTGTTGTCTGCCTCAATCAACAATGAGTGACGTCACTTGACAGAAGCCTTTATATCGGATGTATAGGAAGCCCTGAATCCTGCCAACATGATTCTGTCAACATGTCCTAAACTTGTATTTAATTATTTTCTTCAAAACGGCTGATCATACGAATTGATGCATATACAAATTTGTAATAGTGTATCATTTTTGTGCTCACATTGAGGGATAGTTTGAATCGTTTTTCAAATTTTCTCTCCCAGCCAATTATTATTTTGGAGAGATTTTATTTTTTAAATTTTCTTGCCCATGCCTAATCATCTTTCGGCGTTTTTTAGAAACTTGTAAGAACTTTGAAACTTTTAACGGCGTGCACCTATTCCCTCCCACTATTCAAAAACATCTAATAGAATAAGTTTTCATCCCATCATCTCATACATCATTCACCCACGCCAATAGATCGTCCTCAGTACAGTGCGTCGTTGAAGCCAATATAATTTGAATGATAGTTTCCTCTCCAAAATGGGTCACACCATCTCGACGAAATTGAAAATATCTGTTTCTTCCCTTTTTTAATTTTGATATTCTCATCTCATACTATCCAAAGTTCACACACAAAAATACTGTGCACTCAATCGACTTTCAAGCCCTCTTCTGATGACTACGATCTATTGGCGTCGGTGGATGATGAATGAGATGATGAGATGAAAGGTTATTTTATTAGGTGTTTTGAATGGTGGGAAGAAGTCGATCGTGGCATGTTGTTGAAGAACCATCCCAGTATATGGACCTGAACGACAGAGGGAAACCACTAAAAACCCCTGTCAGGATGTTCGACCATGGCGGGAATCGAACCCCTGTCTCCCGAATGACGGTTCAGTGTGCTAGCCACTCGACCACTCGTCTCTGTAGTAGGATAGTAGGCCGCCACTCATGGCCCGTTCACACGAGGCACGATCGTGCCAATCCTTCGTTGTCGAGCAATGAAACACCTCGTGTGAACGCGTCAAGGTCAACACTGAGCGCCTGAATCACGTCGAATTTCTGGTAGACAGGAGTTCTATATTTCAATCCTATCGTGTTGGTTTATACTTGACTGACCAATAGGAGAACAGTACTTTCAATTCGAGTGTTCGATAATCACAACGGAGCAAATCGATTGAATATGGCCGCCTAGACAGAATTTTCTATTGGTCCATTTATCACGTGACTGTGAATTTCCAGCAACGCGATGCGCGGTGTCAAACTTGACTGAATGCCCCAAAGCTCGCATCGTATTGCTCGACAACACAGGATAGGCACGACCGTGCCTCGTCTGAACAGGCCATAACAAGCATGTGTAAGCGGGTGCAAGGATTACATCAGTGTAGGCCGCCATCAAGCCGTCGACTCATTGTCGTTATCTGCCACAAGTCGTCTCAAAGTTCAATTACCTGATTGATGACGTCATGTCCGGTGTGACGTCATGTGACTGACCAACAGGTTGACCTCGAGTCGCATGCCTGACCTGCCGAATATATAGCTTCCTGCTCAAATAACACATATTGTCGGAAAACCAAATGGGTTAACTGTAGGCTTCTGTCAAGTGACGTCACCCATTGTTGCAAGAGACAGACAACAATGTCCACCAGTTGGAATTGATCAATCAAAATGTTTGGTAGTCCACCAGTTCGCTGTATTGCTATGGTAACGATTGTTTGTCATTTGCTACGTGACAGAAGCCTACATGAGTTGTAAGATGAGCGATGAGTAGTAAGATGAGCGATGTATAGGCATTTGTGTGAAATTATGAAACTTTATATATAGAGTATATACACACGGCTTGATTTCGTAACTATCAAGTCACGGCCTTGCTGTTCTATATGTTGCTCATTTGTTCAATCGCTCAACGATCTAATTGGTTGGTTTCATGTTTTTTATTGTACGTTTTCTTCTAAACGGCGGATCCGATCTATATGACTGGACTAGTGTGTACCATTCTTCTGTAATTTATAAATTCCGTGAAAATTTGTCTTTTTCTGCCAATTTTCTCCTCTGGATTATTCTTTTTTTTTTGTATTTTAATTCCCGAAATGTCTTTTCTCAATAGTGATGCAACCCGATTTAGATGATGACATTTGTGTATGCTGAGTTTCATCAATATTTTTAGTTTTGTTTGTTTCCTTTCTTTTTCAAGTACCGTAAAGTCTACTCAATTCGCTTCGCTCCTCTAACTCCTCTTATATCGGTGTAATCAATCAATCAATCAATCAATTATTCAATCAATCAATGTACAGCTTGAAGTCGAAGTAAAAGTCTCTTTGCTACCTGGTCAATTTGACCATATCATATTGCATAGGATTCAACAGATTATGACAGAAACATACTTTCACTTATGCTTCAATAGCCCTACAGTCCTCTTAATTTGTTAGAGAATTCACTTCTAATTCCAGTAAATTCGACTTTTTTTTTATTAATAACATCGAAAACCTTTGATAGTCATTGCTCCCCGATTAAGACTATGGATGACGAAATGCCATCGTTCGTTCGAGAAACAAATGCGACGATCTTAAACGCCCCAAAATTAAAATCCAATTTAATAATGATAGAAATTAGTAATGGTAGGCCCAACTGGCATTTATCAAACTGTAGAATGCTTTTTTTTATTATTCATATTTGGGTTTAACGTCGCATTGTACTGATGACTATGATCTATTGGCGTCGGTGAATGATATGAGATGATGAGATGAAAGGTTATTCTATTGGGTGTTTTTGGATAGTGGGAAGGAGTCGGTCGTGGCCTGTTGTTGAGGAATCATCCCAGTATTGACCTGAACGACAAAGGGAAACCTCGAATAAAAAACTGTCAGGATGGTGGACAATGGCGGCAATTGAACCCCGGTCTTCTGAACGACGGTTCAGTGTATTAACCACTCGGCCACTCGGCTCGTCTCAGTGATAACTGTATCTTGGTTCAGACAATTAATCTGCAAGAAATGTGTAATTGAAGTAAAACGTTTTATATCAAAGCTTTTGTCGATACTCAACAGTAGGCTGCAATGAATTAATTTCTGTAAATTATTCCATGAACGGAAGCACTCAGTACATTATAACACGAAAAATATAAATTTGAAAATTCAAATTTGAAGTTTTAATATGTAATTTTTTCTGTACGTTTAATCACTATTTTTTTCAATATGTACATTCTATATTTTCACACTTCATGTACATTTTTAAAGTCGATAACTGATTTGTATTTACATTGGTTTTTGCGGTTTTCCTCAGTTCCGTAGAAGCTATCAACTATCAAATATTAATATGCGATGCTACGCTGTATCAACAAATAGCACATCTGTGCTATTAGTGCAGGTATGCATGCCTACAGTATAAGAGAGAGATGGCATTATTTCTGGGAATGCGAGCAAGAGAGATAGCATGAGTGGCTCGTCCAATGATAGCCTTTACTCGCTAACAGCAATCATGTGATTTGAGTCATCCAGATAATTATTGTGACGGGTCAACACTACCGACCGTTTATGATAGAGGATAGAGAAGACGGTCTCTCGTCCTGGTAATGCTGTGTTGTGTATGGCATATCTGATGTGGACGTTTTTGTATAGTCACGCTATCTCGGTTAGTAAATAGTAATGTAGAGTCCATAGTTTGTTTAGAAGCTCCCAGTCTACTCTTAACTGAAACTCTGTTTCGACGGTCATTGCAGCAGCACTCTCATCATAGGTAGGAACTAGCAAGGAGGTATTTAAAGAATTATTTGATACTTTATTTCATTAACTAGGCTGTTCTATATTCATGTTGATATTTTATTTGTTGTAATTTATTTGATTTCACCTTGGTTTTGTTTAGATTTTGTCATTCTCTGTTATGGAGTTTTTAATTTGATTCATTTTTCGTTTTTCCCCTCAAGTGTAGACTTGAACCTGATTTATCACCATGTTTTTCAGTTATCATTTCTCACTTTGATTCTCTCGATTATTCAGATACGGTACCTGTGATTTTGTATTTTACCTGATTTATTCATATATTGTTTTGATTTTCAGTAAGTCGACTTTTGATACCGTACCACTTTGGTATATTTTATAGACTTACTTTCGTGCTTTTGTAATACTTTATAGTTTATACCTACATTTATTCACGCTTTTTTAAATTTGAATCAATATAACTTTAGTTCAGCATCGCTTCTGTAAAGTAGATTGAGTACATACTATATCATGTATTTTGTTACAATTGAAAATAACTCGGTAGCAGCGCGTTTGAAAGGTTTACCTTTGCACAGAAGTAGAAACACTCCAGTAGGCCGGCCTAATTGGTCAGTTGACAGTTGCATCTTATTTAGGACAGCTGTCAAGTGTATTTCAAAGATTAAATATTTGTACATGACATTAGTCTTCTCTTACATGTTTCGGGAACTCACAACATCTCAGTTATTTATGGGTTATAGTAATAATCTTGGAGAAAACTATCCTTATTTATGGATATAACAATACAATGACATCCTTAACAGGTCTGTTTTAGGGTTTCAGTATGCTAATATTTTACAGGTTTTTAGGGTTACAGTATGCTAAGGATGTTATAGGTTTTTAGGTTTTTAAGTGGTCTGGTTTAGGTAAGGTGAGGTTTTGTGTTGAATGGATAAACTAAATTGTAATTCTAGATTTCATGCCCTACCCTACTAACCCTAACAATCATCCACCACCACTACTCAACATGACCCTAGAACAGACTGGTAAAGGATACAGCATATTTATCGGATCTATTCTCAACGACTCGTGTAGATTTTCAAATGACAGTGGCGCCAGTTGTAGCTCAATCAACTAAGGCACCCCTTCAGTAACTGATGTCACTGTTGGGTGTGGGTTTGAGTCCATTCATTATACCCTGCTCATTTGTATCTCCAAATAACCTAACTATTGGTGGGGTTGTTGAAGCAAATAGATCTATCAATCTAATTGGGTCGAAGTGACTCGACTCCAGCTGACGAACCACTCGTTTGATTTCAGAATAAATCAAGATGGCCACTACCGTTAGTTCCAAGGTGACCGACGAGACGAATGGATTCCACGCCATGGAGCGCATCTCAAAGCTGCCGCTGGTTGAAGTGGCGTTGATGAAGTCGGCGGGACTCTACGAGAGGTTCAAGGTGCGTAGCCTATTTCACATAGCTCCATCAAACATGTATTTAATCGTATGTGGGGATGGAGAAGATTGTGGAAATTGTCGAATAATGACAATGAAGTTATTCCGATAGTCCCAACAATTATTGGAGTATCGGCATAGAAATTGTTTATGAAAGCTGACGATATCCATCCCAAACAAAAATTCTGATTGATCGCTGTTATGGAGTGAATTCATCCTGTAGGCCCTACTATTTTTAATTACCAGTATCATTTTTTTAATTATCATTTCAATTTTGTCAGTGCTTTTGGAATAACTTATCCGGACGCCTTTTTTTAAGATGTGAACTCATTCAACTCGATTGTTCATACCTCCAAACGTGAAGTATGATGAATTTATTTTTCTGCCATCATTATTTTTATTCTTCATTTGCTTCCATTTTCCTGGCTTGGTTAGGTAGAACAGCTCATCTGCACCTGGACCATTTTTATATTACGACCTTTCTTTATTCTTGAAGCTGCCCTCGGTAGCTTGGTCAGCTGAGGCACTGCTTCAGAAGCCAAAGTCACCGTTGCGCGTGGGTTTGAGTCCTGTATAAGGCATGGGTTTTTGTAAACGTCCTCTCGCTTATCATCACTTCGTAGTTTCATCATCTCCTTCTCATTCATATACCTAGCTGTTGGTAGGGTCGTTAAGCAAACAATAGTAAAAATAAAACATTTCAACCTTCGTCAATTCATTTACCACCCTGATTGATCTAGTAGACGCAAAGAAGTCTCCGACTCTCGAATAATTGCTCAACATTCGTGAGGAACATCATTTCCCACGACCTGATCATTTGTCATTATCCCGTCACCGAGACGTGTGGCAGAGTGGTTAATACACTGAACCGCCATTCAGGACACCGGGGTTTGATTTGATTCCCGCCATGGACGACCATCCTGACAGTTTTATTTTATGGTTTCCCTCTGTTGTTCACGCCAATACTGGGATAGTTCTTTAACAACAGGCCACAACCTACTCCTTCCCACTATCCAAAAACAGTTGATAAAATAACATTTCATCCCATCATCTCACAGACGCCAATAGATTGGAGTCATCAGAAGAGTGCGTCGTTAAACACAATGAAAATAGGCCTAGATTATTTATCTTTTTGGCATTGTCATCTTGTTTGGTATCATCTTGTCAACGTTTGTCAATATTGTTAACGTGTCGCTATTGTTATTGTGTTGGCATTATTATCTTGTCATTATCGTGTTGGCATTGTTTCCAGGCGTCGAGCGACTTTGCCAACTGGACGCTGACTACGGCGGAGACTGCCGCGAAGAAGGCTCTGGACACGGCCCAGCCGATGCTGGACAAGCTGCAGCAACCCATCACGGCCGTCGACCACACGGTCTGCAAGGGGCTGGACTACGTCGAGGCCAAGTTCCCCTACGTCAAGGAGCAACCTAGCCAGGCAAGCAGTTCCGCATGTCCTAAATCGAAGGTTCTTAGCCCGTCTATAAATCATACAGAATAATTATTCGGGCTTCCGTGTAATTTCGATATTTTCTATTGATTCGATATTTAAAAGAAAATGTGTTGGTGCTAGTGATTATCATCTTTTTGTTGCTTTTGTCCCTCGTTTTTTTTTTTTTTTTGCGGGCACCTGAAAAGCGCACACTGGAATACGGATACTACCATGAGTGAACGTGGGCTTGGCGTGTTTACTTAGAAAGAGGATGTGAGACTGGGTGGAGAGGTTGCATCTATTCGAGAAGACGATCGTGATCCGACCCAAATAGTCTTAGCTCCTCTGTGCTCTAACCAATTCTCCGAAATGGTAGCTCTTACGGCATTATTACACGCCAAGCCCACCTTCACTCTTGGTAGTATTCATACTCCGGTATACGTTCTTCAGTGTCCCCGTTTTTGTGTTTTGGTCTACAGTGAAACCTCATTCATCGTTCACCTTCCCATATTCATCGTTTTCCCGCTTATATCGTTCATTTTGTTCTGCTCTACTCTCTAATAATCAGTCTTAATATTTTCCCGGATGGATCATTGTGCATGGATGGTCTTATTTTTGTGGTCCCTTGAAAAATGATGGATTGAGGTTACACTGTATACATCTGATTGGACCAAGGCGACATAAAAATCGGCAACATTGCCGCCTTCCGTAGCTCGGGTCAGCTAAGGCATTGCTTTAGAAACTGGAGTCACTGTTGAGCGTGTGTTATAGACAGTCTTGCATAAGGCATGTGTTTTTGTAAATGTCCTTATGCCTATCATCTCTTTTGTTTCATTATCACCAGCTCATTTGAACTCCTATATAACGTAGATGTTAATAGGGTCATTAAAACAGTACTAGATTTGTTTGAATTGGCGTTATTGGCTCTCTTGCCAATTTCACTTGGGAGTCGTATAAAGTTGTTGATCAAGCTACATTGAAATGCATTCTGAAGAAAATCCGGATACACTTCCGACCATATAAAATGTTTTGATTTAAAATATAAATTTCATGTTGAATAAAATCTATGCACGTTCAGCTGCCAACGTTCTCACAGACCATGCGTAGAGTGCTCATCCACATTCTCTTCCAGTTGTAGTGCATATAGGCCTAGTATCAGCATATTTTATCAGGTTGCATTTTAATGTAGCTTGACCGACAACCTTATGTGACCGCAACCGTAGGCCTGCAGACCATGAAAAAATTGGTGCTCGAATATGAAACGATTTGACGCCCATTTTTTGTTTGTATTTGAAGTTAAATTCAAGAGTAAACCATTTATATTTACACTAGTGTGGTAACTTTCTCTAGGTACATTGCCGCCTCCGTGGCTCAGTCAACTATTGCACTGCGCTAGGAACTGAAGTCGGGTTGGGCGTTTGTTTGAGCCCCGCTTGAGGCATGAGTTTTCGTAAATGCCCTCCCACCTGTCATCACTTCATTGTTTCATTATCTGTTAAATAAAAAATTGGTGATTTTAAACCCTCATATAACCTAGCTGTTGGTGGGATCGTAAAGCAGCATCTAAAGAAATATTCACTCGAATAGAATGCAAACGAAACTATTTTCACCTGCTCAATTGTACCCCCGTATAACCTAGCTGTTGGTGGGGTCGTAAAGCAGCATCTAAATAAATGGATGAATCCAAGTACCAGTACATTCACTTGAATAGAATGTTAACAAAACTATTTTCACCCACTCATTTGTACCCCTGTATAACTTGGCTGTTGGTGGGGTCGTAAAGCAGCAATTGCATGAATGAATTGATCTAAATACATTCACTCTTGATTAGATTGCAAACGAAACTATTTTCTAATAACGATTTGTACCCCCGTAGAACCTATCTGTCGAGGTTGTTTAATAGCATTTTCATAAACAAATGAATGAATTAAAGTATATTCACCCGAATAGAAAGCAAACAGAACCATTTTCACGATCCTATTTTTCAATGTCATTGATATCGTCGTTGACTTACCGTCGTGTTTGCTTTTCAGATGTACGAAGACGCGAAGGTGTACTCGCTGGACAAAATGGCCGCCGCCAAGACGTTCGGCTCGGACAAGGCCCACTCGCTGGCCGACCTCAGCTGGCAGAAGGCCAACGACGTGCTGGCGACCCGCTACGGCGACATGGCCTTCAACGGCATCAACACGTCTGCAACGATCGCCGAACAGTACCTAGACTACTATTTCCCGCCCACCGAGGAGGAGGCCAAGGAAATAGGTGGGTACAACGGAGGGAGTAGGCAGAACTTGGATATGTTCGGAATGTATGTATTTTTTTCGTTGGAAAGACGTCACAATCATGAAACTTGATTTAGTGAATACAATGAAACCTCTGTGCATCGTTCCCAGATCCATTGTTTTCCTACTTGTATCATTCATTTCTTCTCACCCCACTCCCATATACAGTCGGACCCGCATATAACGAATTTCAAGGGGAATGAAAATCTGTTCGTAAAAACAGAATTTCGTTAGAGATTTATTGCTTTTTTTCATAACAGCACTTGAATTTTAGAGATTTATAAAGATAGGCCTACATTTACGACTTAGGCCCTAGTATAGTACTGTATTAGGTGACATATTATCATTGCATCGTATCATCACTTGGTATGTTTGTAGAAAGTAATAGAAAACAACAATGTCCTTTCATAAAGAACTTATCATCTGCTATCACATGACACCACAACTCCCCACTTCTCGTGTTTTATTTCCTAGGTTACAGGACACTATCACGAATGGAAATGAAGGAATGTAAACAAAAAATAGATAAACAAAGTCATTGAAGATGTCACCATCACGTTATTATTTAGTGCGCGTTGAGCGAGCGAGTGTTTTGTTTTGGGCCGTTCCACTGTGCGAGGGACGGGGAGGGGGGGTGCAGCAAGAGTTATGACCACGTGCTGTACGCGTCACCAGCTGCTACGATGTACAGTCCATTCAAAATAAATGTAACCTGAAAATAAATTCACGCAAAATGCTCCGATTTTCGAACATTTTGTTGGAAATAGCTGAAAATAATGAGCAAAATATGCTGAAAAGTGACAAAAAATTCGTAATAACCGAATTTTGAAATATAAATCACTTCGTTATAGGTCTTTATTTAACATTGTAAGGATAGGAGATTTGAAGGGGGATGGTAATTAATTCGTAAAAACCGAAATTTCTTTAAAACAGAGTTCGTTATAAGTGGGTTCGACTGTAATCAATGTTGAATTTTCCTGGATGGATTGCTTTCCTGCATGGATGGTTCTGTTTTCCTGGTCCTTTGAAAAACGATGGATAGAGGTTTCACTGTAATCCCGATATTTATTTTCGTACTTTTGGAGAAATCATCTGAATTTTCGAAATTTTAATACTGTAATAGTATTTTTGTCCTCCAGAGACCAAGAATCATGACATAGACATTACTGATTCTGTATAGAAATATTAACAGAATCGAGTAATGTCTACGTCACGACTCTGAAATAGGGCTGGATACTGGAGGACAAATAAATATATTATAATTTCTGAAATCGAGATCATGATTTCTAGTTTTCTCTAAAATTATGGTATGGTAATTATTTGTTGAAATCTGGCTTCAGGTTTATGTTGTCCTGTGTGTGTGTGTGTGTGTGTCTGTGTGTGTCTATGTGTGTGTCACCTAACGCACACTGTCACTGTTAACATGTGGACGGTTGACCTCGCCTAAGGTGACTTAACGAGAGCCAAATACGTAATTTCACATATTTTAATTACGTCTTCTGATTTCTCTGTAGTCGGTTAACGAATGGTTCATGAATCATTTCAAATCACAAATACTGGTAGGCCGTTTGTTGAGGTAATACTATGTAATTGTGTTTATTGATGCTTTGCCACGAAATATCGCTGATGACTTCTCTATTCAACATCATGTTTCACACGATGAGTCCCACTAGTGTTTAAATAAGCAAATGAATATCATTGGATTTACGAATATACATTGAGCATTTACGAAGTTTTCTCGGTTGATTTCAACGCCAATTCTGATCTCTTTGATGAAAAAAAACATTTGAAGTTGAAACTGGAATGAAAAATTGTCTTTCAAATTCGATCAACTGAGACAGCAGGCAACCAAAGAAGTCGAGCCGGTTCCTGCTGTATTTGTGAATACTGAATATCATTCTTCCACTCGCTCGTACACCCAAATTACCCAGCTGTTGGTGGGGTCGTTGGGCGAACGGTCATCGCTCAATACTGGCAAAGTGCAAGGCAGTGCTCTGTTTTTCTGGCCCGAGAAAAACAGTCGGATGAGAACCGTAATATTACGTTATATCCAATAAATAATTAGGGTTGCCTTTGATATCCAAATTTCAAAACTATGGCATAATGAAATCGTTATGTCGAAAATTTGTCAAAATATATTCTATATTGATATCAAAAATTTCGGACAGTATCCGATTTATCAATTTTATTGCGTGTGATGAGATACTGTTTCGATCTGTCGCTGTTGACAATATTTTTATTGAATTTCTATTACCGTTGGTAATTTTGTGAGGAGACGGTGGCTGCCAAAGCTGACAGTACAGCTTGAATAATCAGTTTTAGCACATCTTATTTCATACCGGTACTAACTTTTCATACTGTTCGTTCATACCAGATTGTTTGTATCCCAAAGAATATCATATCAAATGTTTTATTCATATTAGCTCATGAGCTAGAATAGGACTGGTTATATGAAAGAGCAGAACATTTTTATTTTTTAGTATTGGTATACCAAACTCTGAATATTGCTTTGTTTATATTAACCAACAAAAAATGAAGACAATTGAATTGTAAAAAGATGATAGATGCACCGGCACATCCGCACATGTAGCTAAGTGGTTGACGCACTTGCTTCGTGTGACTCGGGAGGCAGTGGGCATATCGGACCCGGTTCGGTCTCTGCTACCGTCTATTCTTACAGAGGTTTTTCGTGGTTTCCCTCTGTAGTCTAGGCCAAATGTCGGAATGGTTTCCACAATATAGGCCAGACCGCTTACTTCCCACTATCCTTCCCATTACCCAGAAAAACCTTCATCCTATCACCTCATTGATCATTCATCCGACGTCAATAGATCTTAGTCATCATTACAGTGCGTCGTTAAAACCCAATATAAAAAAAAAATGATGGATGCACATAGATCCATCCATGCAGTCTAAAAGTCATTACCTAAACTATTCCGTGTCCATAGATCCGCCCACAACGGACGAGGTCCTCGACGATCGCGTGCTGAAGACCGTCCACACAGTTGGCCACCTGTCGACGAAGCTTGCCCGCCGGGTCTACAGCACGGTGGCCCGCCAGGCCCGTAACCTGAACGCCGAGAACGCCCACCAGTACGTCCGCTCGCTGGTTGCCCTACTCACCCTCAACAACTACGTCAACGCCCTGCAGGCGGGCGAGGGGAAGACGCCTGCTGAGGGGGAGGGCAAGGTGGCTGTGAAGAAGTAGGCTGCCAGGCTGCGCGCGCGTACAAGAGGTGTGGCCTACGTTCTAGGGGCCTTTGGTTTCAAAGTGATCGATCGATGAGATGTCTTACATCGGTTGTGGACATTTGTCGTTACGAAAACATTCGGAAGTAAATTTATAATTCAATTGAAATTTATTAGGAATAATATTATTAAAACTCATCTGAATTTCAATTTTGAGTGCAGATTTTTATGTTAATTGTTGGTTTCGTGTTGAATATCAAATTTTATTGTATGGTAGTAAGATTTTCGTATTCACTTGCATTATAAAGTATAGAAGTACAGTAGAACCTATTCTTGCACTGTTTGCAGAGGACCAGATTAACCCACATACCAAAGTAAAAACTCATTACAGAACCTATTCAATTGTAGGGATCAAATATAGAACCTCCTACTAAGAGAAAACTTATCAGCAACACGCTCACTGTAACAATTCTGTCTACCGAATTTAAAATTTCAGTCGGAACAATTCCTCACTAAAACTGTTTCTCTCTCTTGGTCCGTCATCATTACCAATCTGTTTCTTTTTTTATAAACCGAATTGTTTTGATTCTCGATTACCAACACATGTGCATATCATACTAACATAATTACCGTTGAGACTGAATAACTAATCATTATGAAACAAACCAACGAGTAGCGTTGTTGAGGTGCTACAAATAATGTTGCGTCTATACAGGGTAAATACTCGTTAGAAACAACCAGATTGCTCGATCTCTATAAGTCCGTTAGGACTTGGCTCGTACGAACATTTCTGTTGCGAGTATCACAAGCACTAGAACATCAGCTAAAACCAACTTGATCTATTTAATTGTAAATATGACTTCGAGACCAGATAACGCTTTCTCCTCTTTTTTACTTCGAAATTCACGTGATGAACTACTACACGGCCGATATTGGATAAATAAAAGAGTGTATGCAATAATTCCATATTTCTTTCATTTTGAATCATTATTATTGAGAATTTGGAAGAAAAACGTTACCTTGAAACTTGAAGGATTACATATCAAAATCGTGGTAAGCTGCTGGTTTCTCCCTGTATTATAGTCTTATAGACATGTAACGCTACAAGCTTTCATAAATTTGTTCCTTTTTAAATATTCATCACTTTTGAACGATGTATTTTTCGAGAATATATCAAGAATGACTGTTTTTTGTGTTAACTAGTTCTGTTTGCTGTTAGTACGGAATGAACAAGAGACTATGTTACTCAAAAGTCTTCCTGTTTCCAATGCACTGATTTTCTGAGGTTAAGGCTGACATTGGGTTGTACGAGACCTTTTGACTGTTGTCACTATTACGACGGACGGACGGTCAGGGTGCTCGGTTTATTGCATGCGACTGTTCGAACCAAAGGATTCAAAGACTTATATTACGAATTGATGTGCTTGTGTGTATTTTTCTAAGATCGTTAATGAAATAAATCTATATTAATTACATTTAAAATGTCGTCTGTTTTTAAATTTTCATCTTCGTTGGTTTTGTGTGATTCTCTATCTCCTGTTTATGGTCTAATCCTGGTTGTAAGTCGTCATGAAATGTACATTAGAAAGTTTTGGGTGTGCACATTTTTTTCCCCTTCGAATAGTTTCACAGATATCCTTGATTGAGATTGTCGGATCAGTGTCTAGCACACGGAACCGTTGGTCAGGAGACGGGAGCTTCATGACTGGTACATCCTAGTTTCCCTCGTTCATTTGAGTGAACACTGGTTCCTTACAAACTGCCATGACTGTTTCCTTTCCACTTTCCATAACGTCTAATGAAATAACATCTCTTGTGTTGTTCACTGATGCAAATAGATCTGGGTCATCACTACTTAATGTCGTCTAAGCCCAGTATTAATACGTAAATTTATCTGAGTTGTGTTAGGTAAATGTATTAAGTCAAGCTAGGTTTCAGAGATTATATTTCATTATAATATTGAATTATTCCACGAAAAACAAAAACCTGTGAAGAGAGTCTAGCCTTTTTGGTATTAGAACACTGGCATATAAAAGTAGCGATGTACTCCTCTGTTCTTGTCAGCTGAGGCACCGCTTTAGAAACTGGAGTCACTGTAGGGTGTAGATTCAAGTCCTGCATAAAGCGTGGGTTTGTGTAAACGTCCTATTCATCGTCACTTCATTGTTCCATTATCTTGTGTTCGTTCGTATCCCTCTAATCCAGGTGTTTGTGGGGTTGTTAGAAAGCAATCATCAATCATTAATCATTAATGATGATTAATCATCATCAAAAGTAGTGATACAATAATTTTGGCCAAGTTTACTGATCAAGAGAGGGGAAATGCATATCTGTGGATAGAGGGGAGGGGGTAGCTGGTGGATTTTTGGGAGAGTGAGCTCTGAAATGCAACTGTTGCGAAGTGATGACAACTCAAGTAAGAAGGCTTAGGCCTAATCATTGGCGTAAGCCCTCCAGTATGCCCCGCAGGAATTTTGGGAATTAAGGAACTTTTTGAAGTGAATTCTGAGGCTTAGTAGCAGTTTTGTGCACACATTTCAAGTAATGTGCAATTGTTTGAATGAGGCCTATGCTTCCAAAAAAATTAATGTAATTATAATTATAGTTGAAAAACTTGATTGCTATTGATATAATGGTGAAGTATTTATTGGCAGATTTTTTTTTCAGTCAAGTAGGCTAATTAAGTTGACAAATATATTTTTCAATCTCATGAGAAATTATCATTTTGTGGACTGGAAGATATTGCTTGATCTTTGTTAAGAGGCCGCAGGCGCTCGTATTTCACGCCGCAAACTCTCACGGCCGTAATTTTTGAGATATCAATATGATTGTTTTTGCATTCTGTTAATAATTGAAAAACGAAGGTTATCGCATTCACAGAATTTTGAACAAAAAATGTGTAATTTTTCAAATTCTTCAAATAGAAAATGAAAAAATTTCTAGTTTACGAAAACCTAGATACATATTTTTGAATACCGAAAAAATATATAGACTGAAATATATCAGAAGTGTGAGTAAGGGAATTAACGGCGTTTACGTGAATATGAGTTCGGCGGGCTAGTCTATGTGTTGCGCCTAGCACACGATGCATGTTAAACTCGAATCTGAAGCGAGCGAACAACGAGCCCGTGTAGAGCGCCTGCAGCCTCTTGACAACCATTACCCATGAGGTTCATAAACAGTACTTACGAGCCTGTTTTTTTTCTCAGGTTTTTCTATCAATAAATTTCAAATCAACATGAGTATACGTAGATTTTTGTAGAGCGGCAAATTCACAAAAAGTTGACGTGTCTTCTAACATTCAAAACATGAGATCAGGATGAATCAGAAATTAATATTCAGCTTTCATAATTATGAAGGAAATCTATTTAGCCCATAAAACTAATCAAAATAAATTCAAAGAGAAACCTTCATCAAATAATAATTGCCACATGGTACAAAAAATATAGAAAAAAAATATTCAGGGATTGCTGCAAAGACCTTAGTATCTAACTTCGTTAGAAGACCTAAAACTAAGCCTTCTAAGCGGCGACAGAGCGATGCTAGCGCACGTATCGTAGTGGAGTGAATTATTCTTCAGGCGGGCCAGTTGGAATGATTACCAGAATGATTTTTTCTCACACCTTCTTGGATCCACATAATTATCCAACTAATGTTTCTTTCAGAACTAGTATATTTCATAATTCATCAATATGCCTAGGCCTATAGTTACATTATGAGTGGACGAGACAACGCTATCTGTTATATCGCCGAGTGTTTTAATTATGTAATCAAGGCAAAAGTGAAGTAATTCTTCAGATTCGGGGAGAAACGGGAATGTGAGTAGGCTTGACCAATTGTAATATCTGTTGATTCGTACATATCCATACTATTTTTAATTTATTAGGAATCTTTTTATGAATGATTCACAACACGATAATCACGTCAGCTCGGTGTTATACGCATTGGCCATATTGGTGGTAAAGCAGATATCTCTCTTCTAATTCACTTCACGGAGACAGGTAGCACTAGTGAGCAATGTCGCCAAGCGTTACATGGTAAACAAGATCAGTTTAACGTCTTCTAACGAAGTTAGATATTAAGGTCTTTGATTGCTGTTTGGAGCTCAAGGTACTATCCCAAAGCTGGTTGAAGATTATTTGAAATATTGGGAAATTTCAGGGATAATTTCCCGTATTGTCATCAGTATAGTTCGGGACTCGGTTATTATTCTTAGGAATCATCTGGCCAATCATTGAGTCACCTTCCATCACTCACTGAAAAAATCATATGTACGGTATTCACATCTTCTCTATTCCATTAACACAACTCATATTCACATTCTTATTAATCTTCTTTCATTTTACTTTTATTCCACTTTTGATATAATACTCCACCCATGTTTTTTCATTTTTGGGGGGATTTATTCATAATATGCTGCATCATTTAATCAATCATTCATAAGCACACTCATATAAATTTGTAATTTCATTAAATGTTTTTATATTGCTTGTTATGCTGTGCCTTCGGGCAACTCTATAATAATAATTGGATGAGCGTAGCGAAGACTCAATTACACTGTACTTGAAAAATCGAAGGTGTATTTTTTTTTTTTTTTTTTTTTTTTTTTTTTTTGCGCTCTACAGGTCAAACAGAAATTCAGATCATGATGAAACTTGGCACACACATGAACCCCTATCTGACTTGATGCTGTATAGTTTTGAGGCAAAATCGGTTTAACAATTCTTGAGATAAATCATTTTGAAGTTTTCAAAAAACCCATATGAATAAGCCAGGCGGAAAAAATGACAAAGTGAATGTTCTCCGAAATTTTTCAAATTTTCACAGAACTCGAACAACATAATAATACACATTATTCCGAACTTTTACTCAAATCGGATCAGCCGTTTTGATGTAAAAAAATATATAATGTTATTTGTGTAAATTATTCAAAGCTATTAAGATACCTAAATCAAAGCAACAAGTGTCACCACTTGATTGTAAACGATTAAAACAAAGCCTTCTTTATTATCACATAAATTATTAAAGTAAAATAAGATGGCAGTGATGTAATGGTTTGGATCTCAAGGTGTATATATATATAATAACCAATCCAAAGATAAGTTGATATGTTCCAGCTCATCCATCAACGCGGAAACACATAACGCGTTTGCCTAGTAATAATATATTTATTAGTCCAGAAGAATAAAACATACAAGTATGGTATACAAGTCAACATTACAATCATTCAAACACAACAAGTTTGCATTTCTTACGAATAAATTAAAATTCATTACAAAGTATAAAGTATAAAATAATGTGACGTAATTGGAAAATGATCACTCCATTCATATGAATATGATTACAAATAATAAAAGAAATTATTAAATTTTCTGATATGAGAAATTAAAATTGAACGAAATCATTAACTTTATGAAAATATTTCTCAATAAGATATTTCTAGCATTTTAATATTTTGGTGCTATTGTGATCAGAGACTTAATAAAGTCTTCATATAGGCGTAGGTCTATATGTATTATTTTGTGTACACACATTTGATAGTTAATACAATCCGTAAAAAAACAAACTCTATTCGATTGATACCTAACTAAAGTCAGAATAAAATAACAATAATATTTCATTGTTCAAATAACATCTGTCTGTTTGAGTTATTGGCCTACACAGTCTGCAAGTGGTCCCAGTGACGATACAGGTTTGCTATACATCGCAAGCAATTAGACGGGTGAACGGGTGATGCAAAAGTATATAACTTGACGACTTCGAACGGGGGCGTGAGATGTAAACATGGCTTCTACTTTTTCTTTTACTAGCATTTACGCAATTTGGAAAGTAGCTCTGCAATTCGGTGCATCTATTATTCTAAAATATCGTGTTTTGTAGTGCAACAATGTTCTATAGCATAACAATAGACTGTCAATAGTATGGTACCAGTGCTAGTAAAACCACTAGATGAAGTATAATAGGCATACAAGAGAAACACCACAATTGATATTTTTAGAAATAGGGAAGGAAAGGGGTAGTGGGGGTAGATGAGAGCGGTGTAGTACGTTCAGGAGGTGGGCGGAAGGACGAGGGGACTCCTCATGTTTGAAACATGAGGAGTCTGGTAAGTGTGATGATAAATATCAATACTATCAATAATATTGCGTGGCTTACTACGTGAATGACACGAAATGATGAAGTGAGAGAATGATATACAAGTAGTACACGAAACTAACACCAACGAAATGATCCGATTTTGTGATTTACGTAAAACTTCGAAATAATATGTAGGCCCACCAAGTGTGTGCGTAAATTTCGTAAAAATTTGATCTATTCTGAAAAATATTTTCTCCATATTTTGCTATATTACCATTTTCTATTCCATCCATTTTCCATATTTGAATTATTTTTTGGGGGACTTTCGAAAGACTATCTTTCGCAAGAGTTGGCTCAACCGATTGCGCCTCAAAACAATACAATATCTAGTCTAGTTAGATGATGACATATTACGTGCATGCCAAGATTTTTCTTTAAAATAAGTTTTTTTGTTTGTAGGCCTCCTTATTTCTTAGGTTATTTTTGTACTGTCACTGTATTCATATTCAAGTTCAAATGAGAAATTGGTATCATTATGTCATTTTTGCCTATTAAAGTGTTCATTCTTATATTTTGTTAATTTGTGTTTGCTTTGAAATCATACCGTCAAGAGCTTGTTTTTTGAAGATAGCCCGCACACAAGAAGTCACTACTCTCATGCGGGTTTTTCTCTATTTATTTCAATTCTGTTTTTATATCTGCCTGTGTATTATTATGCATTATTATGTTGTAATTATTATGTAGCCCCTATTGTATTATGACGGATCGTGGACGAGAATAAAAAATTGTCTTTAAACTTTGAATTAGATTAAATTGATTCCGTTTGACATGTGGATCGCGAACAAAAATAAAACATACATTCTTTTTTTTCGAAAACATTAAAATGAGTCTCCGCTTGCTCAACCTATGATCATGGTCTTCTCTTGTAGGTTGGATAATAAGGTCTTTGGTCTTGTGATTGTCCTCGACGTGTTTTACCGGGCGAGCCACCGTGGCTGGATACGCGCCTGCGCCATGTCGGTGTTTATCTCCTGCATCTCAGCTACTTGCCGCGGCCATCTGGTCATCTGGACCAGGGAGTCTGCGATAACAGATGCTAGCTAAACTAATAATATCTGTGAACAGGGTATAGTCAGGGTACGTTGTCCTATACTGGGCAGAAAATATTTCATCTAAGATTGTTTGTAAATCAATTTTACATTTTTCCAAATTAATTTTTTTCTAAATTTAGAGATTTTATTGAGAAATATAGTAAGTTATCACATTAACTTGGTTGGCACATATAGCTCAGTTGCTAACGCATTCGCTTCGTGTGATACAGTAGGTGAGGGGAATATTGGACCTAGTTCGATCCCCGCCATCGTCCATCTTTACATGTTTTTCGTAGTTTTCATATGTAGTTTGGGCTAATGCTTGGATGATTCCTAGAATATAGGCCACGCCCGCTTCCTTCTCAATATAGCTATTCTCCCCATTACCTAAGAAACCTTCAATTCATCATCTCATTAAACATTCATCCGACGCCAATAGATCTTAGTTATCATTACAGTGAATCCTTTAACCAACGTGAATTATTATTAAACACGTTTTGAAATATTTATAATTTGTTTCGAAACGTTTTGTAAACAATTCTCTAGAGATTATTTTTCTGAATTATTAGTAGGCCTATTCACTATTTTTCCCTTTTGCTTCATCATTCTATTATTATTATTATTATTTAACTCTTGCAAATGCACATAAATGCGCGGTGGCAAGTTCCCTAAGTGCCCCTATCCCACCATCTCCTTAACCCTCTGACGGAATAACTTTAACCTGATTTCATCCCCTTCAAAAACATTTCTACTAAGCCCATTCCAGTCCCTACCTGTCCTATTTAAGAAAGAGAATTTACCGACATCTAATGTAGCCCCCTTTATGACTACCGCTCTATCATGACCCCGCCTACCTCCATACCCTGACTTATTTCTTTTTATCAACTCATGCAGCTCCCCCCACCCCCCCTCTCCCTCCATTACCCTGAAGAAATTACATAAACGATCCTCCTTCCTCCGTATTTCCAATTTCTGCCACCCCAAGTCTCTCATCATCTCAGTTGGACTCTCCAACATTCTTACCCTCTCCCCCCTTTCATTCTCATCCCATTTCCACCTCCTAACCCTACCTGTAACCCTTCTCACAGCAATCCTTTGAACCCTTTCCACATCCCTTATCTCACCTAATCTATAAGGATCCCAAACTGAACTAGCATATTCTACCATGGGACGCACTAACGAGAAATATGCTTTTTCCTTAATCTCCATACCTGCCCCCCTAAGTTGCCTCATTACAAAGTTTAGTGCATTTATACTCTTTTTTACTATTCTCTCAATCTGACTCCCCCACCCTAGACGCCTATCAAATACCACCCCCAAATACTTGTAGTTTTCCACCAACTCCAGCGTCTTCCCTCCTACCTCATACACTACATCTGTCCTTATGTTTCTCTTACCGAATGTGACTAACTTGCACTTTCCTGTATTCAACCCCATCTTGTTTGACTGAACCCAACGATTAATTGCCGCTAAATCCACCTGAAGAGCTACTACATCCTCCTCTGTAATGATTTCCCTATATAACACACAATCATCTGCAAATAACCTTATTTTCGAATCAACAACACTATCAACGTGTTACATGTACAGCGTTTTCCTGTTATAATCAATTAATCAGACAGATATTTAAAAGATCTCGGAAAGCGTGTAACAAAACTTCAAAATAAAATGAAAAAGTGAAACAAAATTTCAAGTGCTCTTCCTCGTTTGAAGAAGTGCGCGTTTGCTAAACCAGTTCTATTTTCTGCTTGCTACTAGATCTATTCTTGTTCGTGTATACAAGTTATTCCGAGCAGAAAGTAATAGCAATAACTCTTGTTGTTGTTGTTGTTGCTGGTTGACTGGCCTGGCTGTCACGATGTGCTCTAATATCGTGACCAGGCGGCGGGGTTCGAACCCCGGCGACCATGACTGTGAGTCGTGCTGGCTCACAAGCCTGACGGCTGCGGTGGGAGGGGGGAGGGGGGGGCACTATCATGTTGATTACTCTCACTTCTGTCTGTTCTCTCTCTCTCTCTCTCTCTCTCTCTCTCTTCCCTTCTCTTTTCCTCTCTCTCTCTCTCCCCCTCTCTCTCTTTTTCCCTCTCTCTATCTCACTCTCTCTCTCTCTCTCTCTCTTCCCTTCTCTTTTCCTCTCTCTCTCTCTTCCCCTCTCTCTCTCTTTTCCCCTCTCTCTCTCTCTCTCTCTCTCTTTCCCTCTCTCTCTCTCTCTCTGTGTCTCTCTCTTTCCCTCTCTCTCTCTCTCTCTCTCTCTGTGTCTCTCTCTTTCCCTCTC
The DNA here is from genome assembly GCA_964007535.1 of Brachyptera risi. Classification (NCBI taxonomy): domain Eukaryota; kingdom Metazoa; phylum Arthropoda; class Insecta; order Plecoptera; family Taeniopterygidae; genus Brachyptera; species Brachyptera risi. The sequence goes on along the minus strand of OZ023335.1, from coordinate 16,353,032 downwards.
TCTCTTTTTCCCTCCCTCTCTCTCTCTCTCTTTCTCTCCCTCTCTCTCTTTTCCTCTCCATCTCCCCCTCACTTAGTTTTGTCAGGGGAGCTGATTGTACCAAATGATTGGTGAATCAAACAAAAAATGAGCGAATTCAATTGTAATTACTCTTGGCCACTCTTACAATTTTAATTGATTTTATTTTAGATGATAGTTGCCAAGGTAATATTCACCCCCTCGGAGTATCCGGACACCTTGTCGTGGGTGTGGGGGGTGGGCTCAATTGCGTAGCCCCTTGATCTCTAAAGCTGTCGCCGGAAGCAATTTATTCAAGAGCGACCAAAGAGTCACCCATAGCGATAAGGTCTGGACTGAGGGCTTAGACCCAAATCGGACCGTCTCTGGAAGCCTTTCGGTGATCGGAGTAAAATATGGGGGGGGGGTACTGAGTTTGCATTTTTCTTTTTTTTTCTTGTCACTCCTCTCCTCACGTAGGCCTATCGTCTTCTTTTTTCTCATCATCTAGTACTTTTCTCTTTCTTGTCCGCTCTCTTCATATATTTGTAGGTCTGGGCCCAATACCGGGGGAGGTCACAATTTGTAAACAGTTATAAAAACCATATCATTTTGGCCTATGTTCACCATCAATTCTAGAGAAGTGTGATATCTTTCATTCCATTATTTATCAAACTTTATAAGACATTTCAGCTTTTTTCAAAAGTTATACGTTATATCTTCATCAAGCTCTCTTCAATAAAAACACAAAATGGTTCTATATATGTCAATATTTTCAAAATAATTCAATTCCATTGTAAATTGTGGTGTTTTGAAATCCTTCTTTGACTTGGTTTTGACCATTTCAGTAATACAACTTTCAACACTGAAATTTCAAAACTCATTAAAGAAAACACAACATTTTATAAACCCATTTCTAGTAAACACCTATAAGCTATAACATATTATATTAGACTATGTAAGTAATAGCTCGTGGAAAGAATGCCCCCCCCCCCCCAACGTGTCGAACCCTAAAAGGCATATTATTGAAAGTGTGTCACATACTTAAAGACCCACTTCTTACATAACCCCTGCTATAACACAACGAGCGTGGGTTTCTCCTATACTACAACATAGACAACCAGCTGTGTCGAACAGTTAATTGAGAAGAATTGTGACGATCGGGGGTTCACCGTATACTACAACAAAGACGACCGGCTGTGTCGAACAGTCGGTCTAGAATAAAAATGACGACCGGGGGCTCGTCCTATGCTATAACATACACGAGTGAGGATTTACGACCACATTCCTTAGTTCAGGTTTGGTAATAGTTTGATATTATAATTATGTTACTTGGTTCATTCTTGGCTTGTCTCAAATATCACTCTGAGAGGGTATCTTTAGTTCAATCTAGAACTATAGCTAGGTTCAGTAAAGGTCTATGATGTCTAAAGGTGTATAAAAGGTCCATAAGGGTCTATAAAGGTCAATAAAGGTCCATATAATAGCTGTGTTTGAGTTGAAATGGGTGTCCCCATTTGTATATGATCTATGCTATTTGAATGTCGATGGAATACTGTCTATGAAATGACGCGTTAAACCGTTATCCAGGAGACCGGGGTTCGATTCACGCCGTGGTCGACCATTCTGACTGAGCTTTATTATGTTTTTTGTTGTTGTTCATGTGAATACTAGGATGGTTGATACTGGCAAGCCACGGCCGCTTCCTTACCGCTATGTAGAGTTTGATAGAGGTGTATAAAGGTCAGAGTTGTAAAATAAACAATAAGTATTGATTGCAATCGTGATGATCAATTCATGTGACCTTTAATGAGGCAAAACAATTAAATATAGACAAAAACAAAAATTTTGGAAAAGTACGATAAGGGCGAAAGAATTGTCTTTAGCTCAGCTCATTCCTGAAAATACTATACAATTTCCCGAGCTCAACTCACTTATAATTATGTTGACTATGTTGTTAGTTATTTGTGTAAACCATCGCTTTCTTATTCTCACCATCGAAGCTTGATATAAAATAATTGTTCCCAATTGACGACTCGCAGTCTCCGCCCCCATGACGTCATAAATCATATCAACAGGGCTGTTAGAACTGTAGTCAAATTCAAATATCCAATCGGGGTATCTTCAAATGACTACAAATGATATAATCCAACTGGCTGACTGGTCAAGTCACGCCCTTTTCGAGTCGTCAGTTAGGGCAATATATGGTTGAAATGTATAAGATCGTTAAGGACGGGGCACCACAAGGGTGATCTTACTACCCAAAAGAATAACATGTCTAAAGCCCCATTTACACTGTCCAATTTCCCATCAAATTCCTCTGATTCAAGACTTGTATCACAGTTATTTGATGGTCTAATCGTAAAATTGTACCAAAACTTGCGCATCCAATTTTGGATAGCATTTTTTTCGTTTAGAGTATGACCTATTTCCGTCAAAGGTGTTATGAGAATTGAGAAAACAGCTGTGATGCACGGCCTCTCAGATACCAAACAAACGTCATCATTTGATAAAATTTAATTGGATAGTCTAAATGACCTTCCAATATCTTGTATATATTTTATTGGATACAAGTCTTGAATCGAAGGAAATTGGACAGTGTAAATAACACTTTAGATAGTTAAAAATTCAAAGATTTATATTGGGGAGAAAAAAATTTCAAAGGACATCACTACTCTAAAACTAGATTTTAAAAAAATGACGATATATATTTACCTAATTTTAGAGAAAACTAGAAATCATCATCTCATACAATTTCAGTAATTCTAGTTTATTTATTTGTCCTCCAGGACCCGACTCTTTTTCCCGCTTCGTGACGTGGACATCACTCAATTCTGATATGTTTCTATACAGAATTCATGATGCCTACGTCATGACTCACGGTCTCTTGAGGACAAAAGAAAAATGATTATAATTTCTGAAAAAACGAAGATGATTTCTAGTTATCTCTAAAATTGGCGAAGTAAATATCTTCATATTTCTTAGAATCTAGTTTCAAGGGTTGAGATGTCTTTTAAGAGCCCGCATCTTAGCTGAGCATGTTTCTCTTCAAAATGCTCGACCCAGGTTCGATGTGCGTTCAAAAGTTTGGTTGTGGGTTGAAAAGTGAAAAGGGGATAATATTGAAAGTGTTCCAGTATCCACCGCTAGATGGGGGAGTTTTTCATTTCATAATTTGGACAAAATCTAGTCACATCACACATTTTGGCCAAGGAAATTGGGAAAACTGTGGAATAAAAAGCAAATCAAAATTTTAAATATTGATAAGCAAAGTTGAAGTTAAGGATGTGCGTTTGTGATTCATTTCTACTATCATGCGGTGACCAGGAATTAAGCAATGAAAACCATCAAATTAGGCACATTTTGATTCAATTATCGCTCCATAGTGAAATTATTCTTCAATTTTTGACAAAGCATATCTAATTGTGAGAGTATTACTAGTATTCAATGCATTTTACCGCGAGTTCGTAGTATTTGTAGTTCTTGAGATATATGTGGCGAAAGTACACCCTGTAAATAAATCTGTCTAAGATGCGGGCTCTTAACTTCTCAAATCTTATTCTTCTTCCATTCTTTTTTTTCGTTCTTCTCATATACGTTATAATTCAGGGGTGCCCAACATACGGTCAGCGGGCCGCATACGGCCCACCAAGCCATTTTATCTGGCCCATACCTCCCAGTGCATAGCATTGTCTTAAAAACATGAGTCTCATAAATATAGAAATGAACCTTACCGACATGGTGTTGGATCATACCAAGTTCAAGTAGTCCTATATCAATGAATTACCGGCACATGTAGCTGAGTGGTTATAGCTCACTTGCTTCGTGACCCGGGAGGTGAAGGGATATATCGGACCCGGTTCGATCCCCGCCACCGTCCATCTTTACAGGGTTTTTTCGTGGTTTCCCTCTGTAGTCTAGGCTAATGCCGGGATGGTTCCCACAATATAGGCCACGACCGCTTCCTTCCCACTATCCTTCCCACTACCCATAAAAAACCTTCATCTCATCATCCCATCATCTCATTAATCATTCATCCGACGCCAATAGATCTTAGTAATCATTACAGTGCGTCGTTTAAACCCAATAAAACAAAAAAAAAAATCAATGAATTTCTCATAAAATTTGATATCGCTTAAAAAAACATTGTTATACATTTGGGCTGTCGTGGCCCGCCAATGTATCATAATTATGTCATGTGGCCCACTTCTAAATTAAGTTAGGCACCCCTGCGTTATATTATAATATTGATAGTTTTTGTTTCAATTTTTTTGTAATTTTTTCATATTGATTTTTTTATTATTATTGATTTATTATCCATTCATAACTTTATAAATGCTATTATGAACTGTATGTTTGTATTGCTGTGTGGTATTTATACATATGGGGCAATATGAATTTCAGGACGAGATTTAGGATAAGAAACGCAATCACATCTTTCAGTAGGTTGTAGTTATGCAGTTAGTTTCTCCACAACTATACGTTTTGACATTCATCCGGTTGGTAGACGACATGTCTTCTTTCGTGGAAACAAGTGTAGATTTGTTGATCTTCGAGGTATTAACATTGGACTAACCTCGTAAATAACACTTGTTTAACTAACGTGTGTTTAACTAACGCATGTTCAACTAACGTGTGTTTAACTTTAGTTGTCACTATTCGTGTTTGCTAGAGGAAGCACTAGTTTCTTGTCACATCCTTTATTTTTGCAAAGTATATAATTCTGAGAACAAGAAAAAACAAAATCTTCTGAATAAACATTTAATATATACTGAAGTGAAATTTAAGTTAATTATTCACACCGTTATGCCATAAGTTGTCACCCAATTGTTTGAACTGTAGAAGAGAGGAAAACGATATAGAAGTCGTTGGCTGAAGGATTAACACATTTTAAGTGTATGTCATTGTAGCCGAGTGGTTAATACACTATACCGTCAGTCAGTAGACCGGGGTTCGAATCCCACTATGAAGTCCATGATCGACCATTCTGACAAGGTTTTTTCGTGGTTTCCATCTGTCGTTCAGGTCAATACTGGGATATTTCCTTAACTGACCACGACCGACTCCTTCCCACCATCCAAAAACACCTAATGAAATAACCTCTCATCTCATCATCCCATCATCTCATATATCATTCACCGACTCCGATGTATCACCGTGGCACATGTAGATGAGTAGTTAACGCACTTGCTTCATGTGACCCGGGAGGTAGTGGGCATGTCGGACCCGGTTCGATCCTCACTACCGTCCATCTTTACAGGTTTTTTTTCCGTGGTTTCCCTGTGTAGTCTAGGCTAATGCCGGGATGGTTCCCACTATATAGGCCACGACCGCTTCTTTCCCACTATCCTTTCCATTACCCATAAAACCTTCATCTCATCATCCCATCATCTCATTAATCATTCATCCGACGCCAATAGATCTTAGTCATCATCACAGTGCGTCGTTGAACCCAATATAAACATGATGAAATTGTTTTTGTATTTTTTTCTGTTCTATTTCAACTCTGGTCGTATTTAATTTTTCTCTCGGCTCCAGTTCTCATAAGTATTAGTTCTAATTGAGTGACGCAAATAAATGTATGGAGTAAAATAGCCATTATATTGATATTGTAAGCAATTGATTCCTTATGAATAATTGAATTCATTCAAGTTTAGTTTTCTGTAACACTATCATTCTTTATTACTAATTCATTAATCATTATAGTTAAAATGGTTATCATTATTTTTAATCAGCCTATAGTTATTTCGGTGAATATAGTTGTCGTTTCTTTATATTTTTGACAAGTATTTTGTATGCTTCTTTCAGTTCTTTTATATAGGCCCATCTACTCGTATTTACTTCCGATGTATAAGCTTCGTGTCACAATAAAATTCAAGTATACAAACATTAATTATTGTGACAAAGCCTTTCTACTAAACTCTTATTTTAATTGCACATTTAAAAGAGTCGTTCAATATTGTGATATGGATCTGTTCTGTTCATGTGTTATCAAGTGGGAATAAAACTGATAATTATTATTATTATTATTATATTCTTCTATAAGGCTAAGACGACATTGGAGCTCAGTGAAGCCTTACTGTTGTATGTTGACAAGACCGTATCGAGTCGTAAAACAACCAACAGGTGTCGCTTCTGAACGGTGTTATTAATGCATCCCTTGCCTTAATTGGGAAACAATGATGGAGTATCAAGATTCCATGCTGATAAGAAGAAAGTGAAGCGAGCGTTGTCGACCGTACTGCAGCCAAGCGGTCTAGCGTGCGTATATTGTGAGATAATAGACCATTTTTATTATCAATGCGCACGCGCGTCCCTCCTCCTAGCGGCCGAGATCGCTGATGGTACTGCATTCTGGGAGTTTCAGTACTGTTCAAAAAGTCGGCCCGCTTATCCACAGGGTTAAAGGCAAATCACCAAGATATATAACACCGGCACAGTAGCTGAGTGGTTAGCTCACTTGCTTCGTGTGATCCGGGAGGTGAAGGGACATATCGGACCCGGTTCGATCCCCGCCACCGTCCATCTTTACAGGGGTTTTTCGTGGTTTCCCTCTGTAGTCTAGGCTAATGCCGGGATGGTTCCCACAATATAGGCCACGACCGCTTCCTTCCCACTATCCTTCCCACTACCCATAAAAAAAACTTCATCTCATCATCCCATCATCTCATTGATCATTCATCCGACGCCAATAGATCTTAGTAATCATTACAGTGCGTCGTTAAAACAGAATATATAAAAAAAAGATATATAACTTGCATTATCTCTTATTTCACTCACTCTGACAGTGCGTAAATCTCTCAGTCTATAGTAAACATATGAATGTTGAAACTACTATCATAATATAAGCTGCCGTTCAATGTAACGCACAATAATATAAATCAAACGTGCTGAATAGCATTGGCAGCATAGAACTTTCGAACACGGGTAATAACATCCCATTCTACTTCAAACGATCACCGCTAGATGGCTAATTCATTTCGAAAAAAGTCTATTAGATGAGCGATAGCGAAGAGTGAGGCTTCCATTCCACTTTTATAAAGCCTTGTCTGAGTGTTTTTTTGTTGTTGTAAGCACTGTACAGGTCGCACGGTTTGACTGATCGACATGAAACTTTTCTGTACACGTGGAGCCGTAGACCAAGATGCATTGAGGGTTGCGTTTGTTTGCGGTTGGGAGATAGTGCCTTCACTTATCTTGAAAACACGTACCATACCGTGAGGACTTTTCTTTGTAATATGGATCGCTACTCTATCTGGTAGTATTTTGTAGAAACGGCTGATAGGCTGGCAAACTTGATGACAGCAAGCCGGCCTTGAACGTGACGTTAGTTCCTTCTATCACCACTCATATATGCACGGTCAATAGTTCTTTAAACGTGGCCCGTGAATTGGAACATATTTTCAACATGGGAGGGATAGGAAGTGCATGAAGACACCGTCTCAAATGGGCAAACGCAACCCTCAATGCATCTTGACGTAGACTAAAGCTGTCCCTCCATGAACGTCCGGCGGTTTGCTATGCGGAGCGCGAAAAAGATTGGGCCCAGCTCAACATTCGGATACCGCGCCGCTCTCGTCGCTGATTGGTCGTTTCTCCAATATGGAGGCTAAAGCGAATTCGCTAAGCGAAATTCGGTGATTTCCGCGTTCATGGAAAGCCAGCTTTATCCAACTTGGAACTGTATAGTTTTTGGGTTATATCGGTTGAACCATTTTTGAGAAATATTATATCAAAGTTTCTAAAAAGTCCATAAGATTTGGTTGGGCGGAAAATTTTGAAAAATAAGATATCTTAAAAAATAATAAAAAATTCCCTGGATGAGAACTCAATGATTATACACATCATCACAATTTTGTATACAATTCAGACCAGCCGTTCTGAAGAAAATAGAGATTTTTTTATCCAACAAATGGATAGAAATGATAACAGAACCATTGCTGTGATTCACTGCTTTCTAGATTCGATATTCCCCGAATTTTAGAAGTCAAGGTGTGTCGTAGAGTTTTCAATTATACCAAAGTCGATAAAGTAGCACAGGTGAAACTACTTTAACGACTCTGATTAGTGATTATACCTTATTTAGATATCTCGCTCATCTTACAACGCATATGTTGCGTTTGCACTTTACCTATGGTGGTAATCTAGTTTGTCTTCATTATGTATATTATAAACGTCTTCATTTAGATGTCTATAATGTCTACAACATGTCACAAACAAACATATGGTTAAAAATAAAACATATAATATATGAAATATTATATGAAAACATAATATCAGCCGCCCTCGGTAGCTCGGTCAGCTGAGGCACCACTTCAGAAACTGAAGTCATCGTTGGGCGTGGGTTCGAGTCCCGCATGGCATGAGGCATAGGTTTTTGTAAACGTTCTTCACTTATCATTAATTCATATTTTCATAATTATCTGCTTATACTCGTACCCCCATATAATCTAGCTGTTTGTGGGTTCGTTGAGCAAACAATAATCATCAACATGATATAAAACGCGTGGCCGAGTGGTAACACACTGAACCGTCATTCGGGAGACCGGCGTTTCATTCCCACTATGGTCGACCATCCTGACAGTTTTTTTTGTGGTTTCCTTCTGTCGTTCAGGATGGTTCCATAACAACAGGCCACGACCGACTCCTTCCCACCATCCAAAACGCCTAGTAAAATAACCTTACATCTCATCATCCCATCATCTCATTCATCATCCACCAACGCTAATATAGATCGTAGCCATCAGTATACTGCGTCGTTAAAACCCAAAATAAAAAAAAAACATCGAACATTAAATCTGGATTTTCCTGTAGGGCTACTACAAACTATAATGTGAAATAATATATACTTATTACTTAAAACTGTTTTTATCTGAATGAAATTATTTCACACTAAACAGCACGACTGTAGCTCCATACAGCTATATATTGTTCTAGGGATGGTTAGGTAGTGTTACCCCCAATGACGTCACTGAGGGTAGCGAGTCGGACAGGGTTTCGTGATGCACAAATAACTACGATCAAAGTTCATGACCGATTGACTTCACATTTTTTCACGTTATACCAATTGAATTAAAATACTACTAATTGAAGAGTTTGGATTCAACAAACTCGGGCTTTTCCTTCAACCTCGTTTTGAAAATAGAACAATTCGAGATAAACAAAGTATGTTTGTGTGAAAAAAAGTCCTTTGGAGATTTTGGAAATAAAAAAATGACCCGATTTTAGATTTTCAATGTTTTCTTGTAGAAAGATTGATGGGGGAATACAATTTTGTAGACACATTGTTGGCAGTTTATTAAAACAATGTGTGACGTCACTCAAAATAAGCCTATATCATGTGTTTCAACATTCAAGCTACCATAGCAACTAGAAAAGTTGGAGCAAACAAACTAAAATACTGTATATACTGCCACGTAACAATTGACAAACAATAGTTCAAAGCGAAATGTGTGGTGGACAATAAAATATTCTGATTGGTCAATTCCATATACATTGTTGTCTGTCTCTTTCAACACTGAGTGACGTCACTTGACAGAAGCCCATAGTTGAGATTGGAAAAACAATTTAATTGACATTGTTGTCAAATTATTACAACAGAGTGTGATTCAACTTTAAATAAGTCTATACATTATGATTATAATATGAATTTAAATGGTTGGTACGCCGAAGTTGTAATGACATAATTTGAGTTGGGTGCGTGAAGTGGTCTCTCACGTGCACGATGTACGGTGGCGTGTAGGGGGCTTGTGTAGAGCGCGCGCGGTCAAAATGAAGTGCAGCCAACCGTGCAAGAAAGGAACTAAACAACACCAGAATAGCCAGACATGTAGACCGTAGCTCCAGACTCCGTCACGGAAATAAGACAAAAAATATAACCAAGAAAAAGTAATTATCTACACTTTTATCTGAACAAAGTGTGAGATATTATTAGATTTCATAACAAATGAAGTGGTATTTTCAATCTAAATTTCAGTTACGATAATTATTTACCTAAACCGTGTTGAATTACAATTTCCATTATCAATTTAAGTTTTTTTTTAATTACCATGCTAGACTTGTTAACAATTGATACACAGTCATTTCTCAATTGATTAAGCAGGCTACAAATGACAAGAAGTAGGATCGTTGGGAAGGGGCGATCATATACGGTACCACCACTACCACAACAGTAAATCTTTAGTCTATGCCACCACAACGAAAGTATAATTATTGTAAATAGTAAACTACAATAATACTTGGAGATAATAGACAGTGACTTGTGATCAGGAAAATACTTTACAGATTCTTGTCGAAATTTTTCTTTTTTTTCCGAATCTCAATAAATTCTTCATGATGTTCATTCCATACAAAATTTCCAAGATGAAATCTTTATTTAAATTCTATATATATAATGATAATTATTAGAATAATTATAAATTGTTCAAGTATTACACATTCTTCCTTCGATATATCAATCATAATTAGTCCATATCATTTACATTCGTTTTCATCTGGATAAATATTTGAATATCACCTATAGGCCTATTGAATATTTATTTGTATACTGAAACTAATTTTGAAATATTTTTAATTTTCTATGTAATATTCATAATTATTTTTATTACCCCCGTAGCGTAATTAAATTAAAACCTCATTAACATTATTAAATATCCCATAATCATGTATTCCAAAATTCGAATTCTGGTGCTATTTCTGTCTGTTACGTTGCCGCTTTACCGCTGACCTCTATTTCACCTGAAGGCAGCGCTGAGATTGTTGTGTAACGGCTACGGCGGCTCGCTCGCCCAACACGGCCAGTAGTAGACGGAATACCGTGAGAGATAGTTCGTCACTGTGCAGTAGATCTGTAACATTATCACGCGTGTTAGTGGTGCAGTTGATAGCAGTGCTGTTTGTGTTTATGTCAGTGATTTCAATGCAAGTGTGTGTTTACAACCATATGTGATAAGTGACATATAATAGAGTTTATCACAAGTTAGGCCTATTGGATTACTCAAAAATAAAGATCGTCAGCTGAATTTCAATGTAAGTGTCAATTTCAACATTATATAGGCCTAGGTATTCTTTTTGGTAATTATTTAATATATTTCAGGGGTGTATTTGTTCGAATAGTCAGTTTTTTTTTAAAAATCTCATTTGTGAAATGATTTTCCCGTCTTGTTTTTACAGTAACTGAGTCGGTCTAATGATGCAGCTTTAGGAATAAACGTCGCTATATCAATGCATTCTATTTTCAATTTCAAATCATCAGACAATGTGTATATAATATCCCGCCATCGCCAGCCATCGTGACCGATCCTGACAAGGGTTTTTCGTGGTAATTCCCTCTGTCGTTTAGGTTCATACTGGGATGGTTATTTAAATGCAAGTGGGACCGACTCATTCTCACTATCCAAAAACACCTAATAACATGACCTTTCATCTCATCATCTCATTCACCGACGCCAAAAGATCTTATTCATCAGTAAAGTGCATTGTTACACCCAATATAAATGAATTACGGTAAATGTATGATTTATATACGATGCATTATAATTTAATATGAAGGCCCAAATATATAAATATATGTATATATATATATATATATATATATATATATATATATATATATATATATATATATATATATATATATATATATATATATATATATATATACCTATATATATACATATATATATATATTTATATTTATATATATTTATATATCGTATATTATATATCTATATTTATTATTATTATATATTTATATTTATATATCTTATCTTTATATATTTATATATATATAAATATATATATATATATATATATATATATATATATATATATATATATATACATATATATATATATATATATATATTTATATATATATATATATATATATATATATATATATATACATATATATATATATATATATATATATATATATATATATATATATATATATATATATATATATATATACACATATATATAGGCCTATTAAATGTGTGTATTATGTATACTATTTAATTAGGAGGTTAGTAGTAGCGGTATGTGTACTTGGTTTCCACGGAGTTTCCCTCTGTCAGTAAAGTAAATACAGTTGTCTAATAATAAGTTTCAAGTAATAATAACAGTGCACGCTTGTTTCCTTACCACGCTGAATATGACTTGTCTATAGAACCACCCAATCGTCTCCGAATAGGCCTAACAATGTAATCACGCCGTTTCGACAATACCGTTTACGTTCGCGTTACACCGAGCCGGGTGTCAGCGCTTGGGGCTATTACAGGTAGTTAGTGATGGCATTATTGTCAAACTAAGTACTCCTTCCGGAGCTAATTTCGATTATTTTCACCGTTACTGTGATTAGAGTATAGAGTTTGTTATCGTTTTCGGTCTCCAAATGTGTATTTGTAAATGTATTGTATCCATGACCAACATAATAGCACAAATTATCACCGATATATTTGTGAAAAGTTGTGATTTACTTAGGATATGATGGTCCAAGATGAGATTTAGTATAAGAAACAAAGCTACATCTTTCAAAAGCGTTACATTCTTATATTGTGGCGGCGAGATAAGGTAATTACCGTAGATTTTACAATTATTTGGTTGGTAACAACCTTCTTTCGTGGATACAACTATATAGCAATCCATTACACAATATCGGCAGTCTTGGGAGGTCTCGTAAATCTAATATAAGATTTTTAAGCTCTTCTGGTTTATTGGAAGTACTGGTGTTATGGTGTATACGAGTGTCCGCGAGAGATGAAAGTTCCGAGCGACCGTTCCCCCTATCCCACACCACTAGCGCGCGGGTGGTTCAAGCTTTCTCGGGGATACAATTATATTACCGTGAGGGTTGGAGGTTCGACACCCCCGACTGGTAGTGATGTAGAATAGGGAGACTGTCGATCGGGTCCGCCAAGACATGCGACCCTGTGTCTTATCATGGATGTATCGGTGAAAGTGCATCTTACCATCGTGGTATGTTATGGACCTATACTTGAAAGAAGGAATTTCTCGAGTGACGTTTAGTAGAGGCGGACAACAATATGTCCCCCAATTGAAATTAACCAATCACAATCTTTGTTAGTTCGTTATATTGCTATGGTATGATAGTCAAGTCATTTAAGCTAACTGAAAGATGACTAGCGGTTGATTTTTCATTTTTTTAGAACCAGTTTTACTATAAACGGTTAAAACCAAAATTGGTTAGTGGATTCTGTGATCAACTTTATTTCACCCATATTTCGTGGGAGTCGATTCAGCGAAATTTCAGGTTTTTGATGATAACTTTCGAATGGAATGGGATATAAAATTATATGCCCAATAAGGAGAAAACACATTTTTAATACCGGTACTTTCAAGATGATTCTTTAGTCTATGTATGGTATAATTGTTATACCTAGGCCTATTCAACTTCTTGAATATCTTTCTTGACAATCGCTTGATTGTCATTATTATAGAGCTGAAAAAACGTGTATTTCCAGCGGTAAACGTTTGACAATTATGTGGTATGAGATAAATAGTTGCAACTTATACCGTGTAGAAGGTATTGAAAATAACATTTTCCCTCGTATTAGAATAACGATATTTCATACCATTCGGAAGTATAAAAAATATATCAAAAATAATATATATATCTCAAAATATATCTCGTCAAAGTCAATCCAATCTAAATGATCACATTCTATCTTCTCTTGAAACAGCGCCTTGATAAGATTCTGTAGGATACCTACCGGTTCCGTATTTATATAAAATATTTCTAATATTAATACTTTGCTGATTTATTATTATTAGTATTATTGTTGACCGAGACGCGTGGCCGAGTGGTAACACGCTGAACCGTCATTCGGGAGACCGGGGTTCGATTCCCGCCATGGTCGACCAATCTGACAGGGGCTCTTCTTAGTTTCCCTCTGTCGTTCAGGTTGGCACTGGAATGGTCACGACCGACTCCTTCCCACCATCCAAAACACCCAATAAAATAACCTCTCATCTCATCATCCCATCATCTCTTTCATCATCCACCGACGCCAATAGATCGTAGTCATCAGTATAGTGCGTCGTTAAAACCCATTATAAATATAAAGAACGTAAAAGTGACTTGGAGATATATAAAAGAAGATGAGTACGGTATTATATTTGAAGAGAGTATTATTAATTTATTCCACAGGTAAAACCTCATGAGTTTTGTGGGTGTCCACACTCAAGAGTGAACAATTTCTTATAATAATGTACATTTAATGGATGAAAATGAGAAAAAAAAAATTATTTCATAGACTGCTTTTAGTTTGATGAGTTTTTCTCAATATGGTACATTGACTCGTTCAACAACTCTGTGTAAAATGTTGAACTGAATTAAAAATATTATTATCATTATCAACAATCTTTCTGTCCGCTACGCCCTGGTAAACTGTCAAATCCACTCGGGTGACTAGTTCGTTATTATTAATGATACCAGCAGATAGCCTGCCAACGTGATTTATAGACGGCTCGAATCTACCGACCGCTAACGCTAACTCATACTGGAGACAGCCGTGAAGAGCGGTACTATATGATAAGACAACGGTATAACGGGGCCCACCTTTCAAACCTTGGCAATATTAATAATAGGCACGTGTGCACAATGATACGCTGTATGGTGATTGGCTGTTGTCATGTGTTATATTTCCTGGTTGAGGAGTGTCCAGGGAAACTTGGTACTTGGTCGCGACAAGAGAGTGCAACATTGACGTCCAACTGGTTTTATGATGAGGGAGATGAAACAGGATGTTATGAAGGGCTACTTTTTTATTCGGCCGCCGTTATTCATCGGACCGTCGATTTGTCATCACACGCAGACGCTGTTGTTGCTGTTGTTGTTGTTGCTGTTGTTGTTGTTGCGCGCACCCTGAACTAACCTAAGTAAGCCGATCTAGCCGGTTTAACGAACGCAATCTATCCATACTAACCTGGACTAAAAACATCCTGAACCGATTTGATATTTTTCATCCATTGCCTTAATTAGGGAACAATGGTTTTGTATCAAGTAACGATGCTTTTTTTTTAAAATAACAATTAGATCTAAACTAAAACCAATCCAAAGCGTACTTCTGGCTCAACGAATAGCCACTTCTATTATTCATCGGCTTTTATTATGTGTCCTGGATATTGGGAAGGAGTCGGTCGTGGCTTGTTGTTGAGGTATCATCCCACTATTCACTTCATTGGCACATATGATTCGTGATGCATCTCTGTGTTGACCATGATGGGAATCGAACCCCGGTATTCTGAATAACTGTTCAGCGTGCTAGCGACTGGTCTACCCGCGTCACTGTAGATCTTAGTTGGTTATCCAATGCGAAAAATCACGAGAAAAAAAAATCAATTTGGTCAAGTTTAGCCGAATACGGTAATGAACATATCCGTGCTGGCCGAGTGATTAATACACGGAACCATCGTTCAGGAGACCGGGGTTCTACTCCCGCCATGGTCGACCATCTTGGCAGGGTTTTTCGTTGTTCCCGTCTGTCGTTCAGGTCAATACTGGGATGGTTCCTTACCAACAGGCCACGACCGACCGACTCCTTCCCACTATCCAAAAACACCGGATAAAATAACCTTTAATCTCACCATCACATCATCTCATATATCATTCACCCAATAGATCGTAGTCATCAATGCAGTACGTCGTTAAACACAATATGTATGAAAAAGATTGATGGCATCAATATTGTGACGGGTCATCGTGAAACATCGTCACTCTCAAAGTTGACATTCATACACAAAATATTAGAAAAGAACAATACCGTATAAATGCCTCTATAATTCTAAGGCCCACCCTTGATATTCATGTTATGAACCAAGATATTCAATGTTATGATGTACAGATACGTAATGTTTGTAAGAAAAAGGAGTGCCGCAAGGAGGAATATTATGCCAATAGACTAATATCGTTCCGATCGACCGTTTTCCCTATTATACACAATCACCGATCAGGTGTGTCGACCCGCCACACGTTCATGGATACAACTAGGTAGTATAGTCAGTTTAGTCACGTACGCGAACGGAAGTATAGAAATATCTTCAGTTGTCATCTCTCGTAGATTTAGTTGTAATAGTATTTCAACGTGCTTGTGGGTGAGAGGGGTTGGCGAGGGGGTGTGGGGGGAGGGGTGGCACGTGACTGGGTGCAGCGCATTGTATCTTGTTATTATGTAGATATATCTGGTTGTTGACAAGAAGTCGAAAGGTCATGTTTTGTTGGAAAGAGAAGAAGTGTGTTTATATATTCATATATTGGAATTATCGACGCACTGTAATGATGGCTTTGAGATCCATTTAATTTATTTGTTATTTTATTATCATTAATTTTATTCATTTATTGTATTTATTTATATTTTTATTGGGTTTGACGATGTACTGGGAACTGGGATGATGAATGAGATGAATGATCATTATTTCGTTCTTTTTGGTTGGATATTGTCGTCTTTTATAAGAGTCCACGGGAGTCGATTTAGCGAAATATCAGGTTTTGATGATAACTTTTGAATGGTATGATATCAGAATTCTAATACGCGAGAAACACAGATAATTATTGATTATAATAGCTTCAAGACGATGTAAGTTATAACTGTTTGAGTCATGTCGCATAACTGTCAAGCGTATACAGCAAAAAATACACATTTTTTTAGCTGTCGACGCTTGACAGTTATGCGACATGACTTTAATAGTTATAACGTATATAAACTTGAAGCTATTATAATTATTTGTGATTTTCGCGTATTAGAATTTTGATATCTCATACCGTTCAAAAGTTATCATCAAAACTGATATTTCGCTAAATCGACTCCCGTGGAGTCTCAACTGAGAAACCATGGGATTTTGTTGAGAAATAATATCACCGTTTCATTTATTATTAACATAATATTATCATTCTATGATTATCATCATGATGATCATATTTCGAGTCATTTTTAGACGAGCTTTAGCGAGGATTCAATTTGACATACTGGAAAAAATTGGTGTTCGTTTTTATGTTTTTTTTTTTTTTTTTTTTTAATGTTTTTTTGTCGGTTCTCCACAGGTCAAACGGCTACAGCTATCAACTTCAAACTTTTTTTCGTCATGGTTCCTCATCTAACTTAGATCTGTATAGTTTTGTGGCATTATCGGGTGGTAACTTTTTTTTTATGAATTTTAGAAATTTCAAAAATCCCCATTAGAATAACCCGGAGGAAAATACTTGAAAAATCAAAATTTTTCAAGACCTCTCAAATTTTCGCCGAATATAAGGGAAACTATTAAGCACATTTTGAGAGATTTTTCGCATCAATCGGATGAGAAATAACGAAGAAAACGCATTTATAAAGCATTTTCCCATCAATTTAGGCTATTACGGGAACCAATTAAATATATAGCAACAAGTGTCACCAATTAATTCAAAACGATAGAAATGAATGAAGAGGAATGCCGTGACATAACTGATTCTAGTAAGGTTTTTGAACGTTTGGAGTGATCCAAGGTCTGTAGATGTAGATTGGGTTGACAAATTATTTATCATTATAGATTTCTATACCCCTAAGCTCGTCTAACAACGCGCATCCCGCGTTTTCCTAGTTTAATTATATTTTCTATTTCTATTTTTATAATTATTATATGTCCACCGGTAGGCCTACCGTTTCTTGAACTTGCTACACTCTTATCTGTAATGAATCCAATATCTCATGAGAATTAGTTTAATAATATTTCTGAATTTCATTATTTCAACAAAAGATATTCACCATAACAGATTCTGATATTTCACATTTTCACTTCATTCAAATTATTAATTATTTAATTAATATGTAATAATAACCCAGTTTCATTTCATGAGAGACCGAGAGAGAAAGAGACAGTTGGAAAGTTTTCACCTCACTCGGTGTCTAACAATGTCTCTTTGCTTTCTAAAATACCTCAACACTCACCCGGTTGCGTTATGGTTGCCTCTACTAATAACCGGGTGTTCATGACGGTTACGATCGGACGTGTCGTGTGTCCGTTAGTACTGGCGCTTTGGTGTTCCGACCGGCTAGTTTAGTTGTCGAGATCAGCTCCGGGTCCTTCGGGCATTGAAACACATGGTAGAGAAAACTGTATACATGGCGATGTTTTGTCACCTTTTATAGGTTCAAGAATTGAGAAAATCATTCGGTCCTAATTTTATATATATATATATATATATATATATATATATATATATATATATATATATATATATATATATATATATATATATATATATATATATATGTATATATATACATTTATATCAATATGTGAAACCTCAAAATCATTGTTGCAAATATGATTACTATATAAGATATGGTTACTATACCGCGCTAGCTTCATGTGATTAGGGAGATGAGGGTAGTTCAGGCCTCGGTTCGATACCTGCCACCGTCCATATTTATTGGAGCTTCCGTAGTTCCCTTCTGTATGGCTAGGCTGATGCCTGCATGGATGGTTCCTTTACAGTCTAGGCCAAGACCGCTTCCTTCCCATTACCTAACAAATCTTCAACTCATCATCCCCCATCATCTCATTGATCATTCCGAAGCCAACGTAGTTATCATTTCAGTGCGTCGTTGAATGCAGGAGTGAGAAAGGTAGGATCGTTCGGACGAACGAGACACCACAAGAGCGATCTTGCTACCACGGAAGTTTTAATAATCAATAAAGTAACTCATTTAACAAATGTTGCTAGTGATCCAATTTCAGTTAAGTTGAGCCAATCACTTTGTATTGAGGAAAATTAATTTTTCATCTTCTCTTTGATCAGCATCATGGTAGCTGTACGGAGAAAGAGAGAGAGAGAGAGAGAGAGAGAGAGAGAGAGAGAGAGAGAGAGAGAGAAGTATGATTAAATCAAAACTAACATATAATCCAAAAGCAATTACTGACAATCAGATTTCCTAACTGTGAGATTTACCTTGGGCTAGTTTCACGTTGGAATTTCATTGGTTTTAACGACGCACTGTAGTCTGTACTGATGACTGAGATCTATTGGCGTCGGTGAATGATATATGAGATGATGGAAGTTTATTTCATCGGGTGTTTGTACTATAGTGGGACAATATCGATCGTGGACTCCTGAACGACAGAGGAAAACCACGAGAACCCCTGTGAGGATGGTTGACCACAGCGGAAATCAAACCCCGGTCCCCTGAATGGCGGTTCAGTGTATACTATAGCAACTCGTTCCAGTACCTTGGAATTAGATCACCTGATATTGATTGGCTTTTTAATAAGATTTTCCTGGATCCATTTCTCATCCATAGCCTTGATTGGGGAACAATAATTTTGTATCAGTTAAGCTTCGATGTTATTGAAAAAATATATCTCAAGTGGAATTTAGTGCTGGAATTACTAACTAGGGAGTAGCTCTAACTGCCGTTGAAATTTGTTATCACAATGGTTACCCATGTTCAATGATGTAAACAGGGAGGGGGGGGGGAGCGCCCCTCCCCCCAAAACTTAACCGAAGCTGGACTGAAATTGCATTATTAGAATAAAAAGAAGATAAAGTTTGTGATTAATAATATATAATATATTATATTATGAAGTTACGAACGCTATGAACGTGTAAGAAACAAGTGTCCACATGCTCCTGAGGATAGTTTATTTTTACAACATTTCTTCCATTTTACAATTTAGTTCCCCCCCCCCTTCCCCGAAATATGATCCTGGCTACGCCACTGCCCATGTTATTTATATATTCATTATCCCTCAGAATAAGTCCAGATGGACTTGGTAACTCTGGGCCTTGGATTAATTCAAGTTGCACTCAACTAACAACAACAACAACAACAATGTCCCAATTTTTTTACAACACACCCTGGTTTAACCTTCAATCGGATGCCGTTTCGCTACAATTCGCTCCAGTTGCCATGACGGTCAGATCACCTAAACTATTGTCAACTTTGACATTGTCCGCTAATCAAGAGTGTTGTGTAACGGGGCCGGGCCGTCGAGTGAAAGTGCATCCTTGGTTGCACATGCAATTAACTGCAATCAAGTCGGTGTGGTAAGGTGGCGACGGTTGACGCCTCCGAGAGTAGAGGCGTTGGTATGGGCTGTTGTCAAGGACTTTCTTTGTGTGACGGGAAATGTGTGTGGAGGATGGTATCTGGACGAGGACACCATTGCTATATAGGCCTAACCGAACCATTATCCAAGTTTATTCTTGGTGTCCCACCAATAATCCTTCCTGGACTATGACCTTAGACAATGTATAATTTATCTTATCCACAAAAGAAGGTATTTTATTAATATAACAAATAACAAGACTACAAATTGCCATAATATTTGCGTAATAATGGTGCCGTTAAGGGGGGGGGGGAGTTGATGGCATTTTCAGGACCAATTTTGTGGACATCTTGCTAGAACTAAACCATTATTCAAGACTCAAGTATATTAATAATAATAATAATAATATCTTTATTTCATCTTGATTGAACAACAAGTTGTTATAAGATATTCTTGGTGTTGCACCAAGCATCCTTCAATTGGACCATGCCCATAGAGTATAGACAATATATAATTCATGTTAGCCACGAAAGAAGGTATTACATTAATTTAACAAATAACAAGACCACAAATCGCCGTAATATTTGCGTATGGTGCTGTTAAGGGGGGGGGGGGAGGTTGATGACATTTTCAGTACCAATTTTACGATAAGGTGTACGCATCTTCATCTTTCAAAAGTGTTGAATTCAGTGCTGAGTTGAGTTCCATCATGGACTAAAGAATGCATGGACTAAAGAATACATGGACTAAAGAATGCATGGACTAAAGAATGCATGGACTAAAGAATGCATGGACTAAAGAATGCATGGACTAAAGAATGCATGGACTAAAGAATGCATGGACTAAAGAATGCATGGACTAAAGAATGCATGGACTGAAGAATGCATGGACTAAAGAATGCATGGACTAAAGAATGCATGGACTAAAGAATGCATGGACTAAAGAATGCATGGACTAAAGAATGCATGGACTAAAGAATGCATGGACTAAAGAATGCATGGACTAAAGAATGCATGGACTAAAGAATGCATGGACTAAAGAATGCATGGACTAAAGAATGCATGGACTAAAGAATGCATGGACTAAAGAATGCATGGACTAAAGAATGCATGGACTAAAGAATGCATGGACTAAAGAATGCATGGACTAAAGAATGCATGGACTAAAGAATGCATGGACTAAAGAATGCATGGACTAAAGAATGCATGGACTAAAGAATACATGGACTAAAGAATGCATGGACTAAAGAATGCATGGACTAAAGAATGCATGGACTAAAGAATGCATGGACTAAAGAATGCATGGACTAAAGAATGCATGGACTAAAGAATGCATGGACTAAAGAATGCATGGACTAAAGAATGCATGGACTAAAGAATGCATGGACTGAAGAATGCATGGACTAAAGAATGCATGGACTAAAGAATGCATGGACTAAAGAATGCATGGACTAAAGAATGCATGGACTAAAGAATGCATGGACTAAAGAATGCATGGACTAAAGAATGCATGGACTAAAGAATGCATGGACTAAAGAATGCATGGACTAAAGAATGCATGGACTAAAGAATGCATGGACTAAAGAATGCATGGACTAAAGAATGCATGGACTAAAGAATGCATGGACTAAAGAATGCATGGACTAAAGAATGCATGGACTAAAGAATGCATGGACTAAAGAATGCATGGACTAAAGAATGCATGGACTAAAGAATGCATGGACTGAAGAATGCATGGACTAAAGAATGCATGGACTAAAGAATGCATGGACTAAAGAATGCATGGACTAAAGAATGCATGGACTAAAGAATGCATGGACTAAAGAATGCATGGACTAAAGAATGCATGGACTAAAGAATGCATGGACTAAAGAATGCATGGACTAAAGAATGCATGGACTAAAGAATGCATGGACTAAAGAATGCATGGACTAAAGAATGCATGGACTAAAGAATGCATGGACTAAAGAATGCATGGACTAAAGAATGCATGGACTAAAGAATGCATGGACTAAAGAATGCATGGACTAAAGAATGCATGGACTAAAGAATGCATGGACTAAAGAATGCATGGACTAAAGAATGCATGGACTAAAGAATGCATGGACTAAAGAATGCATGGACTAAAGAATGCATGGACTAAAGAATGCATGGACTAAAGAATGCATGGACTGAAGAATGCATGGACTAAAGAATGCATGGACTAAAGAATGCATGGACTAAAGAATGCATGGACTAAAGAATGCATGGACTAAAGAATGCATGGACTAAAGAATGCATGGACTAAAGAATGCATGGACTAAAGAATGCATGGACTAAAGAATGCATGGACTAAAGAATGCATGGACTAAAGAATGCATGGACTAAAGAATGCATGGACTAAAGAATGCATGGACTAAAGAATGCATGGACTAAAGAATGCATGGACTAAAGAATGCATGGACTAAAGAATGCATGGACTAAAGAATGCATGGACTAAAGAATGCATGGACTAAAGAATGCATGGACTAAAGAATGCATGGACTAAAGAATGCATGGACTAAAGAATGCATGGACTAAAGAATGCATGGACTAAAGAATGCATGGACTAAAGAATGCATGGACTAAAGAATGCATGGACTAAAGAATGCATGGACTAAAGAATGCATGGACTAAAGAATGCATGGACTAAAGAATGCATGGACTGAAGAATGCATGGACTAAAGAATGCATGGACTAAAGAATGCATGGACTAAAGAATGCATGGACTAAAGAATGCATGGACTAAAGAATGCATGGACTAAAGAATGCATGGACTAAAGAATGCATGGACTAAAGAATGCATGGACTAAAGAATGCATGGACTCAAGAATGCATGGACTGAAGAATGCATGGACTAAAGAATGCATGGACTAAAGAATGCATGGACTAAAGAATGCATGGACTAAAGAATGCATGGACTAAAGAATGCATGGACTAAAGAATGCATGGACTAAAGAATGCATGGACTAAAGAATGCATGGACTAAAGAATGCATGGACTAAAGAATGCATGGACTAAAGAATGCATGGACTGAAGAATGCATGGACTAAAGAATGCATGGACTAAAGAATGCATGGACTAAAGAATGCATGGACTAAAGAATACATGGACTAAAGAATGCATGGACAAAAGAATGCATGGACTAAAGAATGCATGGACTAAAGAATGCATGGACTAAAGAATGCATGGACTAAAGAATGCATGGACTAAAGAATGCATGGACTAAAGAATGCATGGACTAAAGAATGCATGGACTAAAGAATGCATGGACTAAAGAATGCATGGACTAAAGAATGCATGGACTAAAGAATGCATGGACTGAAGAATGCATGGACTAAAGAATGCATGGACTAAAGAATGCATGGACTAAAGAATGCATGGACTAAAGAATGCATGGACTAAAGAATGCATGGACTAAAGAATGCATGGACTAAAGAATACATGGACTAAAGAATGCATGGACTAAAGAATGCATGGACTAAAGAATGCATGGACTAAAGAATGCATGGACTGAAGAATGCATGGACTAAAGAATGCATGGACTAAAGAATGCATGGACTAAAGAATGCATGGACTAAAGAATGCATGGACTAAAGAATGCATGGACTAAAGAATGCATGGACTAAAGAATGCATGGACTAAAGAATGCATGGACTGAAGAATGCATGGACTAAAGAATGCATGGACTAAAGAATGCATGGACTAAAGAATGCATGGACTAAAGAATGCATGGACTGAAGAATGCATGGACTAAAGAATGCATGGACTAAAGAATGCATGGACTAAAGAATGCATGGACTAAAGATTATGCAAAGAAATGGACATACATGGACTAAAGAATGCATGGACTAAAGAATGCATGGACTAAAGAATACATGGACTAAAGAATGCATGGACTAAAGAATGCATGGACTAAAGAATGCATGGACTAAAGAATGCATGGACTAAAGAATGCATGGACTAAAGAATGCATGGACTAAAGAATGCATGGACTAAAGAATGCATGGACTAAAGAATGCATGGACTAAAGAATGCATGGACTAAAGAATGCATGGACTAAAGAATGCATGGACTAAAGAATGCATGGACTAAAGAATGCATGGACTAAAGAATGCATGGACTAAAGAATGCATGGACTAAAGAATGCATGGACTAAAGAATGCATGGACTAAAGAATGCATGGACTGAAGAATGCATGGACTAAAGAATGCATGGACTAAAGAATGCATGGACTAAAGAATGCATGGACTAAAGAATACATGGACTAAAGAATGCATGGACTAAAGAATGCATGGACTAAAGAATGCATGGACTAAAGAATGCATGGACTAAAGAATGCATGGACTAAAGAATGCATGGACTAAAGAATGCATGGACTAAAGAATGCATGGACTAAAGAATGCATGGACTAAAGAATGCATGGACTAAAGAATGCATGGACTAAAGAATGCATGGACTAAAGAATGCATGGACTGAAGAATGCATGGACTAAAGAATGCATGGACTAAAGAATGCATGGACTAAAGAATGCATGGACTAAAGAATGCATGGACTAAAGAATGCATGGACTAAAGAATGCATGGACTAAAGAATGCATGGACTAAAGAATGCATGGACTAAAGAATGCATGGACTAAAGAATGCATGGACTAAAGAATGCATGGACTGAAGAATGCATGGACTAAAGAATGCATGGACTAAAGAATGCATGGACTAAAGAATGCATGGACTAAAGAATGCATGGACTAAAGAATGCATGGACTAAAGAATGCATGGACTAAAGAATGCATGGACTGAAGAATGCATGGACTAAAGAATGCATGGACTAAAGAATGCATGGACTAAAGAATGCATGGACTAAAGAATACATGGACTAAAGAATGCATGGACTAAAGAATGCATGGACTAAAGAATGCATGGACTAAAGAATGCATGGACTAAAGAATGCATGGACTAAAGAATGCATGGACTAAAGAATGCATGGACTAAAGAATGCATGGACTAAAGAATGCATGGACTAAAGAATGCATGGACTAAAGAATGCATGGACTAAAGAATGCATGGACTAAAGAATGCATGGACTGAAGAATGCATGGACTAAAGAATGCATGGACTAAAGAATGCATGGACTAAAGAATGCATGGACTAAAGAATGCATGGACTAAAGAATGCATGGACTAAAGAATGCATGGACTAAAGAATGCATGGACTAAAGAATGCATGGACTGAAGAATGCATGGACTAAAGAATGCATGGACTAAAGAATGCATGGACTAAAGAATGCATGGACTAAAGAATGCATGGACTAAAGAATGCATGGACTGAAGAATGCATGGACTAAAGAATGCATGGACTAAAGAATGCATGGACTAAAGAATGCATGGACTAAAGAATGCATGGACTGAAGAATGCATGGACTAAAGAATGCATGGACTAAAGAATGCATGGACTAAAGAATGCATGGACTAAAGAATGCATGGACTAAAGAATGCATGGACTGAAGAATGCATGGACTAAAGAATGCATGGACTAAAGAATGCATGGACTAAAGAATGCATGGACTAAAGAATGCATGGACTAAAGAATGCATGGACTGAAGAATGCATGGACTAAAGAATGCATGGACTAAAGAATGCATGGACTAAAGAATGCATGGACTAAAGATTATGCAAAGAAATGGACATACATGGACTAAAGAATGCATGGACTAAAGAATGCATGGACTAAAGAATACATGGACTAAAGAATGCATGGACTAAAGAATGCATGGACTAAAGAATGCATGGACTGAAGAATGCATGGACTAAAGAATGCATGGACTAAAGAATGCATGGACTAAAGAATGCATGGACTAAAGAATGCATGGACTAAAGAATGCATGGACTAAAGAATGCATGGACTAAAGAATGCATGGACTAAAGAATGCATGGACTAAAGAATGCATGGACTAAAGAATGCATGGACTAAAGAATGCATGGACTAAAGAATGCATGGACTAAAGAATGCATGGACTGAAGAATGCATGGACTAAAGAATGCATGGACTAAAGAATGCATGGACTAAAGAATGCATGGACTAAAGAATGCATGGACTGAAGAATGCATGGACTAAAGATTATGCAAAGAAATGGACATACATGGACTAAAGAATGCATGGACTAAAGAATGCATGGACTAAAGAATACATGGACTAAAGAATGCATGGACTAAAGAATGCATGGACTAAAGAATGCATGGACTGAAGAATGCATGGACTAAAGAATGCATGGACTAAAGAATGCATGGACTAAAGAATGCATGGACTAAAGAATGCATGGACTAAAGAATGCATGGACTAAAGAATGCATGGACTAAAGAATGCATGGACTAAAGAATGCATGGACTAAAGAATGCATGGACTAAAGAATGCATGGACTAAAGAATGCATGGACTAAAGAATGCATGGACTAAAGAATGCATGGACTAAAGAATGCATGGACTAAAGAATGCATGGACTAAAGAATGCATGGACTAAAGAATGCATGGACTAAAGAATGCATGGACTAAAGAATGCATGGACTAAAGAATGCATGGACTAAAGAATGCATGGACTGAAGAATGCATGGACTAAAGAATGCATGGACTAAAGAATGCATGGACTAAAGAATGCATGGACTAAAGAATGCATGGACTAAAGAATGCATGGACTGAAGAATGCATGGACTAAAGAATGCATGGACTAAAGAATGCATGGACTAAAGAATGCATGGACTAAAGATTATGCAAAGAAATGGACATACATGGACTAAAGAATGCATGGACTAAAGAATGCATGGACTAAAGAATACATGGACTAAAGAATGCATGGACTAAAGAATGCATGGACTAAAGAATGCATGGACTGAAGAATGCATGGACTAAAGAATGCATGGACTAAAGAATGCATGGACTAAAGAATGCATGGACTAAAGAATGCATGGACTAAAGAATGCATGGACTAAAGAATGCATGGACTAAAGAATGCATGGACTAAAGAATGCATGGACTAAAGAATGCATGGACTAAAGAATGCATGGACTGAAGAATACATGGACTAAAGAATGCATGGACTAAAGAATGCATGGACTAAAGAATGCATGGACTAAAGAATGCATGGACTAAAGAATGCATGGACTAAAGAATGCATGGACTAAAGAATGCATGGACTAAAGAATGCATGGACTAAAGAATGCATGGACTAAAGAATGCATGGACTAAAGAATGCATGGACTAAAGAATGCATGGACTAGAGAATGCATGGACTAAAGAATGCATGGACTAAAGAATGCATGGACTAAAGAATGCATGGACTAAAGAATGCATGGACTAAAGAATGCATGGACTAAAGAATGCATGGACTAAAGAATGCATGGACTAAAGAATGCATGGACTAAAGAATGCATGGACTAAAGAATGCATGGACTAAAGAATGCATGGACTAAAGAATGCATGGACTAAAGAATGCATGGACTAAAGAATGCATGGACTAAAGAATGCATGGACTAAAGAATGCATGGACTAAAGAATGCATGGACTAAAGAATGCATGGACTAAAGAATGCATGGACTAAAGAATGCATGGACTAAAGAATGCATGGACTAAAGAATGCATGGACTAAAGAATGCATGGACTAAAGATTATGCAAAGAAATGGACATACATGGACTAAAGAATGCATGGACTAAAGAATGCATGGACTAAAGAATACATGGACTAAAGAATGCATGGACTAAAGAATGCATGGACTAAAGAATGCATGGACTGAAGAATGCATGGACTAAAGAATGCATGGACTAAAGAATGCATGGACTAAAGAATGCATGGACTAAAGAATGCATGGACTAAAGAATGCATGGACTAAAGAATGCATGGACTAAAGAATGCATGGACTAAAGAATGCATGGACTAAAGAATGCATGGACTAAAGAATGCATGGACTAAAGAATGCATGGACTGAAGAATACATGGACTAAAGAATGCATGGACTAAAGAATGCATGGACTAAAGAATGCATGGACTAAAGAA
The DNA here is from genome assembly GCA_964007535.1 of Brachyptera risi. Classification (NCBI taxonomy): domain Eukaryota; kingdom Metazoa; phylum Arthropoda; class Insecta; order Plecoptera; family Taeniopterygidae; genus Brachyptera; species Brachyptera risi. Next base: position 16,324,929 of record OZ023335.1, on the reverse strand, counting down.
TGCATGGACTAAAGAATGCATGGACTAAAGAATGCATGGACTAAAGAATGCATGGACTAAAGAATGCATGGACTAAAGAATGCATGGACTAAAGAATGCATGGACTAAAGAATGCATGGACTAAAGAATGCATGGACTAAAGAATGCATGGACTGAAGAATGCATGGACTAAAGAATGCATGGACTAAAGAATGCATGGACTAAAGAATACATGGACTAAAGAATGCATGGACTAAAGAATGCATGGACTAAAGAATGCATGGACTAAAGAATGCATGGACTAAAGAATGCATGGACTAAAGAATGCATGGACTGAAGAATGCATGGACTAAAGAATGCATGGACTAAAGAATGCATGGACTAAAGAATGCATGGTCTAAAGAATGCATGGACTAAAGAATGCATGGACTAAAGAATGCATGGACTAAAGAATGCATGGACTAAAGAATGCATGGACTAGAGAATGCATGGACTAAAGAATGCATGGACTAAAGAATGCATGGACTAAAGAATGCATGGACTAAAGAATGCATGGACTAAAGAATGCATGGACTGAAGAATGCATGGACTAAAGAATGCATGGACTAAAGAATGCATGGACTAAAGAATACATGGACTAAAGAATGCATGGACTAAAGAATGCATGGACTAAAGAATGCATGGACTAAAGAATGCATGGACTAAAGAATGCATGGACTAAAGAATGCATGGACTAAAGAATGCATGGACTAAAGAATGCATGGACTAAAGAATGCATGGACTAAAGAATGCATGGACTAAAGAATGCATGGACTAAAGAATGCATGGACTAAAGAATGCATGGACTGAAGAATGCATGGACTAAAGAATGCATGGACTAAAGAATGCATGGACTAAAGAATACATGGACTAAAGAATGCATGGACTAAAGAATGCATGGACTAAAGAATGCATGGACTAAAGAATGCATGGACTAAAGAATGCATGGACTAAAGAATGCATGGACTAAAGAATGCATGGACTAAAGAATGCATGGACTGAAGAATGCATGGACTAAAGAATGCATGGACTAAAGAATGCATGGACTAAAGAATGCATGGACTAAAGAATGCATGGACTAAAGAATGCATGGACTAAAGAATGCATGGACTAAAGAATGCATGGACTAAAGAATGCATGGACTAAAGAATGCATGGACTAAAGAATGCATGGACTAAAGAATGCATGGACTAAAGAATGCATGGACTAAAGAATGCATGGACTAAAGAATGCATGGACTAAAGAATGCATGGACTAAAGAATGCATGGACTAAAGAATGCATGGACTAAAGAATGCATGGACTAAAGAATGCATGGACTAAAGAATGCATGGACTAAAGAATGCATGGACTAAAGAATGCATGGACTAAAGAATGCATGGACTAAAGAATGCATGGACTAAAGAATGCATGGACTAAAGAATGCATGGACTAAAGAATGCATGGACTAAAGAATGCATGGACTGAAGAATGCATGGACTAAAGAATGCATGGACTAAAGAATGCATGGACTAAAGAATGCATGGACTAAAGAATGCATGGACTAAAGAATGCATGGACTAAAGAATGCATGGACTAAAGAATGCATGGACTAAAGAATGCATGGACTAAAGATTATGCAAAGAAATGGACATACATGGACTAAAGAATGCCTGGACTAAAGAATGCATGGACTAAAGAATGCATGGACTAAAGAATGCATGGACTAAAGAATGCATGGACTAAAGAATGCATGGACTAAAGAATGCATGGACTAAAGAATGCATGGACTAAAGAATGCATGGACTAAAGATTATGCAAAGAAATGGACATACATGGACTAAAGAATGCATGGACTAAAGAATGCATGGACTAAAGAATGCATGGACTAAAGAATGCATGGACTAAAGAATGCATGGACTAAAGAATGCATGGACTAAAGAATGCATGGACTAAAGAATGCATGGACTAAAGAATGCATGGAATAAAGATTATGCATGGACTAAAGAATGCATGGACTAAAGAATGCATGGACTAAAGAATGCATGGACTAAAGAATGCATGGACTAAAGAATGCATGGACTAAAGAATGCATGGACTAAAGAATGCATGGACTAAAGATTATGCAAAGAAATGGACATACATGGACTAAAGAATGCATGGACTAAAGAATGCATGGACTAAAGAATGCATGGACTAAAGAATGCATGGACTAAAGAATGCATGGACTAAAGAATGCATGGACTAAAGAATGCATGGACTAAAGAATGCATGGACTAAAGAATGCATGGACTAAAGAATGCATGGACTAAAGAATGCATGGACTAAAGAATGCATGGACTAAAGATTATGCATGGACTAAAGAATGCATGGACTAAAGAATGCATGGACTAAAGAATGCATGGACTAAAGATTATGCAAAGAAATGGACATACATGGACTAAAGAATGCATGGACTAAAGAATGCATGGACTGAAGAATGCATGGACTAAAGAATGCATGGACTAAAGAATGCATGGACTAAAGAATGCATGGACTAAAGAATGCATGGACTAAAGAATGCATGGACTAAAGAATGCATGGACTAAAGAATGCATGGACTAAAGATTATGCAAAGAAATGGACATACATGGACTAAAGAATGCATGGACTAAAGAATGCATGGACTAAAGAATGCATGGACTAAAGAATGCATGGACTAAAGAATGCATGGACTAAAGAATGCATGGACTAAAGAATGCATGGACTAAAGAATGCATGGACTAAAGAATGCATGGACTAAAGAATGCATGGACTAAAATGACTATGGCGGGAAACGAACCCCGGTCTCTTGAATGACGGTTCAATGTGTTATTGCTAGCTACTGATCCAAACGTTTCAAGATAGATGGCAAATTTGTGAAATTATATAGGTAGGCATATAATATATGGGCATCGGGATACGGGAAACATTTTCGACAAATTATTGAAAAGATTCAGAATTCAAAATGATTATTTGTGTTACTTGCATGGTAGCATGTTAGTACTGAGACATGACCGTGTGGTTAATACACTGAACCGTCATTCGGGAGACCGGGGTTCGATTCCCGCCATGGTCGACCATCCTGACAGTTTTTTTTTCATGATTTCCCTCTGTCATTCAGGTAACAGACCGCGACCGACTCCTTCCTACCATCCAAAAACACCTAATTAAATAGCCTACCATAATTTCATCTCATCATCTCATGTATTATTCACCGACGCCAATAGATCGTAGTCATTAGTACAGTGCGTCGTAAAACTAAATACAAATAAATGAAAGCATATATAAGGCCCGGTATCACCAAGTCCAGTCAGCCTTTATCTGACAGTTCAAACTTGTTATCACCATGGTTACCCATGCTAGTTGTTTTCACCAACTCTCAGATAAATACTAATTGGCCTTGGTAATACTGAGCCTAAGTGAAGTTGAACTAATCTCCAGTTAATAATATATCGTCTATAGTCGTGGATTTCAGATCGTCGTAAAGTCCGATTGTCTTTATTCCCGAGGTGTATAGGCTACCAAGGTCTTCGAACTGCCGTGCCGTGCTATTGCTGTGTCTACTGCCGGGCCGTGTCTATTGTTCTCACTCATCGGGTTCTGCTACAATAGTTGCTATCGGCCATGTTTGCAGACCCGAGACAAACCAGACAAGACAGTAGACAGTATGTTGATCTCCTCCTACACTTTAAGAGGCCTCTTTACATCTTGCCTACCAGCTTGATTTCAGACGTTCGGGGCCCAACGTTGGGCGTGGGTTCGAGTCCCGCATAAGGCATGGGTTTTTGTAAACGTCCTTTCACTTATCACCACTTCATAATTTCATTATCATCTCCTCATTCGTACCCCCGTATAACCCAGCTGTTGGTGTGGTCGTTAAGCAAACAAACAATAATCATCGGGGCCCAAGTTGGCAACGGAAAACCAATCACCGTATTGACTTACAGTTTTCGGTTAGATGATCACTAGTATTCAATACGTGCTCGTACGAAGAGCTTTAGTTCGTGGTATGTTTTCAACTCTTTCAAAATAATTGTCAAAAATCAACATTTTCTACCTGTTTTTCATTGTTTTTACGAGTTTTTCAAAGTAATTTAATAGAAAATTAGGATTTTTAGTGAACGCATAGGCACAGATATCCAGGAGTTGCATCAATTTTTACACCTAGTGCCGGAACTGTTCATGAGTGAAGTACATCTGCTGCTGTGACTAATATACGAATTTGGGTATTTATTGGTAGGACTGCTCGATTGTCAACGTCAAGAAGACGAAATCCACCATTGCTCATTTCCATTATTACTCATTGCTGTTTCATTGCAGAAAGAATAAGGCTGATTGGTCCCACCGTTTATACCCACCATGTGTTGGGAGCTAAAGGCCTGTAATCCCTGTATTGACGCTTTTTGTCCTGTTTTGTTCGTTCCCTGCAGATTTTACTACTCATGGATTGTGAGATGTAGTCTACTTGGCATTTAGTTAGCGTATGGAGCAAGGTTACAACAGCAGAAAGAGCCGAATGCAGTCCTTGGGCCAAATACACATGCATGGTGGTGAAATGGTTGGACCGATCGATCGACTTCTTTTTTTCGGTAAAATCACAATTAATTTACCTGTGCCGAACTATTCGTTTTTTTTTTTGTATCAACATCCAAATCCTCATGGCCTAGACTCATACAGTTATACATTTATAATGAATGGTTTTCCGATTCAAGACTGAGGATGAATCACTTTGGGAAACGACAACTCATCACCAAATTATGATATGAAATCTATTTTACCTGAGAGGTTAACAACTCCTGAAATCTTCGTGAAATCCCTTGAAATCTGAAATCAGGTGTACGCCAAATTTACTACTTGTTTACTGCTCGATTTTACCGTCTCGAATAACAGTGAAATTCGTGTTTGTTATGTTGGTATTATGAGCAGTGTTGAATCCAGGCATACCTGCGGGGGGAGCTCCCCCCCCCTCCGCAGCTCGTATTTTGCCCTCCTAGATAGATATATAAAGTGTATTTTTTGAGAAACTTGTATTTCGGTTTTCCCTTCCCCCCCCCCCCCCGGGAACATTGGGTTTGGGTTTTAACGAAGCACTGTAATGATGACTTGGTTCTATTGGCGTCGACCTCCTTTCAGAGACGAAAGATATACTACCAAGACAATTCATTCTTACTGATAGATAAGAGCGAATCTCCGTGCACCTCTATTCCTGTCTGCAATTAGATCTAGCCTATGTTTGCCACTGAAGGAATGACCCCAGTGCATGCTCGGCAGCTGCACAATCCAGTATGATGATTTTCCCCGAAGGGTTAACAACTCCTGAAATCTGGTGTAGCCTACACTTGTCATGAAATCTTCCGGAAATTCCTTGCAATCTTCTTGAAATCCCTTGAAATGCCATGAAATCTGAAATCAGGTGTACACCAAATTCACTAGTTGTTTACCCCTCCCGTTTCCCTTCCTAGCGGTTTGCATGATAATTACTGGTGCGAGGTAGATGAGGGGGAGGGCGGAGGGGCGAGGTGTAATAGTTAGCGAGTGAAGACCATTTTTTTTTTCACATTGCGTGACATGGTTCTAGTTAGTATTTTTTTCGTCTATGCATCAGCGTGAACACGTATAGGACGTGATGCAGAGAAGCTAGCGTCGCTTCCTTCGGGAGACTTGACTTCATTAGTCGTACCCTCTTTGTCTTTACCACATCCTCTCTCCATCCTGATCCCAACCTCTGACCTTCTAGCAGGCGTGTGCCTCTTCATACTCTCCCTAGCTCTCACCACGTGCGAGAGCGGTGGTTGGGAGGAGGGGTCGTGGGGTCACAATGTGCTTTGGCAGCAATCACCTTGTATGGTGCCACATGTGTATACACAGGAAAACGCCATACCAGCATGAGTCAAGATTGCTTGGGGGTCGATTTAGCGAATTACACGTTTTTGATGATGTATTTCAAATGGTAGCTCTATGGAGTATCAAAATTCTGATACGGGAGAACACAGATTTGTTTGATATACCTACAAATTATTAACCTTGGATTCTGTAATTTTCCATAGCAAACACTTGAAACTTGAATGTTCTCACCTGTGAAAATGATGCGATCTGAGTTAGATGGGCTCAATAATTTTTCCTCATATGATCTTCGATATTTATATTAATATATTAATATTATTAATATTGATATTAATATTCATTTATATAATATATTATATGATCTTCCGAGGAGAGAATTTGGAAAAACGGGGAGTAGGAACACCGCGAGTGGAGTGGTGTGCGAGAGAGGGTATGGGCATGGGAGGAGGTGATCAGTGACAGACAGTGGGAGGACAGAGAGTTGTGGAGGAAGCTGGTGGTGACGAAGGAGGAAGATGAAACGCCAGGCGTGGCTAGCCGGTTTTAAAAAGCTTAGCCCTAGTAAATGGTGTTACAACACCCTCTGACCTAATTGTTTGAAAACAGAGTTCGATCATTATTATTATGATCTTGAACGTATTAGAATCTGTGTTTATCCCTTATTAGAATTCTGATATCACCTAACGTTCAAAAGTAATCGCCAGTAAACTGATATCTCGCTAAATTCATCAACTATGTTGATGATACTAGTACGGCATGGTCGTCCTTGGGCCATATAAATTAATACTTTCCATTTCTGTGTCGGATCCACGTTGCTCACCTGTTATTTAAAGACTTTTATTCCTTCATTACATAGTATTACTTTTAAAATTATAATTCATTTTAATTATATCCGCAAAAATCCGAATAAAATAAACCATATTTGTTTTTATATCATGTTTATCTAGCTGTATAATTGGTGGCGCATGCGTATTGGCAATCCCATTAGGGGCGGAGATGGCACAAACACATGTGCTATATACCGAGAACATGTGTAACAACTATCAAGCCACCCTGGCGTGCGGAAGATAAGTGTACACCACGCACATGTGCGTGTCAATAGCGTGCCGGGTGCAACAGGGATGATCTGTTGGAACAGGTGTATGCTCGTGTAGGGCCGACTGATTAGGGACAGACGCGTGTATAGGGCGGTCTGTCACAGTGACAGTACTAGTCTGTAATTATATAGCATTATCGGGTTACTCATTGAGTAATGTTGAATGGCAGGGTTTTCAAGACCTTTCTGCTTTCAAAGTTATAGAATTGGTTTTGTTGATTTTTTTCATATTGGGTTTTAACGACGCACTGTATTGATGACTAAGATATGCGATCTAGATGGCAGATAGAGATGGCGTCGGATGAATGATTAATAAGATGATGAGATAATGAGATGAAGGTTTTATGGGTAATGGGAAGGATAGTGGGAAGGAAGCGGTCGTGGCCTATATTGTGGGAACCATCCCGGTATTAGCCCAGTTTACAGAGGGAAACCACGAAAAACCCCGGTAAAGATGAATGGTAGCGGGGATCGAACCAGTTCCGACATGCCCACTATACCTCCCGGCTCACATGAAGCAAGTGCGTTAACCACTCAGCTACGTATGTGCCGGTTTTGTTGAGGTTAAGAAATCTATGAAAAACAATTGTACAAAATGCAGTAAATGCACACAAATTGAATGTAGTGTTGTCTCGATTTGGCATGAACTCAACTATTGAAGCGAAAAAAAATTACAATTAAAAATTATATAATTTTGTCTGCTCAAGAATAATAAATAAAGTGCCGGTATATGGAACCTTCATAATGTCAGTTGATCATTGAATATAGAGTAGATTGAGATAGTATGTTAGTCCGTACACCCCTGATTGACATGGTCGATTGGTTGTGTGTTTAGGGGGAAGGGAAAGATCTTTTTTGGTACCTAATAATAATTGGTAAGTAATAAGCCACTTGATATAACGGCCTAGTCATTTGTACCTCCAAGGGACTAGAACTTGATTGGATCGTGTTTACTGGGAAAGCCAAGTGTTACTATGGCAATACAATATTAGTAATTGTGTATATCCAGTGGCGTGAGTAGAAAATCGCAGCTAGTAACTATTCTTTGAACCGGAACAGGTTTTAGATTGACTTTTCTTTAGATTAGATTAGTTTAGGATTTTTGTTTGGTTAGGTTTTTTCGGATAGGTTATAGGTTGACGGTATTAAATTATTCAGATTGGATTATTTAGATCAGTTTGGACTGCTCACAACAACAACAACAACAACAACAACAACAACAACAACAACGTCCGTATGTGGTGACTGGTGACATATACCGATGGTTCTATACAAGACACATTGAGGGTTGCGTTGGTTAGCCGGTTGAAGATGGTGTCCTCACTTCCTATCCCTCCCATGTTGAAAAAATGTTCCAATTCACGGTCCACGTTTGAAGAACTAATGATCGTGCGTAGATAAGTGGTGATGAAAGGAACTAGCTCTAACCAATGACGTCGACTCAGCTAATAACAGCTGTCATCAAGTTTGTCAGCCCATCAGCCGTTTCTACAAAACAACACTAGATAGAGCAGCGATCCATATTTCTCAGGAAAGTAGCCTACTCATGAAATGGAACGTGTTTTCGAATGAGTGAAGTCACCATCTCCAACCGGCAAACCAACGCAACCCTCAATACATCTCCAACCGGCAACCCAATGCAACCCTCAATGCATCTCAAGTGGTCCTATGAACAACAGCTGGCGCCAGGAAATATGTTACGTTACCAGTATTGCAGTTCAAAAGGCCTTATACTTTGTTACCTTGTTGAGTATATGTATATGTACTTTGTTTGTTAAACATACCTTGTTATAGGGTTTTTGTTAAGTTCTTTATTTGAATGAAAACATTAAAAAGGCGAGGTAACCGCTTTACCACCTAGCCTCGTTTTATAAACTAACATATTAAAAACCAAGGATTGAAAAAATAATAAATTAAATGGGATAATGATATAATAAAATTGTAAAAACTAATTGTGACCATTAACCGTCCATTGTCCCTCATTAATTATTTACTGGTCCAGATCTCTGAGGATTGAGTCAACTGATTCTGGAGTCCATTCCCATTTCCTTTTGTTCACTTGAACGATTGTGTTCGTTCAAGCGTGAATTTTCTGAATGAATGAATATTAGAGTTTTAAGGCGCATCGACAGCGAGGTCATTTATTTGAATTTTCTTCTACAGAAACATTACAATAAGACATATAAATATGTAATAATAAAAAATGAATCCACTCTACAGAAAAATACTTACCGGTGAGTATTTTATAAAAACTTAATCGAACCGCGCGATGAAGTCATGTTTGAAGTCAATTTACAAACAATATCTTACCATTCTTGGTGTAATTCTCGAACCAATGCAGCTATCTGAACAATACAATATCTTTCAGACTTTCTCTTAGAATAATTCACATTCTCATAGAATTATTTTCTTCCACTAGTCGTTTTGCATAATTTACTTGTCAAGTTTTGACAGTAATGTCAGTTATTTGTAATATAATCTTTTGGTTCTGGCTCCGCTCCACTGCCTTCTAACTAACTGTTCTGCGTGCTGGCCTATTGACCGTTGCTGCGCTTGACCAAAGCTAGCTGTGGAGACATTCACTATACAAGGCATTTCCTTACGTGATAATCCGTTCTGCATTTAGTCATGTATAAGTTAACTTAATTGTAACAGATTCATTGTAGCCATAGGCGTGCGCAGGATTTTCATTAGACTAGGTCCATTACAAATAATGTTTTTTTTACTATAGCAATTGAGGCAATAATATGTATATTATTTTATATATTGGGTTTTAACGACGCACTGTAATGATGACTGAGATATATTGGCGTCGGATGAATGATTAATGAAATGATGGGATGATGAGATGAAGGTTTTATGGGTAATGGGAAGGATAGTGGGAAGGAAGCGGTCGTGGCCTATATTGTGGGAACCATCCTGGCATTAGCCTAGACTACAGAGGGAAAACACGAAAAACCCCTGTAAAGATGGACGGTAGCGAGGATCGAATCGGGTCCGATATGTCACGAAGCAAAGTGCGCTAACCACTCAGCTACTGTGCCGGTCTTATTATATATATATATATATATATATATATATATATATATATATATATATATATATATACATATATATATATATATATATATATATATATATATATATATATATATATACATATATACATATATATATATATATATATATATATATATATATATTCAATATGTATATATACCAGTATATATATATATATATATATATATATATATATATATATAAATATATATATATATATATATATATTCAATATATATATATACCAGTATATATATATATATATATATATATTATATATATATATATATATATATATATATATATATATATATATATATATATATATATATTTATATATATATATATATATATATATATATATATATATATATATATATATATATATATATATATATATATATTTATATATATATATATATATATATATATATATATATATATATATATATATATATATATATATATATATATATTATATATTTGAATAGATGTTATCCCATTAGGTTATCCCAAATATGCTCACTTTATTTGTGGAAATATGGACAGAAATTACTGGGTGAAAACATAATAAATATTCAATTATTTACACTCACGTTCCAATACTAACACGGTTGATGAAAATAATTAGTCCACATGATATTCATGGCTTTACTCCTGACGGCAATAAAACCGAGGTAAAGTTGAAATAAATGAATTATCCATAGGGAGTAAAACTCACATTTGATTTTTCACTTCGCTGTCGCCAGTCGCCACCCCCTCGCCACTCTCTCTTTCTCAATCTCTCTCTCTCTCTCTCTCTTCATCCCCTAATCCTCCTGAGGACGACTTATAGCCACCCCGCTGAGTCTATAATGCTTGTACCTGAACCATCCATCACCTGCTAAAGCTGTTTACTATATTTACTACCCCCATATGGTACACTCGGTGCTGGGGATCACAGGGCATGTGAGGCGTGATGGCTGGGGTCAGAAGTCAAACTAGTGAAACTCAATTTTTCCCGTCTGGTTTTTGAATAATCAAAGTGTTTAATGCAATCGTGACGGGGGGGTCCAACCGAAGTCACTCTTGGTCATGAATATGCAATCGGAGTACGGTAATGAAGTTTCTTTTTTTGTTTTTTTTGTTTTTTCATTGGGTTTTAACGACGCACTGTAATGATTACTAAGATCTATTGGCGTCGGATGAATGATTAATGAGATGATGGGATGATGAGATGAAGGTTTTTTATGGGTAGTGGGAAGGATAGTGGGAAGGAAGCGGTCGTGGGAACCATCCCGGCATTAGCCTAGACTACAGAGGGAAACCACGAAAAACCCCTGTAAAGATGGACGGTGGCGGGGATCGAACCGGGTCCGATATGTCCCTTCACCTCCCAGATCACGAAGCAAGTGAGCTAACCACTCAGCTACTGTGCCGGTTAATGAAGTTTCGTACCATTCGGCTGGTATTATTTAGGTTCAGGTTCACGATGTGCTTAAATACCTAAAACGGACAGGCCTACTTATTGTGATGAGCGTAGCGAAGGATCGGCACACGTAGCTCAGTTGCTGACGCACTCGCTTCGTGTGTTCCGGGAGGTAAGAGGCGTAGTGAATTCCGACTCGATCCCAGCCACTGTCCATCTCGACATGAACTTTTTGTGGTTTTCCTCTATAATCCAGTCAAATGCTGGTCCTACAATATAGGCCACGACCGCTTACTCCCCACTATTTACCATTTATTTATTAACCACTCGGCCACTCGTCTCAGTACGGAAAACTTGTAAAGCGATTCAAAAACAAAACTGTGTATTTCCATTACATTTTAAATACATATCTATCTGGCTCACCTTGTAATGCAATCAGGAGGTCGCTGGCGCTCTACACGGGGTCGTTCTTCGCTCGCTTCAGACTCGAGTTTAACATGCATCGTGTGCTAGGCGCAACCCATAGACTAGCCCGCCGAACTCATATTCACGTAAACGCCGTTAATTCCCTAGCTCACACTTTTGATATTTTTCACATTTTATTTTCTTGTTCGATATTCAAAAATATGTATGTGTGTTTTCGCATTTTCGAAACTTTTTCATTTTCCATTTGACAAATTTGAAAAATTACAAAGTTTTTATTCAAAATTCTGTAAATGCGATAACCTCCGTTTTTCAATTATTAACAGAATGCAAAAACAATCATATTGATATCTCAAAAATTACGGCCGTGAGAGTTTGCGGCGTGAAATACGAGCGCCTGCGCCCTGCGGCCTCGTAAGGCCTATATTCTGCATTTCGCTAGTCCAACCCATAAGTTTTTTATCAGCCAAGCAGTCTATTATAATGTACAGTGAATGTACACTCACACACATACAGGTTTGTGTTGCATCCCTTATACCTTGTTTACCTGTCATACCTGTTGGCCACCTGCCCCCCAGCCTTCCCTCCTCCCCCCCCCCACCGCACCTGCCCACCAGCACTCTCCCCTCCAACCACCTCACCTACCCGTCATACAACATCACCACTACCCCAACCCCATAACAGGTAGCTAAATACAGGGTGTGTAACAAATCTCTCTTCATTTTCCGTCTGTGATTATAGCGAGCGTGATGATTAAATGCCATTGATGCGGGGACCAAAGAGCCCTTATTAGAACGTTTTGCGCCACTGGAACTCCTGAAAATTGGTGTACCTCCTACAATTTACTTCAATTAAAATTTACCGTCAATAAATAGTTTTCAATTAATATGTTGTGAGGACTTCTTTTATTAGTCTTACTCTCTTTATCCATCATTGGACATCTCACAATACGAATTTATATAATATTTAATACACTTCTATAATAGAATCTCCATCAGTTCCTTTTTTTTCAGTGCCCAGGAACACAACCGGGCATTTTGCATTGCTACATTGTTGTGCAACACTTCTTTCAAATATGTTTATCCTTCATTTTTATATTTTTGAATAATTGCATTTTATTCTGTTTTAAGCAATCTAAATATTTCTTTGTTATTTCAAGTGTACAAAATCTCAAATAGATTATTATTAACGGAACCGAGACGAGTGATCGAGTGGCTAGCACACTGAACCGTCATTCAGCAGGCTGGTTTTCGATTCCCGCCATGTTCGACCATCCTGACAGGGGTTTTTCGTGGTTTCCCTCTGTCGTTCAGGTCAATACTGGGATGGTTCCTTAACAGCAGGCCACGATCAACTCCTTCCCACTATCCAATTACACATAATAAAATAACAATATCTCATATATCTTTCACCGTTACGCCAATAGATCCTAGTCATCAGCACAGTGAGTCGCTAAACCGAATACAGATAAATATTTATATTTTTATCACAAGCTTACATTATATAATCTCTGATGAATGATTATCACCAAAGATAAAATGGTAATGTTTTGGAATTGTTGTGAAAGTAATCGCCTGACTTGGTCAGCTACTTCATCTGCACATGCGCACATGAAGTGAGTTGAGCTGATGCAGTCGGTGTGACGTCAGAAGTCGTGATGTTTGACTTCGTGACGTTGAACAGTTTCCAACTCCTGTTTCTCGCCATTGTTGCGTACTCTAGTGTTCTCTACACGACTACCTTCATCACCACTTTCAGATTTGTTGAGAGAAACGTAAATATACGCACGGCGTGAAATTTTCAGTGACAACATAATATATAAACGATCGTAGTGACTTATCGGATGGAGATATTGTAGTGAAACTGCTTTATTACCATGCAGAGAAGTTTATTGTTGAATATTGGCGATCCATAACAAAACCAATCCAAAATATGTTTCTTGTTATTTGTATGTAACGGTACAATTTCATGGGCTGAAATATATGGCCAACTTGGTATAGCATATTCTTTCTGAATAGCTGATGTACAAGTATTACGCACAAGTAGTATATGTATATGCAGTGACTAGTGAGTGTGCACAAGTAATATTAAGATTTCGCAAATGATTTTATATATATATATATATATATATATATATATATATATATATATATATATATATATATATATATTCAATATATAATATATATATATATATATATATATATATAGGTCAGATAGGCCCTATCATTTCTGCCACAATCAATAATAGAATGACTTTATTCAAAATTTTGCAAAATTATTTTCACCTCCTTACTCCATCCTCCCACTTATTCGAGATGAGAGCACATTCTTACTCCCCCTGACTCCTTGAGATCGTGCTGTATTACTTACTGATTGGCTTGCACTGCTGTCGTCTTTATGGTCTCTGGCTGAGGACTAATGGCCTGTCATAAAGACTTGGTAATGCTTGACGTGATTGCTTGATCACGTACCACGTGGGCGCTACGGGGTCTACACACGTATACACACAGGATCAGAAGATATACGGGGGCAACTCACGTTTCACCAGGGCGTTGTTATTGTTCACCCGCGATCGTGTGGAGGCATCGACAAAAAACATTTGGATTATAGGTTATGGATTAGATTTTTTGTTGTTGAATATATAAAATCATTTATTTGATTTTAGATTGGTTAAGAAGATCTCTTTGGATCGGTAACCATGGATGGGATTTGAATTTCGGATTTATTAGATGAGCGTAGCGAAGTCTCCATCCCACTCTTATAGGGCTTTGTCTGTTTTTTTTTTTTTTTTTTTGTTTGTTTGTGGACACTGCACAGGTCGCAAGGTTTGACTGATCAACAAGAAACTTTTTGTTCGGGCCAATTTTTACAACTTAGAACTGTATAGTTTTTGGAATGAATCGGTCGATTAGATTTTGAGAAATATCATGTCAAAGTTTTTAAAAACCCCATAAGATTAGGCTGGGTGAGAAAATTTGAAAAAATGAAACCTCTCCGAAAAAAATAAAATTTTCTCCGAGTGTTCAAACATGAATGATACACATAACCACCATTTTGTAAGCAATTCGAACCAGCCGTTTCGAAGAAACAAATTCAAATAACTGTTTTCATACATCAAATATATGGAAATGAGCCAAGATTCACTGCTTCCTAGATTCGATATTTGCCCAAGCATTAAATATTCTTCATATTCGTCAAGGTGTGTAGAATACCAGAGAAGATAAAGTAGCAATACATGAAGGACAAAGTGTGTAGAATACCAGAGTCGATAAAGTAGTAAATGTAGGACTGTTATTATACCTTATACAGATATCTCGCTCATCTTACAACGCATATTTCGCGTTTGCCTATTAGTATTGATTGTGTTTATAGTGGGTGACGAATGACGATACAGTTAAGTGTGATGAGATGGAAATATGTGGGAGAGAGAAGGATGGCGAGATCTGTTAGATGATGAAGATGATGCTAACGGAGTGATCAGCCAGCATCATATTACCCCTCCCCCCCTCTTCCCCCCTCTCCCCCCTCCAATAACCCTCCGACCACGAGTTCAGTGATACATTCCTATAATACAGCAATAATGAGTAAATAACAGTTCTGGGGAATCTTTCAGTTTTTATTATCACTAATGTGATTTGATAAGAAGTGTGTAATGCATTTTTTACTTTCTCTTGTAGACTAGAAAAGTGTATAATGGGTCTACATTGGTAGAAAGTATTCAGATCAATTGTTAATCATGAATTCACATTTCATTATCATTTTATCATGAAACTTGTAGTCTAATGAACACTAATTTTTTTTTTTCAAGCAAGACAGCCCGTGCACAAGATTTAACTTATGCGGGCTTCGCACTTACAAAATATCATTCCTAAATTTCTAAATTTTATATCAAAACTTTATATCAAATTATTTATCACTATTGCTCTGATATTTTTATAATTGGTAACTTTTGATTTTATCATTAGTATATTTGTTCATTTGTACCTTTCTGTCTACTACCTGTATGCAACTGTTGTAGTACTTGATATGTAAGCGTTGAGTGTGAATAAAACGGTTTCAAAATGAAATGAATACCGTATTCAAACCGAATTTGAGCTGCGAATATCATTAACATCAGTTTTTTGTAAGATAACAGAAATTGTTAGTTCTCATTATATTAATTAAATAACCTTTCATATTCATCTCATATCAGCCAATCATCTCATATATTATTCACCGATGCCAATATAGATCGTACTCATCAGTACAGTACGAATGAATAAATCCCATGTTGTTATTTTTTTTCTATCATATTAATGTAGAATAGAATAATGAAAAACCGAACTGAATTGCCAAAAAAAAATTGTACATTTTTTTTGTCACTTCAACATTATCTGCTATGTTCTTGTGTTGGCTTTATTATTCAACTGATTTTTTCCAGTTAAAGTTATCCACATGGACATAAAAACGAAAGCTCGAGTGTGAATTAATTGTCAATACTTGGAATGAATATATATTTTTTTAATAACATCGAAACTTGATACAGAATCATTGTTCCCCAATTAAGGCCATGGATGAAAGATAGGATTGTTTGGACGGGGCACCACAAGGGCGATCTTACCACCCCATTTTGATTATTTAAAACTAATGAACTTCAACACCAGGACTGCGCTGGCTGTGACCATAATTTTTCGCCGTAGATTAAAGTCTTTCAGTATAGACACACCAACGTTGATATCTTCCACTTTGAACATAAGTCTCTTGGGCAATGATTACTTCTTTCCATTGACAGCAGATGTAAAGTTTATAATTATACACAATCGACAAATTAAATTAGTGATAGGCCTATAATGTTTTAATTAGGCCTATCACTACTAATTAATGGTAATAATTAATGTATCAATTACTAATTAATATTACTTGGAATATAGAATAATTTAACATTATATATTTGAAAATGTAAAATAAACTTCAGAATAAATTATTTACGATGTGCAAAGAACCTCCAGTAATATACAGACTGCAGACTTTCTAGAATGTACTCTATACCTATTATTGTCCTGATTTCTACGACATTACCTGACCAGTCCGTTCACCCCCCCCTCCCCCTCCGATAATCCCTGTTGACCCATTATGCCCCACGTTTTAATAGACTTGGCCGAGTAGTTCTAGTGACGGACTGGCAATAAAACTAAAACGACAGGGGATGTATATCAAACCAGGATGTCGCCTGTGACAGGTATTGAGTGGGGCACACCTGTACATGATGGTCTCCTACAGGACGTGTTCAGGATAATAGACAGGGTGGTTTAGAGGGTGGAGAGTGGGGGAACAACCTCTTTTCACATACCTTCTAGCTGTTTCGTTCAAGGTGTTTTGGAAATAGTTCGGTAATGGGCCAGTTATCTGTTATCTGCCAGTTATCTGTTCATTTCATCACAAATAGTGCAGGCCTAATCTTACAATTTATTATTTATATCACTATTTATTCATATTGTATATTTTCGTATATATATTATTTATTTATCATTTTTATCATCATATTACAATTTATAATACTGCCGTTAACAAAATTACAATGTATTGATCAGTCGGTTGAAATAGAATTATTATTTCCATGTAAATAGGTATTTATGATGAATCTTTTAGTGTCTGCCTTTTTCTTCGTTTTTTCATTCCTGGCTTATTCATTTCTTGTGATTATACATATTTAATAAGATCGATTATTTCAAATTCTTCACAATATCACCAAATTATAGAGAGCTACTCGGATAAAATTACAGAAAAAAGAGCATGTGGAACGGTAATATATGCAGGATATGAAACAGGTATTTTTCACCAATTAGTTTTACCTCACCACAGGTCGTAGTTTATATATAACTTAATGAAAATGAAAATGACGAAACATAACATGTAGGCCCCTAACATGTATACTGTCAATAAAAATATTATTATTATTATTATTATTATTATTAGTTGCCACCGAATCTTACTAGTTTATCTACCTATCAAGAAGTAAAGAAAGTACTACGAATTTGGCTTATCGATAGGTGATTATGTTTTTCGTTTCCTCAGAAACTCAGAATTTTCTCAAATTGAGTTTATTGTGTTTATATGTTGTTCTTTTTGTAGTAATCAATGGATGTTTTTTTATTTAGAAATTGAATCAAGTAGAAGAATTTTCGAATTATTTGTTAAGAATGAACCTTTTATTTCCATTTCAGTGCTATGTTACAATTTCAATTACGGGTAAAATGTTCAATATGTTCAAGTTTGTGTAATAAGTGGTAATAACACATGAAGTTACGTATCATGTTCACTCTATGTAGTATGTTATTACTTGCCTACAGACAAGTCTCATCAGAGGCTTTGTAGGATATTTAGTAGCAGAGTTCCTGATTTTATAATTTGTACTAAAAATGTGTGAATAAAAAAAAAAAAAAAAAATAATGTAGATAGTGATTTTTTGATTGGTATACGGCAATTTGACTGCAATGTTCCAAATGGAAGGTCTTTGTGGTAGCTAGTTTATATACTGTTGTAATGACAACGACGTTTATACAGTGAACGCCCTCGCGTCACTATACGATAATTCCATGTATGTCAACCATAACCGATATATCGATCACGATCAATCTTGTTTCAAACGATACAATAATTCAGTTTCTGCAATAAAATATTAACTGCCATTTTATGTCCCTCCTTTCTGTTCACACGATTCCTTAATTCAATTAGTGTTTTTGGACAGTGGGAAGGAGCCCATTGACCCATTGATCTGAACTTTCAACTTTTTAACTTTTCAAATGTCAACTTCAACGCCATAGGAAAACCACGAAAACCACTGCCAGGATGGTCGACCACGATGCTAGCCACTCGACCACTCGTCTAGTATGTAGTCGCACTATGAGTTATCTTATGGGTGTCCCCACCCTAAGCCATGCCACATGGGGACCTGTTGATGACCGTGCTTTACCGGACGTGCTTGTGACAATGCTCGAGCACCTCTGTATGTAGCTTATAGCAACAGGTGGTTCCTCCCCCCCTCCCCCCCTCCCCACCCTTACAACTGTGTCGTGTAGTAGCTAACGGGACGGCAGACACTGCTACGACCTAGGGGGGTGTACGTGACACGTTCACACTGGAATTATTTTCAAGTGAAATTCTTGTCAATTATAAATCACTGTCCATTTATTTATATTGTGTGTATAACGATACATTGTAATGTCAACTAAGGTATATTGGCGTCGAAGGGATGATTGATGAGATTAATAGATGAGGGTTTCGGAGGTAGTGAGAGGGGAAGTGGGAAGGAAGCAGTCGTGATCTATATTGTAGGAGCCATCCCGGCATTCGCCTTGACTATATAGAGGATAACCACTAAAAAGAGAATATGTGAAGATGGACAGTAGGACACTAGCGGGGATCGAACGGGGGTTCGATATGCCCCTCACCTCCCGCATAACATGAATGTAGTGCGTTAGCAACTGAGCTACATGTGCCGGTTAAATCACTATTGAAAATCACTTGCAAATGTGAAGCTCTCTCTCTTCACCTCTCTCTCTCTCTCTCTCTCTCTCTCTCTCTCTCTCACTATCTCTCTTCACCTCTCTCTTCACTTCTCTCTTCACCCCTCTCTTCACCCCCTCTCTCTCTCTCTCTCTCTCTCTCTCTCTCTCTCTCTCTCTCTCTCTCTCTCTCTCTCCACCGAAACCAATCAGATGCTGTAATTTGCAGTTATTTCCAGTAGACAGCTGCCAATAATGATGAGAATAGAAACGGTGTTATTGGCCAAGAAACAGTGGATATGTTTCTCGTGTGAAGCTATAAGACACGCATGCGCCGTTCGATCGACCGGCCAGTTTTAATAGAATTAGGGAAGCATGACTAGAGAAGAACGATCGCATTATTAGATCACTGCAACATGGATGGATACGTTATTATTAATAAATAGCAGCTGCCTAACACATTATTGGTCAACTTGATTTATAATGAATCCAATTATTTTTTTTATTTCTCAATGCAAAGAAGTGACCGATAGGTTCCTTGTTTTCTGACGAATTTGGGATTTTTCAAATGAAAATATCTCTGTCTGATGTACATACATTCATTCCTTGATGTTTCTGATAATTTTCCACAAATGTCGGGTACAGTAATACAAAAGACCCTATTTTCTGACTTAGTTATAGATGATAAGGTCTTTGGTAATACATTTGTACGAAAAATATGACAGATTTGATTTAGATTGGTGAAAAACTCTTTGAGGGTAAATTGTTCATAGTTTTTTTGACTTTTGGTTGGATTTGGAAACAAACATTTGATCAATTAGAGGAACGTTCGTTGTTGAGTCCTCTCCAATTATTATAAAGTTTTTGGTCTCGTTCTTGCTAACTGTTGTTATACATGTAAGCGTGTTAAAGGTTGATTCAAAATGGTGCTGATTATCATTATTACCAAGGGTGTAAACTCGAGTTTGAGGGTTGATTATCCCCATTAACCATCTGCCTCCTCCCCCCCCCCCCTCAGTTCCTCCATCCGTATATCTCTACTTGTAACCACGAGAGTTAGCGGTCTTCTACCAACATTTCAAACACTAAAATCACCGTTATATACTGAGGCGAGTAGTCGAGTGGATAGCACACTGAACCGTCATTCAGGAGACCGGGGTTCAATTCCTGTCATGGTCAACCATCCTGACAGGCGTGTTTAGTAGTTTCCCTCTGTCATTCAGGTCAATACTGGGATGGTTCCTTAACATCAGGCCATTACCGACTCCTGTCCACTATCCAGAAGCACCTGAAGGATTAATCTTTCATCTCATCATTCCATCATCCCATTATCCTATATATCATTCACCGACGCTAATAGATCGTCGTCATCAGTACAGTGCGTCGTTAAACCCGATATAAATCTATAAAAAGAATCACCGCTATATTTTTATAACTGTGGTATTCTGGGTTATTATATAGATTGACGATTAGGAACTCTACTACATCTTTCAAATGCGTTTAATGTTCAAATCTGTAAGGAGTCTCTTCGAATCATTGCAGAAGTAACACCCGGTATAAAATGTATATTTCTTGTAAATATATTTTTTTGTGAACAGTCAGGACTTTATCGTGGTTACTAGCCCAACCTAACCTGAAGATGAATATAATTTCACTATAGTTGAGCTTAGAAGTAATTGTAAATAAGGGTCAGCAACTGTATTTAGTTCAATTCAATTTGATAAACATTGTATTCACACATAACATGAAAAACATAACACAAAAATAAAAATAATAATGATAATTCTGTGGGGTTAGTAATGCACATTTTACTATAGAAACATTCAAGATTTGTTTTCAAAATTAGTTTCCTTGAATTATCCTTGAATCAGATTCCAACAAACGTACCGGATGTTTTCCGGGTAGGCCTATATTTATTTTGGAATTATTTATGCCAGGTATTTTTTTCTGGACTCTATTTTCTCTACAATCACCAACGTTTTTCAGAATTATTTAGTTGAAATAGACATTGTGTTATGGGTTTAAAGACGCGTCAACAGCGAAGTCATTTTGTGCCTATTACAACGTTTTACTTTCGTGAATACAGGTATAATAGGTTTAATAAGCAGTTATACCTGGAACCTTCCAAACAATCTGTTCTATTTAGGTGAGGTCCAGGTCAGCCAATCAGCGAAGGGTATTCGTTCTAAATGGTAATCTATGACGTATGAATAGATCTTGATTAATCGTCCGTCTAAACGACTCGGAACCTTTATCATCTTCAAAAACAAGTATTTCTGTCCAGGTAGAAGATCTTCCTTTTAAACTTTTGTTGTTCTTAAGAGCGTTTTTTCCCATTTAAAACTGAATGAGATTATTAATGATTATGAATTCTATTCTAGGAGAGTGTTTTTTTCATTGTTTCTTCCCGCCAACTGATTCCATTCCATCACTTGATTTAAAAACACATTTTGTTTGTTCATTTTGGGTACTTTTTTTCGATAAATACGTCTAGACCTACATAACCAAATACTCAGGTATCATATCCTATAAATTATACGTTTAATGAAAATAAATACCGTATAGATATAATCATTATGAATTAATTGTTTTATTAATTACTCGATGATGATGATTAAGATCAATTTCATCTTGCGATTAACGAATCCTTTCCGTCTATGCATACTTGTTTAATTATTATCCGAACAATTAAATTCACAATATACCGTAACTCATTCGTGATTATCAATTCATTATCATCATAATTATTAATTATTTATATAGGCTAATTGAATTTGTCTGTTTCATCAATTTTTGTAATACAATACCATTACTGAGACGGATGGCGAGCGTCATTCAGGAGACCGGGGTTCGATTCCCGCCATGGTCGACCATCCTGACGGAAATTTATCGTGGTTTTCCGATTTTTTACCACTATCCAAAATAAATAATAAAATCATTTTTCACCTTTTTATCTCACCACTTCATTTATGATTCAACGACGCCAATCGATTTTGGTCATCAGTAGGCCTACAATGCGTCGTTGAACCCATTTTAAATGAAAAAAATGAATGAAAATAGATTTTTAAATGTCCATCTGGGGTCATTCTTTGAATGATCACGAATATTACTCGAATCAAGAAAGTTCAAGCACCGAATCATCAAATTACGATTCTTATATTTCATCTTCTGGTAGTTTCTACTTTCTAGGTTCGACTTCGAGACTGCAAGTGGAAGATATCAACATTCGTGTGTTTGGTTAGCTCTTAATATACACAGTCTCGTTGTCAAAGTTAATTGTTTTTCAATTTTAAATGACCAAAATGGGATGGTAAGATCGCCCTTGTGATGCCCCGTCCAAACGATTCTAATTATTCTACTACTAGATATACGATTAGACTACTTATTTTCAATTCTGAATTGGTTTATACATTTAATCATGTTTTCATAAAACCGTATATAAATACTAAATACTAATACTTCCATCTTAATTATGTAACAATGATGTTGTATCAAGTTTCGATGTAAATTAAGAAATGACACGTTTTGACCAGTGTACCCTCTTCAGCGTGTCGTAATGATGTAAATGAGACGGTCGTGGCCTGGGTTTGAAGACCACGATCCACTTCTATCAAGATTATCGACCATTACAGGAATCTACACGAAGTTCCCATGGGAACTAACCAGTTCTGCCAGATCCAGTCCTGTGTTTCATCTTCCCTGTCGACGTGCTATTCCTGTCGGTTCCGGTGTCAACAATCAGCCATGGCCACCTGGAGATGCCGTGCATGACGTCACTGTGCTCGTGACTCATGACCTACTTGCGGGCTATTCGAAGCATGGTGACGTCACTGTGCAGTTAACTCGAGCTGGTGCACTGTGGCACGTCTTCATGTGTCGACTGCGTGACTTTTCTGTTGTTTGGATACGGGCAGCCACTATTTATTTCTATTTTTATTTCTATTGGGTTTTAACGACGCACTATACTGATGACTACGATCTATTGGCGTCGTTGGATTATGAATGAGATGATGGGATGATGAGATGAGGTTATTTCATTGGGTATTTCTCTATGGGAAGGAATCGGTCGTGGCCTGTTGTTAAGGAACCATCCCAGTATCAATCTGAACGACAGAGGGAAACCACGAAAAAAAAACTCCTGTCAGGATGGTCGACCATGGCGGGGATCGAACCCCGGTCTCCCGAGTGACGGTTCAGTGTGCTAGCCACTCGGCCACGCGTCTCGGTAGCCACTATTCATCATTACATGACATTCATGCGCACGTTGTTGTTGTTGTTGTTGCGAGCAGTCTGAACTAACCTGAATAACCCAGTCCAAATCTCACCAATTGGACCTAAACTACACTAACCTAACCCCCCAAAAATCTCAAGCTAATTGAATTTTAACTAAAACCATCGACTAAAGATGGGGTCTATGTTAAAACCAATCTAAAATTTACTTCCGGTCCGATGTAAAGCCACTTCGCTGGGTAGTCGTTATTCATCAGACCATCGGGTTATATCACCACAGTCATGCTGGCGTTGTTGTTGTTTGTTGTTGTTGCGCGCAGTCTAAACTAACCAGATACACCCTATCTAACTAATTCAATGAAACTAACCTTTCCGTAGCTAGCTAACCTAACCAAAAGAAAATCCAACTTAACTACAACCACCCTGAAACTTACTTCCGGCCCGACGAGTGACCACTCGGATGGGAGTCGATTTAGCGAAATATCATTTTTTTTTTATGATAACTTTTGTACGGTATGATATGTCAAAATTAAATCACAAATTAGGAGCACATATAATTATAATAGCTTCAAGATAATATAAGTTGTAACTATTCAAGTGGTGTCGCATAACTGTCAAGCGTAAACAGCTAAAAAATATGTTTTTTCGGCTGTATACGCTTGACAGTTATACCACATGACTTAAATAGTTATCACTTACTTATATCATCTAGAAGCTATTATAATTATCTGTGTTTCTCGCGCATTAGAATTTTGTTATCTCATACCGTTCAAAAATTATCATCAAAAAAATTATATATTGCTGAATCGACTCCCGTGGACTCTCAAATAAGGTTCTCCTGAATAACTGAATAACAGATTTGTCGTGTTACCGTAACAATTAGAACAGTTTGTGGCCAATAAATTAATCCGAAATTGTTATTGGAGAACATAATTTGCAGACATTGTTGACCACTTGTCACAGCGATATGCATGTCACATGTGTCATCACTTGAAAGAAGCTGACAAATCATTTCATTGGATGAGCGTAAGCGAAGACTCCATCTCACTCTTATAAGGGCTTTGTCTGTGTGTGTTTTTGTGGGCACAGCACAGGTCGCACGGTTTGACTGATCGGCATGAAACTTATTTTGTACACGCAAACTCATCCAACTTGGAACTGTAGACTATATTGTTTTTGGTATGAATCGGTTGGACCAATTTTGAGAAATATCATCTTCAAGTTTCTAAAAACCCCATAAGATTGAGCTGGGCAAGAAAATTTGAAAAAAAAATCTCTCCAAACGAGAGGAAATTTTCTCTGAATGTGTACACAAGAATGATACACACCATCACTGTTTTATATGAAATTCGAAACGGCCGTTTTGAAGAAAAAAATTGAATCAATTGTTTTCATTCATCAAATATATAGACATGATAGCAGAATTACGTTGCCGAGATCCACTGCTCTCTAGATTCGATATTTGCCCAACAATGAAGTATTTTTCATATGTGTCAAGGTGTGTAGAATACCAGAGTCGATAAAGTAGCAAAGGTAGATCTACTTTAACGACTCTTATTCAGATATCTCGCTCATCTTACAACGCATGCTGCGTTTGCCTATAGTCTGTAACCGCTATTGTACTCATGTAGGCCTAACATTCTGATTGTAAATGTATTTCAAGTGAACTATTGAAATATGTCCTCACACTCATCTGACAACGTCGCGCAATTACGACTTGTTCCTAGAAATACTCTCGTTGCTATGCCAACAATGCTGTGTCATGTGACAGTTGTCAAGTGACCGACCAAGGTGTGTAGATATAGGGTGTAGCCCGGACTGGCGCCAGCACGCTTGTTGGTGTCACCCATGAAGACCCGAGTGGGAGGAACACTGCCGATTGTTTGGGTAAATACTCCAACAGCAGCCAGGTTATATGGGGGTACGAATGAGCGGATGATATGATACTTGGATGGGTAGGTCAGTGCTGGATGGGGGATCCTGAAGAGCATATACTGGAATGAAGTCGACCCGGTTGTGTGACATGGGTTTGGGTCCTCAACCTTACCTGAACCCTAACCAAATTCACAACCATCTAATTATAAGTACCCCGAAGCCCATGTGTCATGTCTCAAACCGAGTCGACTTTATTCCAGTATACGCTCTTCAGCGCCCTCGACCATCCTGACTGTAGTTTTCTGGGATGGTTCCTCAAGATAGTTATTTTTCCCACTCTCCAAAATGCCTGATACAATTACTTTCCATCTCGCTTTTTCACTATCTCAGTAATAATCATTTACCGACGCCAATAGATATGAGTTATAGTGTTTCAGTATAACTCAAACCAACCCACGAATCAAACCAACGAATTATAGATGTGTACAAAAACCCACGCTTTATTCGGGACTCGAACCCACGCCGACTTGACTAGAGTTCCCAGGAGAAATTGCAGGCCATACATATATACGTGTCACGTTAAGTGTGTTGTTGGTGCCACCGAGTTGTAGCTCGGTGAGTTATGTGTCTAGTAGGACATCTAGACTTATACGGGACTCGAACCCACGCCTGACGACTTTAGTTTCCAAGGAAGAGTCTTTAGAGTGCACGGGCCCCGATTTAGCGGAATATCAGATTTTTTGTGATAACTTTTGAATGGTATAAGATATCAAAATTCTATTTTGGGAGAAACATGGATATTTTATTACCTTCAAGATGGTGAAAACGTTGTAATTTTTAGCTAATACCGCGTAATTATCGAATGTTCATAGCTGAAACATTTTTTTTGTTAGCTCTATAGTCTATACGTTTGTCAATTTATGCGATATGAGCTCAAAATTATAACGTTTATACGGTCTTGAAGGTATTAAAAATTTCCATGTTTCTCCCATAATAGAATTTTGATATCTCATACCGTTCAAAAGTTATCACAAAAAATCTGATATTCCGCTAAATCGACTCCCGTGGAGTCTCATCATACTCAAGTGGGAGGAAGTGTTGTTTATATAGAGCCACCCTGCGTGTCATCTGACACATGATGTTGCTGCCACCGAGATCTAGACTCTGTGAGTTATGAGTCTGTTAGGTGATTGCGTCTAACCGGGGTACAAACCCGTTTCCACGTCGGTAAATACAAACCGGTTTTCATCTTTCTTCAAGTAAAGATTTCTATAGGGTGTTCGCACGTAACAAACGACAAACAATCGTTACCATAGCAATACAGCAAACTGGTGGACGAACAAACATTCTGATTGGTTAATTCCAACTGGTGCACATTGTTGTATCTCTCTTTCAACAATGTGTGACGTCAGTTGAGAATACCCTATACTAGGCTAAGAACTAAGTCCAGAGATGACTTCCAAAGCCTTGTGGCGTCGAAGAATACATTCAGATAACTGCGTAGTGTGTGGATTTGCGGTCATATGATTTTTATTTTCCCAAATTAAAATCAAAATCTGAATAAAATTCACGCACATTCAACCGATAATGATCTATTAAAATATGCGTGGATTGCGTATGTACAGCTTGAAGCGTAAGTAAAAGTCTCTTTGCTATCTGGTCAAACTAGTCGACCATGTTATATTGAATGGGATTTACCTGTTAAATCGGTCAATTCAGATTGGGCTTACCAACAACAACAGCAACAACGGTGCCTGCATGAGCTACAATCTATGATGATCCAAAGCTATTTGCCAATAATTCGAGCCATACAACCCAGATAGGGTTTATAGTTAGTTTGGATTGATTTAGATTTGATTTTGGTAATTTTAGATCGGGCTTAACAACAACAACAACAACAACAACAACAATAACAGTGTCTACATTGGGTTGCAATATAAAGATCCTGGGCTAGTTGCCAATAGTTAATAACAGAACAGTCGATACGCAATATTGCCTTGTGTAGGCCCTACAGTAAAAGTGAATATATGAGTGTCGAGATAGCTGTACCCTGCAGTTACCGACCACTCCCTCGCATTGTACGCCTCGGTGTCTCAACGGCGTCTTATCGGCGATCTTTGACATAGTTCTACATTGACAAACATTGCATTCGAGTCTGGTTTATTAGCACAGTCGGCTTTATTAGATACGTCGACAATAACCCGTTATGACTTGAACCCAGGAAATGAACAATATTGTCGTTCTTTATAATATGTTATTTTTGGGCGGCACAAAATTATTGCGTCTCAAATAAGGCTGAAGATGGTCATTTCTTTTGAAAATGTATATCATTCCATCCATTCTGTGTCATAGAGAACTAGAAGCTATAATTGTTCACCGCTGCAGTTAGTTTTGCTCCAATCACCGACGTTTTGCCAATCAACAGCTGGTAACCGGCACACGTAGCCCAGTTGCTAACGCGCTCACTCCGTGTGATCCGGTAGGTGAGGGGGAAATATCGGACCGGCACATGTAGCTGAGTGGGTAACGCACTCGCTTCATGTGACCCGGGTGGCAGTGGGCATATCGGATCCAGTTCGATCCCTGCCACCGTCCATCTTTACAGGGATTTTTCTTGGTTTTTCTCTGTAGTCTAGGCTAATGCCGGGATGGTTCCCACAATATAGGCCATGACAGCTTCCTTCCTACTATCCTTCCCACTACCCATAAAACGTTCATCTCATCATCCTTTCATCCCATTAATTATTTATCCGACGCCAATAGATCTTAGTCATCATTACAGTGCGTCGTTAAAATCCAATATGAATGAAGAAAAAATATATCGGACCTGGTTCGATCCGCGCCACCGTCCATCTTTACAGGGGTTTTTCCCTGTTTCTCACTGTAGTCTATGCTTGTCTAGGTCTACATTACAGTCCACGACTGCTTCCTCCTCTCCACCCTTACCTATTAGAAACCTTCATCCCATCATCTCATTGACCATTCATTCGACGCCAATAGATCAATTAGTCATCTTTACAATGCGTCAATATAAATAAAACAGTTGGTATAGACGACAGCTTCCCTCGTGGATTCAAGTGTATATTATTTTCATGTGATTGTTGTGTAACCATAGCAACAAGATGTGTGAGAGAGAACACAACATATAGCCTCCCATTACTTTCCTTGGCATAATTACAACAATGTCTCTCTTCTTTACCTAGAAACACTTCTTTATTACATGTCCTAATCAGTGTTCTGAGAACTGGAATTAATAAACTAACTAATCATTTAATTGAAGTTGAAAATAGTTCTCGATTAATTAATTACAATGAATATTACTCGACACGGTTCTTTGTTCTTCAAAAGAATAGATTCTTGATTTGTTTTTTTCATTCCCACGGATATGTCTGTGTAATTAGTTTTGAGGAGCGACCGATGCTGGTCGGAGTTCGGGGGTTTCGAGTCTACAGTTGAATATGGTATTCTGCTTGTATATTAATTATGTTCTACATCGTCTATCATTGGAGGTGTCAAAGAGAGAGAGAGAGAGAGAGAGAGAGAGAGAGAGAGAGAGAGAGAGAGAGAGAGAGAGAGAGAGAGAGAGAGAGAGAGAGAGAGAGGGGGGTGGTGGTCCGGTAGCGGACATATATATTGGCGCAGTATATTTTTTCAGCCTAATGTCGATTTAAAAAAAGTTGTTTTATAAATTATGCAAATACAATACCTGCAGTGACTCACAAATAACATTTATACGTGTTTAATATGAGGTTACTGTATATATTATGTATATATTTTTTTTTTCATATTAATTTTTTGAATTGTTTTATTTTTTTTCGTCAACTTTTCTTTACATCAAAGTCCTCGCTGTCATTAGTAACATACCTACTGCGATGTTGAGATTGCCTTCCTGATCCAACTCTAATTGTGGAACATTGATATTGTGGCCACTTTCAAGGGTATGGATAGTAAAAACATCACAATCCTCACACTTTCTGGCATACATGCCGGTTGTAGGCCTACATTTCATCAAACTGCTCGGCCCATATTTGCTGCATCAAGCCTTAGTGCTGCGGCGACCCGTTAACGACTCTCTGATGACCTGTGACTGCTGGCTCGACCCGCCGACGCTTGATAGAGCCGGGGGCTTCATCTGTACCCACACGGTCACACATTAGTGAGAGGCGAGAGGTCAAGAGGTCACCTCTGACCTCAAGTTACCTTTTAATGTTTGAGATGAGTGGTCCAGTCTAGTCCTGTAGGCACCATCAAGTCGACTCCATTCATTGTACAAATATTTCGAATTTAATTTTATAACGATTAACACTGATTTCATTTTTAAACCTTCTCAAATCTTTATTTTGATTATAATTACATTTCAATTGATTATTTCTATTGGTATGGTAAAATCGCACTTGTGACACCCCGTCAGAACGACCCTACCCTGAATGAATTATTGAAAATATACTGGGGTGAATATGCGTATCGGCAGCTGGGTTATTTTGCGCCCGAATTATATAAGATGGTTGAAGATTGTGGAGGGATTATTACTGCTGCACAAATGATAACACAGAAAACTATGTGAGACAGTTAATTGAAGAGAGATAGCAAGAGAATGAAGATATATATTTATATATATATATATATATATATATATATATATATATATATATATATATATATATATATATATATATATATATATATATATATATATATATATATATATTCAAAAAAAAAAATATATATATTTATATATATATATATATATATATATATATATATATATATATATATATATATTTATATATATATATATATATATATATATATATATATATATATATATATATATATATATATATATATATATATATATATATATATATATATATATATATTGATTTGTTGCAAAAATAAAATGTATCATTTATGTTCAGTTGCTATTTTGTTATTTACTTTGCCCCCCCCCCCCCCCCCCTCCTCAATACCTGCGAGTCGACACATCCGCTCGTCTCTCAACAAACCATTAATTCGAAACCTCAACATGCTCTTGATTTCACATATATCATATATGATGATATATCATCATATATGATTTCACATATATTCATATATGAAATTAGTTATTTGTACCGGAGAAAAACACGCCATCGTCATATAAATATATCATTTTATGAGCTCACTTGTTGAGCCCGCGTGTGAGTTGATTTAGCGAAATATCCGTTTTTTGTGATGATTTGGAATGTATCAATAAGGTATTATAATTCTAACTAGGCAAACGCGTTATGTGTTGCCGCGTTGATGGATGAGCTGGAACATATCGACCTATCTACGGATTGGTCATTTCATATATATATATATATATATATATATATATATATATATATATATATATATATATATATATATATATATATATATATATATTTATATATATATATATATATATATATATATATACATGTATATATATATATATATATATATATATATTTATATATATATATATATATATACATGTATATATATATATATATATATATATATATATATATATATATATATATATATATATATATATATATATATATATATATACACACCTTGAGATCCAAACCATTATACTTCACTGCCATCTTATTTTTCATTGTTGGTTTCTGTGATAATAGAGAAGGCTTTGTTTTAATCGCTTACAATTAAGAGGTGACACCTGTGGCTTGAATTTAATAGGTATAATTAATAGCTTTGAGTGTTTTAAAAAATTACTTTATATATATTTTTTTACATCAAAACGGCTGATCCGATTCGAGTGAAAGTTCGGAATAATGTGTATCATTATTATATTAAAATTCCCCGAGAATTTGAAATGTCTGGGATGAAAATTATTTCAGGAATATTTTCCTCCGGGTTATTTTAATAGGATTTTTGAAAACTTTAAAATTTGTTTTCTCAGAAGTGGTTCAACCGATTGCGCCTCAAAACTATACAGTATCGAATTAGATAATGACACTTGTGTATGCCAAGTTTCATTTGATTTTGAATTCTCTCCTTTGACCTGTGGAGCGCGAAAAAAAAAAAAAAACAGGCACTTTTTTTTAGGGTATGGTGAAATTGAGTCTTCGCTTCGCTCATCCAAAAATCCATTTAATTCCTTCAACATGATATAGATTGGAATTATTTACCCTGGATAATATCACCCGATGTATACACATAAAGATCTTTTTTTAACTGCATATCTGTGAAAATATGATAATGCACTTTTTGTATCTGTTAAATGAGGTTCCGATCGACCGTCCCTTTTTACCACACCATTAGCGCTCGGATGTTTCGCGCCGTCTTCTTTCGTGGATACACCTAGACTACACAATTACGCTGAATAGTTCTTGAAAAGCTCTCTAAATTTTATTATTCATTTATTTATTCACTTTTTTCTACTAGTATAGTTTGAAACAGCTGGTAGGTTGATGATATTATTTGTCAAATATAAACTCGAGACTAAATCAAACTTATTAAACATATTGAATAATGAAACTGAATAATGGAATTAGAATAATATAAAAATAGTGAATCTTCTCTCATTATGCTGACCAATCTACAATCGTTCTCTGTAGTAATCTTTCTCTAAACCGGTATTAGAAATTTGGTATCTATATCTACATAATTATCATTACTGAAAAACTGATATTTTGCTGAATCGACTTTTTCGTTACTTCATTTTGTCTCAGTTTTCTGTTAGTTTTCTTTTAGTTTTCTCTTAGTCTTAGGCCTGGTATTACCAAGTCCAGTTAGCCTTTATCTGACAGTTCAAACTTGTTATCACCATGGTTACCTGTGGTATTTGTTTTCACCAACTCTCAGATAAATACTAACTGGCCGTGGTAATACTGGGCCTTAGTCTTCTCTCAGACAACGCAGTCCTGGTGTTGAAGTTCAGTGGTTTTGAATAATTCAAATGGTGTGGTAAGATCGCCCTTGTGGTGCCCCGTCCAAACGATCCTATCTTTCATCCATAGCCTTAATTGGGGAATAATGGTTTTGTATCAAGTTTCGATGTTATTCAAAAAAAAGTTTTCTCTCTGTACATTTTTTCTTGCAAACAGCTAAAAGGATGCTGAATATAAAAATTGAAACCTGCTTGTATCTAGTATTATATTATAGTGGTGTATCGAACTTCGGGTTATGTGAAAGGTTAAATTTTTCTCATATCGATCCACACAAACCAAGCAATGTAAAAAATATATACTCCGAATGCTCATACTTTTATATTGAAAACGCACCAAACCCGTCTATAGGCCTACTGTCCACTTTGTGCAGATATTGTTTTATTTCTTTATAGATTTGAATAATATTAAAAAAAAGCTTTCTGTAACTCCTTGTTCAAGACACAATTTAAATAATATACTCGCATTATTTATAATTTTTATATTTATAATTTATATTTATTAATTTTGTTCAGAATAGTGCTTTTGCTATTTGACCAAAAAATACTCGATTCCCGTGCCATAAGAGTGATATAGTGTTTTATACCTGCCCTTATGACAATAAACATAGACATGGATAATACAAAGGTAATAAAACATAATAAGAGTCTTTTTCTTTGTGTATTCGAACAACCGTGACAATAAACAATAAAACAATAAAAACAACAGATAAAGAAATGTTGTCAGTTTGTCACACGTTTTTAAACTGTAGAAATAAAAAAACTTGTTTTGTCGTGTTTGTTTTTGTGCGTTGATGTTGGTATGGTTGGTCCGGTGGAGGCTCAAAGGTGTTGACCTTTGACATTTTATAAGTGTTTTAGGTGTTGATCGGTTGGTATCGTCGAGTGATTTGACCTCGAGATGGTAAAAAACAACAACAACAACTTTGACTCGACGTTAATCAACCTGAATAGAAACCTTTTGTTGTCAAGAAAAATTGATCACATATAAATAGATTCTTGTTTTTTGCGAATACTCTTCCAAGTACTGAAGAAACTCATAATTCAGCGCCAAAAATATCAATTGAATAATGTGTCCTATGAATTTAAAAATGTACTGAATTGAAAATCACAATGATGATCAATAAATGTTATCAAAGCTACACAAATTTTCACATCAATTTGAGTAGAAATTCGAAAAAAAATTGAAATGGCAAATTTTTACCATTTTCGTTGTGTAGGCCTTTGAGCCACTATACATATTTTTAAATACTGAATAGTTAAGCTAAAATGTATGAGCTCTACATGTGAAAAAGCAAGGTTGATAAATTAAATTATAAGCCTATATGTTCCTACAATATAGGCTACGACCGCTTCCTTCCCCCCATCCTTCCCATTACCTAAGAAACCTCATCATCTCATTAATCATTCATCCGACGCCAATATATCTAAATTATCATTACACAGCGTCGTTAAACCTAATATATATACAAATATTGTATGAAGCTCTATGGGTTCCTATACAAGGAAGCGACTGAGACCTGTGGTCAATTGACTAGCACACTGAACCGTCATTCCGGAGACTAAAGTTCGAACCCCACCCATCCATTGTGTCGTTCAGGCCAATACTTGGATGGTTCACCAACAACAGGCCACGACTGACTCCTTCCCACAATCCATAAACACCCAATAAATAAATAACCTTCCATTTCATCATCCAATCATCTCATATATATCATTCATCCCACGCCAATAAGTCTTGGTCATCAGTACTGCAGTGCGTTGTTGAAACCAATATACAAATTTAAAAAAAAGGGAGCGTGGTCGATGTTCATCCTAGACATACATGGTGATCTCGTCCAATAATTGCCCCCCCCCCCCCCTTACCCACTCAGCTAAGAGTGCGTGCTACGCGTCAACGACCCGGCATAGCGGCCCCACGTCTCGTGTGGGACGACCTGCGTGGACACTGTCAGTTTAATTACACCTTGCAATTACCTGTTGGAAACTAGAGGAGTCGTTATATGGTAACCATACAGGGCAATCGACAGAAAGTGATTTCAGTTTGTTTTTTTACAAACGTTTGAGTTCATTTCTGTGATGTAAAAAATTAAAAACGTATTTAGTTGTTTCTTGAGAAACATATAATAAATAATTTCGAGGAATGGTTTAGGTTCATTGCCTTGTAATCGTACGTTATCTGTATAGTAAGACAGATACATTTCAACATGTTTCATTATAAAAGTTCGAATAACTGAAAAACTGATTTGGGTTGTCGTGTTAATCGGACTAGATTTTTTTATATAGAAAAATGAAATATATGTAACTCCTCTTAGGCCCGGTATTACCAAGTCTAGTTAGCCTTTATCTGACAGTTCAAACTTGTTATCACCATGGTTACATTTGGTATTTGTTTTCACCAACTCTCAGATAAATACTAACTGGACTTGGTAATACTGGGCCTTAAATGAATAGAGACGCTATGCTTAATAAATAAGCTATGAGAATACTACAAATAGGCCTGAGTTGTAAGATATTCTTACAACTTATTAGTAGCATATGAGCTCACATGAGCGAGATAATTCTATGGAAATATGTAGAGCTACTCGGAAACTATATGTACACACCTTGATTTTGAAGCTATCAGGTAATGTAACTGACTTATTTACACAGCTAGCTTGTTCATCATACCCAATAATTTTTGTTATTCAATAACATCAAAGCTTGTTATAAAATAATTGTTCCCCAATTGACGACTCGCAGTCTCCGCCCCCATGACGTCAGAAATCATACCGTCCAATCAACAGGGCTGTTAGAACTGTGGTGACATTCAAATATCCAATCGGGGTATCTTCAAATTATATAGATCATGATATAGATCCAACTGGCCTTCTGGTGAAGCCACGCCCATTTCGAGTAGTCAATTAAGGCTATGGATGAAACACAAATATGAGACAATTCATTTCTCATTTTTACACCATCTGAAATACACTCATTTTCTTATTTTCAAATGTTTTTTTTTCAACTAGGTAGAAACATTCATTGTAACAATATTGGGATTCTGTGAAAATTTCAATCCAATCGGTTTAAATTGAAATAATTGAATCTCTAATGGGGAAACCAGACAATTGACGATTTTTTTTCTGAAAAATCATCGAACCGATTTTGCTCAAAACGAGTTGGAACACATTATGAATACAACACAAATGTTCAGAAAAATCTCCAAATGGATTTTCATTCCTGGGAAGAGCTACACGCATTTGGAACAAATTACCAGCTTCCCTAAATTCCAAGACCCAGAAAATATTATTGAAAAATTAACAAATTTATAGTACATCATCATGTCAATTACTATATTACTACATTACTTATTCCACTACCACTTATTACTTACCAGTCTGCAACCACCAGGGGCGTGACACAACTACATAACAAAATGTATTTATTGTGTAGCTGTCCCAAAGTTGTTATTTATGGATAAATTGAAATTGAAATTGAAATTGAAATTGGATTGTCTACTCTTCGGTGCCGTATGTCGCGCGCAAAAACAAATTACATATAAAAACTATATAAGAACGAATCCCATTTTTCCGGTATGTGCAATTCAAGTCATCGCTACGCTCATCTATCGAAGTTAGTGTGAAAAAGTATATGACCTATGACCTGTATCGGTAATGCAGCTTTCTCACCTTCCGGGGGAATAACATACGTAATAACTTCAATCATCATCACACATTCACCTAAAGACGGCCGTGTTTTACACGTTACCAGACGGCCGTGTTTTCCACGTTACCAGAGGGCCGTGTTTTACACATTACCAGAGGGCCGTGTTTTACACGTTACCAGAGGACCGTGAGTGATTTCGGTGAAAGTGCGCCATCAATTATATCGGCACGGCTTGTTTGAGGCACGTAATAGATTTGATGTCGTATAACGGTATACGTCGTCCGTCTACCGTTGTTGTCTATAGTGATTACGCCTTTGATTAATATTATTATTTCGCTTGTATCCACTAGATATGAAGGTTCCGAGCGACCGTTTTCCCTAACCCACACCACTATCGCATAGGTGTTTCGCACCTTCTTTCGTTGATACTAGTATTACAATTTATTATACTGTTTTTACTGATGTCGCACATCAAATTTCTGTCATTTCACACTTTTAAAACGTGACTTACTGAAATAAAATAGAGTTCGCCATACGTTTTTTCTTTTATTTTATCGACGTGTATAAGACTATATAAAACATTGTTACTAAATTATTTCTGGGTGGTTCACAAAGCTATATAAATTAGGGGAAGGGAAGTTGAATCAAGTATGGGAGTAAAATTCATACTCACGTTAGATCACAGATGGTTTGAATTGTATAGAAATTTGGCGTGTTCAGGCGCCAAAAGAATTATTTGATCTATATATTGATATGTGAAATCTGCCACAAAATCGTTGGTGCCCGATTAAGCCTAAGCATGGCATGGTAGGATCGTTCGGACGGATCACCACAAGGTAGATTTTACCATTCCAAAGGACATAATTAATTATTATGTTCAACTTGTTATTATTCGACTATCTGTGAATAATTGTGAAATATTTTTTTTTTCTTTTTTTTTAATAACATCGAAACTTGATACAAAATCATTGTTCCCCAATTAGGGCTAAGGATGAAAAGTAGGATCGTTTGGACGGGGCACCACAAGGGCGATCTTACCACCCCATTTTAATTATTTAAAACCAATGAACTTCAACACCAGGACTGCGCTGTTGGTGACCATAACTTTCCGCCACAGATAACAGTCTTTCAGTTTCCGAAAGTCCGGAACACATTATAAGTGAAAACCGTTTCTGTGATATATATCCGGACATTATCAGCATTGGTATTGAGAGTGAACAAAACACACGAATATTGATATCTTCCACTTTGAACTAAGTCTCTTGGGCAATGATAAAATAATAAAATAATGGTAAAATAATACATTCGTTCAATCGTATGAGATCGAGGGGTTAATAACTCCTGGAATCTGGTGTACACTTGTCATAAAATCTTCCTAAAATCCTTTGGAATCATTGAAATCCTGTGAAATCTCCTTGAAATCCTTGAAATCTGAAATCAGATGTACACCAAATTTACTGGTTGTTTACCCCTCGTACGCGACTCGATGAAAATGGCGGATGTATGTCG
Source organism: Brachyptera risi (assembly GCA_964007535.1). NCBI lineage: Eukaryota > Metazoa > Arthropoda > Insecta > Plecoptera > Taeniopterygidae > Brachyptera > Brachyptera risi. The sequence continues at coordinate 16,287,413 of OZ023335.1, read as the reverse complement.
AACAAATGAAAGTAATAACTGGCCATGGTGTTGGCTGAATAGAAAAAAGCACAATTATTAATTTATTTCCAATTTAAGAATGTAGTTTTTTTAATAATTCAGAAAATTGAAAAAAAATCCCATTATCTACAACTTCGATTGAAATGAGAGATTATATTTTTTACACTCCATATTCTAAATAAAATTCCGATTTGGAAATCAATTAAAATTTATACATAAAATGATTTATATAGATGTGAACAAAATCAATTCAGTTCAACAATTCAAATGTATTCAAAAGTTCACATACAATAATTGTAGAGTATCATTATCATCATTATTATCATTATTATTATTATTATTATTATTATTATTATTATTTTATTATTATAAATTTTTGACTTTGCGGGTCTATAGAATTTTAGCATATGTATTTGTTTGATAACAATAAAAAAAAAAAAAAAAAAAAAATTATTATTATTATTATTATTATTATTATTATTATTATTATCAAGTCTTAAATGGAAACAGGGCAAGCACCACAAGTGCAGTATGATAAAATACAAACATAGCATATAAAAACATAAAACACTCAAATAACAAACACAAAATGAATATTTATATTCTTCGTTTTCATTTTGTTTCTATATCGTACCGGTATCCAAAATTTTCGGATTGGTTTATTGAATTACCAATTTGATTTTTGAAAGGGCCTATATTCTTTATCTCATTATCTGTTCATCTAGTTTGGCTACTCGGGCACGGTTAGCTGGCTCGTGATTCCTAGCTTATAGAATAGTGTAGCGACTTGAAGGTCCTGCTTTTCATCACGCCTCGGTGGCTCGATAGACAATAGCAGCTTCATAATCTACCAATCACGCTCGACCAAGGGTAACGAAACACTTGAGGGAGGGTGAGGGAAGAGCGATACTGATTTTAAACTGACTAGCTTGTGGCTTCTGAATGTGATGAATTTGATAGAATTTGTCATCTCACAGTCTTGTAATTGTATCCATATTGTTCGCAAAGACATTAAAATATATTTTAGTATAAAAGTTGGCATTATTGAAAAACAAGCTCGATTTGTTCTGGTTTTTGAAACTAGTAAAATGCGTTTGGATACACTATCTTTGTTTGTTTGATTGATTGATTGATTTGTTCATTCACTTGGCCTATATGTATCTGCTTATATGCAATGAAATATACCGGTAACTTTTCACAGTATTGCTTGTAAAATCAGATCTATATGAGGTAACACGCAGGTTGAAAAACATAATTCAGTGAGATCACAAATGGAATTGCAAGTAAATAAAGACTCCAGCGTTTAAGCTGATGATGCTTCTGGAAAGGACGTGCATTACAAGGAAAATAGTGTACTGTCTGAAGGCCAATCTGTTTAATATTTCCTTTTGACTGTGGAACGGGTACGTCTCGGAAAATATGTAACATTCCAGATTTTGATGTTTCAAATGTCCAAATTGAGGAATCTGTCATGTTTCATTTCATCATGTCTTGAAATTTATGGAGAGCAATATTTCAATTTTTTTTCCATTATTGTGTTTGGATATTTGGAGTTCACTTTGAAATATTGCTCTTAATATAATGTATTCGATGTTGGGAACGAAGGACACACTTTATATGAGAACCACTTCAGTTGTGAAGCATGTCAAAAGTTGGGGCATTCTTCTACTTCGTGTCACAAGACGTGTCCGAATCACTTCTACGCACTTGTAAATTCCCCTTGCGACAAGTTTGGAAGATACGTCATATTGAGCGTCTGAATTCACTAACTGATGAGTGAATTATGGAAGTTCAAAGCACACATGGCATGCGTTAATGATTTGGGTGTACTTAACGACCTCACCAACAGCTAGGTTATTTGGGGGATTGCATGCGATCTTATGTAATGAACTTTCGCACATTTGTTCTGACCATCATCTCACTTGAATCTTCATTACATTTATATATAAAAAAGAGCATTTTCATCAGTTACAATGGAGCAGTTAACAACTTGTGTGATATTTTTCACTCACTGTGGGAAATATCACTGTTTTATTGTAATGAAAAAAAGTGAGGTTATACCGTCCATGTTGTTTTGAAAACTGTCTGGAATGCAAATTCCCATGAAGCAAAAGTTGAAAGTACAAGTACATGGCTGTACGCCACTAGTTTAATGTGATGATTCTGACACATCCTATGTTTACTATCAAGAAGCCTACCTATATAGAAAGCTTGTGAGTCAGGTAACTATTATTCATAGCAACAAGAAAAGTTGTGGGCAAAAAAACTAAAATTAAAGTTGTGATCAGGAAAAATAATTTGGAAGCCTCTGTTCTCCTCTCAATACAACAATATGTGGCACTACTTGTAACTGAAAGATTCCATTTTCAAAAAGTTTTAAAATCGTATGTGCTCGCTATAGATATTATTCGAAATTCATGGTGGTCTGTATTATCAGTATGCACAAAATTTGACAATTATAATAGTAATATAATAGGTTATACATTCGTTATCCGATTCCATAATGCCATTGGCTAGTTATTGCCCCCCCTCCCCCCCCCTCTTCTCGTCACAAGTAACCAAATATAGCTATAGTCGTGTGTTACAGATTAGTTACGCCTTTTTCTCATCAATTACCTCTTGATTCGATCACGGTGGCTCCTCTCCACACGAGTCTGTCAGCTATAGCTGGACTGTGATTGGTCCGCTTGTAAAGGCATTACTCTTGCCTTGAGAACATTCATTACAGAGTTGGAGGTGTCGGAGGTGTCAGTTGTGTTGGAGGTTTTGGAGGTGTTTTTGTAGTCAATTTTTTTTTTTAACTTCTTATAACTGAGGGTAGGATTGTTATGCAAATTTATGTTTCTAATTATGAATGCTAGAACCATAAGAGCTCAATATTCTATCCAGGTCGCGATAATTTGTCTGTAAGTCAGTTTTAAAATGGGACTAACAGTGACCAATGGGAACGCCAAGACGTGTGACGTCATGCCTCAGTTATCGACCCTTGATTACGTCATAATATAGTAGCAGTCGACTATGCGGAGCATATACCGCTGTGGCGCTATTGTTAATATAGCTGCTTTACATGCTCGGGGTACATGGTTTGACTCCCGATGCAGCTACTTTTTTTGAACAAAGTAACCAATAAATATTGTCTAGAGCGCAGGGTTATGGTTAGGGTTGATTATTTTGTTTCAATTTGACCACAGAAACAGAAAAAAATCTGAACAAATTTTGTGATTTTCAAGTATTGTTCTAGTCCTATTTGAAAATACTCACAAGTCACAACAGGGTGATGACTGCAGGATTCTAGAAATATGAACTCCATTAACATATTATAGGCCTACCCACACATGATACACAAGGTGACAAGAAGAGAAACCAGCGAGCGGTATTTGATTGATTTTAGAATTACTTTGTTTCTGTGTTAATTATTTAGTTATTCGCATTTTTTACAATCGATCATTATTCCCGATATCTAATTCATCGAATATCGAAATTCGATATCCAAGTCCTGAATATCTAGTCAATCAAAAATATCGAAGAGCATACGTTGTAAAATTCAATTCAATTTGATATGTATTTTATTCACACGTAACATGAAAAACATGGTACAAAAATGCAAAATACAAAATAATTATAAACATAGATGTGTGATTTGTGAAGCCTGCGTAAGGATAATAACTTGTGTGCGGGCTAGCCAATAGACCGAGGGGTGAACAACTAGTAAATTTGGTGTACACCGATTTCTGATATCAAGGGATTTCAGGGAGATTTTACGGGATTTCTAGAAGGTTTTAAGGGTTTTCAAGAATATTTCGAGGGTTTTCAAGGAGCTTTCAAGGATTTCAAGAAGATTTCATGACGAATGTACACCAGATTTCAGAAGTTGATAACCCCTCGTAATAGACACCACTTGACTTTGTATATTTTTACTATATCTTCACTTTACCACGCTAGATCTGTAGATAAGTCTATACGCATAGTATATAAAGTGTAAGAAAGCTGGTGAAATAAATTCAAAAAAACTGTGGACATTTTTAACATTTTTCCCTGTTGGGTTCTCATGCGATTCTCGGAGCTCATTCAAGGTTCTTGTGTTGAGTATTCGCATACCTTGCTTTTAGTACATGTTTTAAATATCTCTGCTCGCTGGAGGGGGATGAGGAGGAAGGGGAGGGGAGGAGGGGGGATAAATAATGACGCGGTCAGTTGATGAGTTATATCAAACAAGAGCTATGCTTTTATCCTCGAGACAGGTATATATAGACTATGGTATAGGTCATCCAGGGATTCGACGTTTTTGAAAGATGTAGTTGGAATTCTTATTGTGAACTTCAATCCGGAAAAACCTCATTCACCCAGTACGCTGAAAATAATAACTCCACTTGAGTGTCTACAAAAGAAGAAAATCGTTCACAAACATGTGGAGAGAAACATAACAGAAATATCTCCAGTTCAATTGTTTTTAAAGATTTTGGTATTAGGGTATTTATATTTTTCCGGACGTTGTTTGCTTTAAAAAAACGTGTTTTTTTTTTTGAAAAAATCGTTGAATCCTCTCATATTCCAGCGAGATAATGTATTCATCGATTTTTTTTTTCTTTATGAATTATTTAGTTGGTATTCGAACTTCTCTCTTCGTGAATACAAGTATATGCATAATCACACCTCTCTGTCTCTCTCTCTCTCTCTCTCTCTCTCTCTCTCTCTCTCTCTCTCTCTCTCTCTCTCTCTCTTGCGCCCGCCCAGCAAGATAGCTGTCACCTTCGATTAATACCCAGTTTTGTTTGATAAGTGTTTGGAGACATTAAACCACGGTCGATTTGATATCATGCTCCTGCGGTTTAACCACCCTGCTAGTCGGGCCACCTATATCGGGCACATCTATTCTATAACACATTCCTAGAAGTGGTTCTTGGCATTCCTCACGTTGAGGGTGGAACAGAAATCTGCAATACCGATCAGCATTCCATACTGTTGACTGGCGCTAATCGCATGTCTTGCAAAAGTAATTTTGTTTGGAATTCGGTTATTAAATGTACAATATTTAACATTCTTCAGTCTTTAAATTTCATTTCTTCATTCCATTTTTCATTCATTCTATTAATCAATTCATTCACTCATTTATCTGAAATGAACACAACAATAAAAGCAACGAAAATTGCATTGTAGTTTTGTTTTTATCAAATTATTCAAATAATATACCTGTATGTATTTGCTCCACTGTATGATTGACACTCCTTGTTTGACTGGAGTTTTTAATAATTTCGTGTAGTTGTTTTTCATAGCAGTATAATTAAAATCATTGTTGTACCAATTTCTTCGAATTAGGCCCGGGGCTATATTTTACAACTTGAAGTCTTACTCTACACAAAAATATTGTTTCATTTGTGATCACCATTTGTCATTTGGTCCAATTTTTCCATCAATAAGAAAACCAATTTTTCTCATTGTGGAAATTTATTCCCATTCATTCAGACAATTTTGCCAACTATTTTGAACCGAAAGTTATAGCTTTTTGAAACCATTTAATAATGAGTGGAGAGGCGTATACTGGGGTAATTGATATGGTAAATAGTATCAAATTTGGAACAATTTCCTTCATGAGGTGTTTCTTTGGACGGTTTCGTCGTGTCGTGTGAGATAAAGAAAAACTTCTCGACGTTTCGGTCTCTATTTAGAGATCTTTCACAAGACAGTTGGTCCGATTCAGAGAAATATAGAACTAACTAACGAGTAACTAAGGAGTAACTAAGGAGTAACTAAGGAGTAACTAAGGAGTAACTAAGGAGTAACTAATGAGTAACTAAGGAGTAACTAAGGAGTAACTAAGGAGGACTAACTGGAGTGAAAACTTTCCTCGAGAAGGTCCCAACATGGGTACCAAAACGTCGAGGATTTTGTCTTCCTCTCACACGACGTGACGAAATCGTCAAAAGAAATACCTCATAGATGAAATTGTTCAGAGTTTCATCCTAGGCCTATGTAGCATATCATATTACCCAATTTTAGGCCTCACAAATCGTAGTTCAAAATAGTTTCAAAATACCTATAAATTGTAGGAAGTCACCAAATTGGAGGAAAAAAGTTAAGCTCATTTTATCACATTAGAGAAAATCACCCGATGACAAATTTATTCATCTATTCACTATGGTTTCTAATTTTATACACTATAGTCAATATACAGGTAGTGATAATAAAGTGAAAGCCTTCAAACAGCATGTGCCTCACTACCTGCATAATATTATAAATGATAAGAGGTACAATAATTGATAATAGCCGATGCAATCAAAATCAAAATTCAACTAAATATAAAATCTAAATGCCTATAACTTAATCTCGGATCTAGATTTGTCAATGTTCAAGTGTGTCATTGAGTAATACTTGTCCTAATTGTCTACAATGAGTATAATAATAAGTATAAAATCATCAGTTTTCAAATTAACAGGAAAATAGCTATGAAAAGAAGCTGAGTGAAAATAGAATTTTGATATTGATTTGTTATTGATTTTTTTAATTTATTTTTTAATTTTTTTTATATATTGGTTTTTGATTTTGTGTGGTCCTGGCGAATTGAGGTTTTAATGTGGCTTGTTGGTTCAATCGAGCAGAAATAACCATCTCCAGAAATACCACAAATTTGGGTCGCAAACGCCTTGAAGGAAAACACAACTCGGACGCTATAGATTTTAACGATGAATGACTGATATTTACTTCCCCAATTTTAGAGAAAACTGCAAATCATCTTTACAATTACAGAAATTTCAATTAATTACAATTAATTACCTCATTCTCTGGCTCTAGAGACCATGAATTATGATGTAGGCATAACCGAATCTGTACCCACGTAGACATTACTCGATTCTGTTTGTTTCTAGACAGATTTGATAATGCCTACACGTCATAATTCATAGTCTCTAGAGGGGGCGCCTGAAGAGTAAATACTGGAATAGAGATACCATACCAAGAGTTAACGTGGTATTTGCGTGTTTACTTGGAAAGATGATGTACCTATTCGAAGGAGCAATCAAAACCTGACCCAAACAACCCTAATCACAGCTCTTCCGTGCTCTAACCAATTCCCCGAGATAGTAGCTCATACGGCATTATTATACACGCCAAGTCCACATTCACTTTCGGCAGCATCTCTATTCCAGTATTCAGCGCCCCGCCTACGTCACAGAAAATGAGCCGGGTCCTGGAGAACAAATAGACTAATTTTAATTCATAAATTGAGATCGAGGGGTTAACAACTCCTGAAATCTGGTGCACACTTGTCATGAAATCATCTTGAAATTCCTTGGAATCTTCATGAAATCCCGTGAATCTCCCTGAAATTCCGTGTGATCTCCCTGAAATCCCGTGTGATCTCCCTGAAATCCCGTGAATCTCCCTGAAATCCCGTGAATCTCCCGGAAATCCCGTGTGATCTCCCTGAAATCCCGTGTGATCTCCCTGAAATCCCGTGAATCTCCCTGAAATCCCGTGTGATCTCCCTGAAATCCCGTGTGATCTCCCTGAAATCTGAAATCAGGTGTACACCAAATTTACTAGTTGTTCACCCCTCGATTGAGATGATGATTTCTAGTTTTCTCTCAAATTAGCGAAATAAATATCGTCCTTATTCATTAGAATTTAGATCCAGTGCTTCATTCTCATCTCGTCTCGAGTGTAGAATGCCTAGAAGTATCTGGAATGTAATTGATTGGTAGTCGCTGCTCATTCTCGTAACTCGTCGGTTCATCCTTGGCAAGTGTGCGTCGTTTGCCAGGCCTGGCATTCTTCTACGCGCTGTTTGTCATGCAGCTCAGCAATCTCTGCACGTTGTCAATGATAACTAGCTACTTGCAACAGGTATCTTCCCTCGTGGTATTCGCCCGGATGGCTCAGTCAGTTGAGCAACTGATTTAGACACTACTTGGAGACACCATAGAGGGGTACACGACTAGTGAATTTGGTGTATGCCTATACTGTATACATTTGATTTCAAATTTCAAGGGATTTCTTGGAGAGTTCAAGAGATTTCAAGGGATTTCAAGGAGATTTCAAGGAGATTTCAAGGGATTTCATGAAGATTTCATGCAAAGTGTACACCAGAATTCAGGAGTTGTTAACCCTCGGTCACTATAGGAGTCAATTTAGAGAATTTTTTGATAGTAATTTATAACTTTTAAATGTTTGAAATATCAAAATTCCAGTACGGTAAAAATACAGATATTTTCAATACCTTTAATACGATATAATTGAAAACTTTTCAACTTATATCGGATAATTTTCACATGTATACAGCTGAAAGATATCTTTTTTTCATCTGTGTCCCTGTGAAAATGTTGAAATCAAATGAACAAATTCATTTTCTGTGTTTTATCTGTGTTTCTCCCATATTACAATTTTGATATCTCATACCTTTCAAAAGATATCACAAAGAAGTTCGAAGAACACAAAAATATTTCTGTAAATCGACACCTATGCACTTGGAAAAACGACAGGCCGTATGTGAAATACGTTCAAGGGCCGGTTCTATCTCCTGAAGATTATAGATAAATATTTGTTAACAGTTGTTGGCTTGGATACACAGGTGTAATTTATATTCACCGAAGTTAGCTTAGTCACTCAGATCTCTAGGACCACGCCTTCTAGATGATCATGTTTGAAAATTAATTGCTTGACGACTCCACCAACAGCTACGTTGTTTGAAAGTACAAATGAGCGGGGGACACATGGATAATGTTGACACAAACACATGCCTTATGCGGGACTCGAACCCACGTCCTACTGGACATCAGTTTCTAGAGCAGTGTGCATTGGCTTAATGAGCCACGGTGGGCGGTCATTGCCTTGGAAACTGAAGCCAAATCACGTATGGGTTCCCACATAAGGCATAGTTTTTGTAAACATCATTCATCGACTCATCCCTGAATACCTCTCAATATCCTGGGGCACCTGAAGAACATATACCGGAATAAAGTCGATTCGGTTGTGTGACATGGGTTTGGGTGTCCATCCTTACCTGAACTCTAACCACATTCCATTGAAAAGTACCCCGAAGCCCATGTCACACGACCGAGTTGACTCAATTCCGGTATACACGTTTCAGCGTCCCCAATATCCTAGCTGTTGGTGGGGTCGTGTTTATGTCGTTTCCCTCATAACCTTGTGATCCCTCGAACACGTGTCTCCTGTAACTCACCCGGCTACTTGTGCATTCCACCTGCTCACCTGTTGAGTGGCAGGTTTGATCGATGCTGATTCTAATCTCGATGCTGATTGGTTTAGGCTGGGAACATCGTATCGCTACATCAGTTTTGATTGGTTGTGGCCCATGTGCATGTTGTAATAAGAGGTATAGTACGTGGTTCACAAACCCGAGAGGGCGAGCCAAACTTATTGGTTTGCGATTTTTTCAAGACTTGACCTTCAAAACGTGCATTTAAACAATCATATATATATATATATATATATATATATATATATATATATATATATATATATATATATATATATATATATATGTATATATATATATATATATATATATATATATATATATATATATATATATGTATATATATATATATGTATATATATATATATATGTATATATATATATATATATATATATATATATATATATATATATATATATATATATATATATATATATATATATATATATATATTCGAACAATGTTTACGGTTGGGTCAGTTTGGGTCAGGAAGCTGAGAATCAGTCTCACAAACTGAGGAAAAAAGTTGTTCGTTCATGAGATTTAAGTGGGATTGGTCAAGTCGACGAACCAAACAACATTAGCTATTGAATGCTGAAATCACCTGAAAATTGGGGCTCAAAATTAATATATCCCTTTTCCATTTATTGAGATTATTTTAAATATTATTTCAAATATTATTGTCATTATCATTTTAAATATTACTATCATTATCATTATTGTTAATTATCAATGAATTTACTCAATATCATATAATGTTATAAGCCACATTTATAAGTTAGTAAGCTGATGATTGTAAACTGATTGTGAACTGCTAACCTGCTATATATATATATATATATATATATATATATATATATATATATATATATATATATATATATATATTCGAACAATGTTTACGGTTGGGTCAGTTTGGGTCAGGAAGCTGAGAATCAGTCTCACAAACTGAGGAAAAAAGTTGTTCGTTCATGAGATTTAAGTGGGATTGGTCAAGTCGACGAACCAAACAACATTAGCTATTGAATGCTGAAATCACCTGAAAATTGGGGCTCAAAATTAATATATCCCTTTTCCATTTATTGAGATTATTTTAAATATTATTTCAAATATTATTGTCATTATCATTTTAAATATTACTATCATTATCATTATTGTTAATTATCAATGAATTTACTCAATATCATATAATGTTATAAGCCACATTTATAAGTTAGTAAGCTGATGATTGTAAACTGATTGTGAACTGCTAACCATTCCGATTTCCTCGGCAGAAGGTTAAAGGAATTATTGAATAAATAAATAGATATAACTTCAAACTCTCCCTCTGGCAGCGTAATATCAGAACATTGAATAGAACTGTCCGATTCTGGATTATATCATAGAGGTATAGGCTTATTATATCACCGCGATATTTCGAGATTTGTTTCAAATTCAGAATGCGAAGAAATACAATGTGACGAATCGTTACTGATTTCAATGGTAATATTGAGTATACAATTTTCGGTTTCGTAAGATCGTCTGTGTGGTGTCCCGTCCGAACGATCCTACCATGGCATCCGTAGCCGCAACTGCGAAACAATTTTTATGTCATTTAAATTAGAAAACAATTCTCCACATAGTTTCTGTAGAAAGACTTGAACGTTGAACCTCTCTTTACATGGATTTTTTTCACATGTACGTGTACATACTTCCTCACAACGTCACTTGAAGCGTTTTCTCAGTATGCCATATAGTTTCTCATGATATTTTGTCGATTGATATTCAACTATTGAATCTGCAAAGAATAATTCTCGTCAGATGCTCGGTCGTCGTAATACTCGGTCCCATGAGAACGTTACCTGAACACTTGTTGATTGCGTATGAGACGTGGTACATACATTAAGGACATGTGGACAAGAGCCAGGACCTTGTCGACTGGGTGGTGGCAGCGAGGTTGTCTCCTGAATTATACAACCTTCAGTTCAATTCAAATTCAATTCAGTTCGCTTACTTTTTCATTCACACACACTGCATGTTGAATATGGAATACAAACTAGTAAATAATTAGAATCTGGTTGAATGCAGTCAGCGTAAAGATGATTCTCGTGTACGTGCTTTCTACATGCGAATTCCTCCAGGTTACAATTATAACGTTCTAGTTGTGCGATCAGTTTAGTGTTTACTCGTATCACAGACAAGAGAAGAAAGTGGTCTGTGTACCAAAGCAAACGTAAAAAAATTGTATGACAGAAACTAGATTCTACTCTGAACTTATGAGAATGAAGTTGTTTTCCTAATAGTAAACTCATCTTGAATTTCAATTACACTCAAAATACTACAATTTAACAAATACAATGTTGATGTGTCCATTGTATGTTAGTAAACAACTCATTGCTGGTGAATACGATCAAATAAATCACCTACTAGTCCCCACATGTGGCCTCCATATGAATCGAAGAAACTAATAAATCGAATCAAAAGTACGGGTGTGGACAATCGAAAGCCTTGTGATTGGTTGAATTTGATAACGTCAGAGTTTTCTAGCTCTCTTTGGACATATTTTCTCGAAGAAAAATTTACGATGCCAAATAAATTCATTCATAAAGTTGATAGAATCGAAATGTGTCCACATTTGATTGTTCTAGCCCATCTTGATGAATGTATTCAAAATGTTTATCTTCTCTTCCTCTTTCGACGCAAAACTCCCTCTACAAATTCCAAGTTTTTCGTCATGTTCACCTCCTTGGCGACATAGTACTAATCCTAATGTTTTGTTTCAGAATGTCGCAAGGCACACAACTTTCAACATGAGCTTCCTCGGCCACAAGAAGCAGCTGGGCGGGACTTACAACCCTGCTCTACTAGCTCAGCCGCACGATGGCACGGCGTACACCAGCACCAAGGGGCTGCTTAACGGACCCGGACAGAACAACTGTTTCCTCAACAGTGCAGTCCAGGTAAGAGAGTCGTCACAATTGCGACTTTAACTTCATACTCCATGCTTTGAAGTGAAGATCAAAGAAATAAGATAGGTTTGGCCTGGTATAAAAAAAATCTGGTTCTCCACTGCCCACTATGATCGAATAGTATGGGTAACCATGTTGATAGCAGCATGTCACTGCCGGTCAGAGCTGTGTCCTGTGTTATTTACCAGTGTCGGTAATTCTGGTCCTCTATCGTATATTGTGAGTAGGAACAAGATTCAGTAGTTCTCGATGGAATTATCTTCCAACATTTGAGTACTATTAGAATAGAGGTGAACATTTTGGGCAGAAATATTGGAGTCATTTGGTTTCCACGTTCAGCATATTTGTGTTCGTTGTGACGAGTAGGAATATTTGAAATAGCCCGGCAATTAATTTCATTTGAGCATACAAATGAAAAAAGAATCGATTTTAATGGACACTTTTCACCATTCAATACTCTTACCGCCAAGCTATCTCTTGATCGTTTTTAATTCAAGTTCACAAAAGTGGATATTCGTGTCGATCGTTTTGATCGTTTGACCTTTCGATCACCGACAACAACAACAATAACATCAACTTGGGAACGTTAACGACATTACTCAACAACAACTTGAAGAAGTTGCTATCGCTCATCTTAATAGTCACCTCTTCAGTCTCGAGACATGACCAACTGATGAAAGCTGCTTCGTTTCTACGTCACGAGTCATGTCGTAAATCATGACGAGAAATTAATGACTGTCATGAAACTTTTGACACATTCGAACTTGTTTAGATTGTTTGGTGGAGTTGGTTGGATTGAAATGCTAATTGCTTTGCAGCGAATGAGGAGCGACATACGCATGTTTGTTCTTCAGGGCTGAGGCAAACACTCCATCTTGATTGTCATCGTGGTCTCCATTGTGTCAACAGTCGAGTTGGCGAGACGAAATGTTGATGACGTTGTGGGCGTGGGTGAAAAGCAGTGTCTTTTGTGCTCGCAAACACTCTGGTAGCGCCAATTATGTTGTCCTAATTGCTTATCTAAAGAAGGTCCTTTATGTAGAGATTATGTAGGTTCTTATTTAGAACAACTGAGAAATAGTGATCCACAAATATATTGAGGGTTTAAATTTGAACACGATAGAATGTTACCATGATGAAATTATCATTGTTGAACAAAATCTGTTCACTCTTCGGATACAAATTGAAAAATAGGCGAATTTTAAGAATTGAAATAATTATTTGTCAAATGTTTGCAAACTCACATAAAGAATCACTCCAATTGTTCTTGTGGAGAAAATATAGTTTCAACATACTTGTGTATATGCACGTTCTACCCACAATGACTGTTACACATCTGTTGTTATTGGACATTCAATGATTTTAATTCAAAGGTTCACATTTCGTGAAAACCATGACATTAAAATCATATCTCGTTTTGTCTCCAACACCGCACAGAGGCAACATGCGTGTCGTGTCTATTGTCACTGGCATGGGAGTTGATGAAGTGTGATTGACGTCTATCTGAATGGCGTCGTGACTCCCAACTCTCAGCCGACTGGCCGATCAGTGAAACTTGATACTATTCTAAAAGGGAATTTGTGAGGGTAATTCGAGAAGACTTATCTCCTAAATCAAGTGCACACAGTGTTGTATGTTGTTTACACGAGAAATGAAGTTCGAACCACCAGTGCGTTGATAGTGTGAAATGGGTAAAACGATCGCTCGGAACCTTCTTCTTTCGTTGATAAGTAAACTAAGTTCAAGTCACAATTTCACGTTATTCGATCTGTTCGGAGTTGTAGTTGAATATGTGTGTGCTTATAAGGAACTCTGTCAAGCATCCCGAAAACCTGGTCCCATTGTATTCCAGCTGGTATTCTTTGTCTTCTCCTTTGCTTCATTGCTCCTTCGCCATCCTTCTTCGTTAATCAAACTCTCCCTTTGTTTCTCTACTGTGTGTCTCTCTTCTGACAAGGTTCTCGTCCATCTCCATATCCTCGACTATTCTATTATTGTATCGAAGTGGGCTTTTCAGCCTATTTAAGGGCATGTTGGTTTTTCTATGGTGTCTTTTATGAGTGGAGACGAAATTATACGATCCAAATTGTAAGTTGATTGGGATAAAAAATATTCTCAATGTTTAGATAATGGTGTTCATTGGAATATCTCCACTCCATGGGACTTTACTCTTTAGTTCGGTGTTGAGACAAACCCTTATCGATGAACATGATGGACCAAATACCTTCATTAAGAGCAACTTTCAACTTCTGTTTCAAGGAAAAACTCATCTATATTGGGTTGAACTACACACTATAATGATTACTAATATCGATTGGTGTCGGTCAGTAATGAATAAGATGAAGAAAAAGATACTATGAAATATTATAGCTTTTTGGGACAGTGAAGGAATCAAGGAACCATCCCAGTATTCATCTAAATAAATTACTTTGGGAAACTCGATCTCCTGAACGAAGGTATACCAACTGACTAACAGTTTCTGTTCCAAAGAATAGTTGTTGTTGGAGGATGGTAAGTACCTCCTGTCACTGAATACAGAAGATGAACGATCATTTCGAATGAGGTATCACATTTTAATATTGACATTCAAACGAACAAACAAAGTAAAATCTATCCATACTTGTTCACCATTCTCGTCATCTTACACGTACCCAATCCATCTTTACAATCCCGAGATGTTAATGATCACGCTACACGTCAGACACCCCCGTTCGGTCCGCCGATGAAGCCAACACCCTCGTTCGTTTCCGGCGGTCGACTGTCCCGGCTGGTAACCTGAAGCCAGCACCCTCGGTCGTCCCTACGACCGGGTGCCCTCAGGGCGTGCGTTGCACGTGCGCGGGCTTCAATAGACGTGGAAAAGAAAACAAAAAACTCGCCGGAGTTGAGATTGAAAACGAGTAGAAGAAAAAGGTGATTGTGTTCGTGGTTGAAAGGAGTTTGATGGCCGGGTGAATAAAATAAGAAGGGGGAACGCTTTTGTTATTTTCAAAGTTTTTTTTTTATAGTCGTGTTTTAATGAGCATAGAACCTGTGGTGGAGCTGTTATCATGCTTGATGACGGTCAATAAAGTGCATGGTGTTTGAAGGAAATTAAACAGCGATAACCTTTTTTTTGGCCAAAACGTTCTGAACGATTTGAAATATCAACATTTTCGCTTACGAAAAGAACCTGATGAATTATATTAAAAACTTGATATGTAGGCAGAAATCCCATTTTTTCTGTACTTGCATCCACGGAAGATGAAGATTGACTTGCGAGTACACATAATTATATACAAACATTCATATAATTTGGTCATTACACAACCTTCAATCTCATTGCATCCTCAAGTATTTAACGGTTTTAAAAATATGCATACGTGTGTTGCTTATCGTAAATCCAGTCATGAAAAAAAATCATAATAATTGATAAAAGATCGTAGACGTTTCAGAAAAATAACACAGCTTCATACAAGTATATTTTGTTTATTGGTTGGACCTTCTTCTTTCGTAGATACAAATGAACATATATGTGCTATGTAACTCTCGTCGCTGGCTTCCAGGTACTAGCCCTAGCTTGCTCACGTGGTTCCGAACAGCGCCTACTTGATACTTACTGTTAGCCGCGTCCAGCGTGGTTTAGAGCCTGCTTCATACCGTTCATACGTGTAATGATGTAAGATGGCGGACGCGGAGGAATGTGGTCCTTATAAAGACATGTTATCATTAACTAGGACAACGAGATAGTTGCAGACGTGCTAGATATTCGTGGTAGAATAGAATGGATATACGTATGTTGAGGTTTTACGGCGCGTCAACGACGTAGATAATTAAAGACACTGAACATCGTATATCAGAATGATTTCTACTTGGCTGTGTGACATGGGCTTGGGGCTACTTATAAATGGATGCTTGTAAATGTGGACAGGGTTTCAGGTTTAAGGTTTGCCACCCAAGCTCATATCACACATACATTATTATACTTTATTCCGGTATATGCTCGTCAGGCATCCCTTCAATTAGTCTGATTGTATTATGTCCCTCTGAATATATCATGGTAATATTAGATTAAGATGTAGAGAAAGGGAGGTAGCGAGAAAAAGGTGTAAAAATAAATTTTGACCATGTTTGGGAGTCTGATCTCATTCTGGATCTGGTAAGCTTTATTCTGAGAGTTGGGTGAAGTCAAATAGCATGGGTGATGGACCATGGTGATAACAACTTCAAACTGCCAGTTAAAAGCTAACTGGACTTGGTAATACCGAGCCTTACACAACTACGCAACTATACTCATTTCTCTTCAAATGATCATCGTTTACCAATTAGGATTCTATAATGAATATTTAGTGAGACCGTTCAAAGCAATATACCTCTGCATGGAATGTATTAGAGCTTCGAAGCGGTCTTGTCACCAATAAAAAAATATGTAGTCATTATTTAGCTTATATCTAAGTTATTATAAAATTATAAATCACAATGAACTTTGACACCAGGACTGCGTTGCGTCTGATTATACTTAATTCACTTATTCAATTGGTTTAATTGTTAACTATATATTTTTGATGTGATAAGATGGCTCTTATAGCACCCTGTCAAAACGATCCCGCACAGATGAAAGTATTTCAGTTCCCAACGAGGACGGAACATGGACATCAACTATACAGTTTCCCTCAGTTCACGTGACTGGAAGAATGTTGTCGCAATGCGTGTTATTATCTGCTGAAGCTGTAGCAACACGTGTCGACCGGGGGTTCGTCGGGTCTCGCAGTACGACCGAGCGGTGGTGTTGAACCTTCATTCAACTACACGCATGGCGAACTGGTTTTGAGCATTACATGGAAGTGCAAATTGATCAATTATTAGATCAGAATGATAAAAAAGTGGATATTGAAAAAAAAGTAGATATAAATATTGTTCTTCAGTTGGTGGTCTTGTTTTTATTCGGACTAGATATAATAACTCAAAACTTGGAAGAATGTGTACAGAGGCCTGAATTGAAATTTTCGAGTTCGAATGATTGTTTTCACTTAAATTATGTATTATTATTATTAAATATATCGACAGCTTGACAAGTAGTTATTGTTGCCCAATTAATATGCTAAAAATGGCAAGGTAGGATCGTTCTGACGTGAAATTACAAGGGCGATATTACTACTACAAAGGTAATAATACAATACAGGCCACGAACGCTTCCTTCCCACTATCCTTCCCAATACCTAAGAAACCTTAATCTCATCATCCCATAATCTCATCAATCATTCATTCGACGCCAATAGATCTTAGTTATCATTATAATGCGTCGTTGAAGCCCAATTTTTAAAAAAGTAATTTTAATCAACTTTTTCAACATTCTCTGTGAACAGTAGACTATAGTAAGCTCAATTCAATTATTTTGTGTTCGGTAAAAAAAGGATTCTTTCAGATCTTCTCACTGATATCGTTATCTTATTTTTCTTCTTTTAATTCCTTATACATGTATTTTGATCTGATGTTGTTGTAAGATCATCGATTTTACCCCACTTCGTCATTATTTGTTGTCAGTTAGTAAACGAAATAGCCAACATATTCGTGCATAACGTATAGTTCTTGGGAATTCATAGTCGTCGATTTGACGAAATATCAGGTCTTTTCGTGGTCACTTTTGAACGATATAAGAAATCAAAGTTTTAATTAATGCAGGTGAAACGGAGATAATTTTAATAACATCAAAATGATGTGAAACAGAATGTCAAACCTTGAATTCTAAACATTTTCACACAGGTAGAGCTAAAAAAAAAAAATTTCAAAGCTTTATTCCTATACCTGTGAAAATAATGCAATATACCTTCAAGTTGACTTACACCACATCTGAGGTATCACAAATATTTATACTTTTCGCGTATTATAATTTTGGTTTCTCATTCCACTAAGAAATTATCATAAAAAATCCTGATATTTCGCCAAATCGACTCATAAATATTGCGTATATAAATTCTTGATCGGTGAGAAATAAAGACTCAGCCTACGGAATATTATCCATTAGACACAAAATAATATATATAAAAATGAGAATAACAGATTGATAAAGAGAGCAAGAAGACAATGGTGTTTTATACAAAAATTAACAATAATATTGAGCTACATTCTAGAAAATTCAATATTGTAATTGAGAACTTATTTACAAAAAAAAGAGGAAAAGATATAAAATATTGAAAAAAAAAAGAAATAATATTGGAAAAATATTACATCTTAGACATCTTAGACTGTAGAATATAGTGAGATTGAATGCTATATGCCTACACGTTGAGGAAATTGTATTACACGGTAATATTGAGGTAAACAGTATAGTTTCTAGCACGTTAGTAAATTTCACATTTCAGTCAATTCCAAGTGAAGTAAAGATATTCACACAGTTCGTACAAGGCTTATCGGGAAAGTCACAGTTTAAACAAGGCTTATCGAGAAAGTTTTAACTGGTGGGAACTTTCGTTAATTTATTTGTACAATTGCCTGTATTATCAGATGTTGACAAACTTTTACATTCTCTTCGAGTTATTGTTGTAGTTAAAACCATCAGTAGAATAATACATATTTTATATAGATTATCAAATTGAAATGATGAAGAAATAAAATTGAGGTTCGATTTCACAATTGATAAATGAGTGAGTTGAACGATATTTTTGAAAATGTTATCGATATTAAAACTTGAAACAAAATCCATATTCGCCAATTAGGCTTCTTTCTTTCTTTCTTTCTTTCTTTCTTTCTTTCTTTCCATCTACTCTTTCTTTCTTTCTTTCTTTCTTTCTATCTTGCTTTCTTTCTTTCTCTACTCTTTCTTTGGACTATGCACGAGGGTGATTTCACCATCACAAAGAATAATTAAAATGAGAACTCTTCCAACAAATAGTAAATTTCATAAGGTAATAATTTCAGGTAATGTTTACAACTCACACATTCACATCGGAGAGATAAAAATCTTTCATCATCATATTATCTTTTTTCTCTTCTCATTAATGATTTCCATCAGTATTTTATTCATATTCTTTGTTCTTGTTGACCTACTCATATAATATCGGTAATTTTTGTTTCGATTTTGCTCTCTTTCATTTTTCAATAATGATTTTTTAAAATATATATAGGCCTATATATATATATTGGGTTTTAACGACGCACTGTAATGATGACCAAGATCTATTGGCGTCGGATGAATGATTAATGAGGTGATGGGATGATGAGATGAAGGTTTTTAAGGGTAATGGTAAGGATAGTGGGAAGGAAGCGGTCGTGGCTTATATTGTGGGAACCATCGCGGCATTAGCCTAGACTACAGAGGGAAACCACGAAAAACTCCTGTAAAGATGGACGGTGGCGGGGATCGAACCGAGTTCGATATGCCCGCTACCTCCCGGGTCACATGAAGCAAGTGTGTTATCACTCAGCTACACGTGCCGGTCAATAATGATTCGTTTAATCGACGAATTAAACTTTTCATCATCCTTGCTACCAATAACCTGTTTGTACTTTAATTAATATTTACATATCTCAGTGAAGACATTTCATTTTTCGGATGAACAAATATACTTTTTTTTTTTCAACAACATCGAAACTTGATACAAATTTACTACAAAATAAATTAGCGATTTCGAGAATGCCAGCAGTTTCGACTTGCCAAGATAATGTTGTCGACAAAATTAGTTGTTTGGAGTTTGTTGTGAAAATAACGACGCTCTTCTCGCATTATATTATAGTGAGTGCGATGGCTTATTGTTTGAATATGTCCAACTCGTCATTTTCAGCGAAGCACTCGGCTATAGGTCTATACAATTTACAAACAGTCCGTTGAACACTATTATATGACATTGCTATCAACTTTGGATTATTGGGGTGGTAAGATCGCCCTTGTGGTGCCCCGTCCAAACGATCCTATCTTTCATCCATAGCTTTAATTGGGGAACAATGGTTTTGTATCAAGTTTCGATGTTATTAAAAAAAAAAAAAAAAAAAAATTATATTCACAAACCTATTATTCCAGTCCTATATTTTCACAAAAATGATACCATTCTTCTAACAATGTATTGTTCAAGAACCTAACTAACTTGTCTGTCCGAACATAAGACAATACAGACGCACATTCGAGTGCGTTGTTGTAACGTAACCTAATCAGGTTAGTTAACACCAAGTGCGGGTGTTGAGCTCGTAGTTACTGTAACGTGGGAACACGATGTTACAAAAGAGGCCTGTTTAGCATATAGTTATTGTTGTTATGTTGTAAAGATGAAGTGAGATAACACCTTGGAACATATGAATACTTGCAATCACACAATATGTGGTTTTCCAAAATTAAAATCTCTTTTTTTTTAAATGACATCGAAACTTGATATTAAATTATTGTTCCCCAATTAAGACAATGGATGGAAGATAGGCTGGTTAGAGCGAGGCACCACAAGGGCGATCTTACTACTCCAAAGAATAATTGAAAAAAAGATAACCATAACTAACAATAAATCTAAAGGTAACAATTCCAGGGTTACAAAACAATTCAAACATTCAGGGGGGAGAAAATCTTGAATCTTCCTCTGATCATGCCATCTTATTCATCATTCACTGACGCCAATAGATCTTGGTCACCATTGCAGTACGCTGAGACCTAATATAAATGATGATAATGAAATGTAGGGTCTGTTCAGAATCAGTTTTGATTAATTTTCAAAATAGAATGCTTCGTGTAACCCGAAATTAATTCCGTATATTTTTGAAAGAATGAAAAGAAGATAATTAGATATGAAGTCTAATAGTTTTTATGTATACATTTGCCACCAAATATATAATGAATGAACATGATATATATATGTAGGCCTACAGATTATATATTTTCAAGTAGATATTTCAATATTTACAAATTTATCATAAATTGAATGGATCATTATACAAATTCTAAATTTTCAGCGAATCAAATTGATGTTGTCAATTTATTCAATGTATGTGGAATTCTGAGAATGTTTTTTTTTTGTATTATTATCTATACCTTTCAGAATTATTCTCATTCCTTATTTTCATTTCATTACACATTTTATCACATACAACATTTCATACAATCGTCACATAAGTAAATATCCATCATTTTTTCTTCTTCTTTCTTTAATCTTGAAAACTCGCATCAAATATGCGTGAAGAGTAATAAAAGTGCTTTAACAAAACCAGATCACGTTAATAGAATTCCCGATACAAATTTAGCATACCACTAAATGGCCATGCAACATTCCATACTGCGTTGACCTACTAGACACAGAGAGAGAGAGAGAGAGAGAGGCATATATTATAATCTAGAAGTCAGAGAGAGAGAGATAAGCATAGAGACATAAAGACCTACTACTGCTACTAGACCTACTATTGGTCGGGTCACAATCAACAATACTATATAGTATCTATATATACTATAGTTATAGTAGGCTTAGACTGAGTATTATCTAACCCAGCAGCGCCCCAGGCGGTAACTGTACCAACTAATTGAATTAGCAACTCGAAACACCTGATAGTTGATGTTGGCTCACAGGGGAGACACCCGACCGCTGGGTTCTGGGTTTTAATCTATCGCTGGTTACAACATACCTGGGATCTAGGTAGTTATGTCTGCGTGAATATCATGTAACGGTACTAGCATGTAATAAGGCTCGTGTTATTATGCATGCTATAAGAAATACAAATCATGCATTGGCTTACAATTACTCACATTCTTTTCGGTTATTACGATATAAAGTTGAGAGCCCATGGGAATCGATTTACTGAAATATCTTTTTTGTGTGATAACTTCTGAACGGTATGAGATATCGAAATTCTAATACCGATGAAATACAGATGGTGTAAGTAAAAACTATCGAACTTATTGTACCGAAATATTAGTTTTTTGTGAGAAGTTTAAACGGTATGAGATATCAAAATTCTAATACCGATGAAATACAGATGGTGTAAGTAAAAACTATTGAACTTATTGTACCGAAAAATTAGTTTTTTGTGAGAAGTTTAAACGGTATGAGATATCAATATTCTAATACCGATGAAATACAGATGGTGTAAGTAAAAACTGTTGAACTTATTGTATTAGTTTTTTTGTGATAAGTTTAAACGGTATGAGATATCAATATTCTAATACCGATGAAATACAGACGGTGTAAGTAAAAACTATTGAACTTATTGTACCGAAATATTAGTTTTTTGTGAGAAGTTTAAACGGTATGAGATATCAATATTCTAATACCGATGAAATACAGATGGTGTAAGTAAAAACTATTGAACTTATTGTACCGAAATATCAGTTTTTTGCTGTGATAACTTTTGAACGGTATGAGATATCAAAATCTTAATACCAATGAAATACAGATGGTGTGAGTGAAAACTATTGAACTTATCGTACCAAAATATCAGTGTTTTGTTGTGATAACTTTTGAACGGTATGAGATATCAAAATTCTAATACCGATGAAACGCAGACGGTAAAAACTATTGAACTAATCGCCTGGTTGTCAAAGGAACACAGCTGGAAATGTGTGTCTTGGGTGTATTTACCGTGAAAACTATGCTATATACGAGGTGGATGGGTTTTACTCATACCACATTGAAGGTATTGAGCATATCTGTGGTTCCCACGTGCGAGAATTATGATATCTTTTGCCGTTTAAAAGTTATCACAAAAAAAACGAGATTTCGCTCCCCATCCACTCTTTCTTTCAAGGCATGCATTGAGGGCCGAGAAGTATAGGCCTATTATTAAAGAGATACGTTGGTCTTATCTCAAAATATTGTCATTGAATTTACTGCGTGAGTTCATACTACTTATGGATCAATTCTAATTTCTCTAATTTCTTGCATACACTTCTCTTTACTCAAGCTTTTTTTTATATTTGCCTCATAATAACTGTGATATCTCATGTATTTTTATTTAAAATATTTGAAATGGAGATGTAGGATCGCCCTTCTTGTGGTGCCCCGTCCCGACGATCTCACTTTTATTCATAGCCTCAATTGATTGATTATTATTCGCTTAACGACCCCACCAACAGCCAAGTTACACGGGGGTACGAGTGAGTTGTCTATAAAAACGATGATTTTTCATCAAGTTCCGATGTTATTATTATTATTATTATTATTATCATTAATTTATCTTTATTATTGAAAAAACAAACTGAATCGTTAATTATTGACTGTAGAGAACTCGCCTATTTTCGCCTTTTTTCTGGACGAAAATGCCGGAATGTGATGTATTTCGACGTAACAATTATTTAAATGAAGGCATATTCTGAATTTTTCACATGATACTATTTCTGTACTCACTGTCAGTGCGATTACAATGACAAACATGTACTTGGTCAGCCATGTTGGAGGCAGTCAGCTGGTGTTGTTGCTAGTTTCTGTACCTGAAATGGCTGCTACAACCAAGAAATCCTAATGAAACCGTATTTTCATATTACGAAAAAAAACATGAAAACGACATTAAGATTAGAATGTGCCACCACTTCTGGATAACATAGTGATGCCATAATCAGGAAATACCAACATCATAAATATGTCACTCCAAATAAGTTAGTTCTCTATAATCAATAATTACCACTAAACTAAATCAATTCTCCTGTTATCTAAAAGCCCAATATAATATAGCTGGATGAAATAATCATCATTATTTCGTCATCATCATCTCATTATTTCTTTTTTCTACATTTTCTCATTCAAACATTCTAGACCTAAGCTACATTGATTTATTGATTTATGATTTTTTTCAAAGTTTTCATTATTAACATCTCATTCCGATCACCACCATTCTTAGATTTAATTATCTTATATTTTGTTTCTGGTCAAATTATATTTATTTTGTTATTCTCTAAAATGTTGCTATCGATAATTTTTTATATTTTAATTAATTGATTTTTATTCTGTGTTTATGCAATCTTATAATGTGAGACAGTCTTGAATAAAGATACAAATATATATATATTTAGTAATGCAATGTTATAGTAAATCTGAATATAGTAGAGCCTATATACTACCGCAATGAAACGTGCATAATATGCAACGGTATTTCTAGTTTTGAACCTGCCTTACCAAGCAGTCTTCCAGCAAGGAGGTTACCTCATTGGTCTTCGGCTATTGTCGATCAGGTGGATTAGCGTGGATACCGGAAACAAAGATCTTCAATGAGAGTATAGGTCATACACCGTATGACGCGGCTGTCATGTGTCGCGGTATGCGCGCGCACCCATCTCATTGACGGCGTGCGAGAGAGAGAGAGAGAGAGAGAGAGAGAGAGAGAGAGAGAGAGAGAGAGAGAGAGAGAGAGAGAGAGAGAGAGAGAGAGAGAGAGAGAGAGAGAGAGAGAGAGAGAGAGAGAGAGAGAGAGAGAGAGAGAGAGAGAGAGAGAGAGAGAGAGAGAGAGAGAGAGAGAGAGAGAGAGAGAGAGAGAGAGAGAGAGAGAGAGAGAGAGAGAGAGAGAGAGAGAGAGAGAGAGAGAGAGAGATGTACCACCTTACATAAGTAGGACGTGTAGTCGAGATGACCTGTTGATGGAAAGATGTTTATGGTTTTGCGTTATATAACACACTAAATTAGTTGGTCCATCGTAGTAAATGAAATTGATGGAATTTGAATTCTGTTGTTAATATAAGAACTAAGAATTTGCACATGTATATCGTGTATGATAATTAGTCTATATTATTATAATTTATTCATATAATTTTAAACCCTCAGATAACGATTTAATAAAATCAATATGAATTCATGAATAATTGTATTCATTTGAAAAAAAAAGCAAATTCATAGTGAATGGCTCAATTTATGAGGATTCAAGAAAATCATACCATTATATTGGAATGAATTCATGAAAATCATAAAATCTATATTATTATTCAGATTTTTTTATTCAAATATGAATGTTTTTTTCTGATTTCACGAACAATATATCTATTGATGGTGCCACATACAACAGAATGGTCAAGCTATAATTAGAACTTTTACTTGTAATGCACCTTCTATGATCAAGCCTAATTAACTTCGATCTTCGTCCTTCGATCTTAGGTATATCGAACACATCGAAGTTCGATTATTTTCCTATACTCACTCCCGATCGGCTGCTTTATGAATATACCACTTGCAATCGACATTGACCGAGTTGTCACCGATTGCATTGGATCGCGATGAGACATGTGGCCTAGTGGTAACACACTGAACTGTCATCCAGGAGACCGGGGTACGATTCTCGCCATGGTCGACCATCCTGACAGTTTTTTTAGTGGTTTCCCTCTGTCGTTCAGGTCAATACTGGGATGGTTCCTTAACAACAGGCCACGACCATCTTTTTCTCACTATCCAAAAACACCTATAATAAAATAACCATTTATCTCATCATCCCATCATCTCATTCATCATCCACCGACGCCAATAGATCGTAGTCATCAGTACAGTGCATCGTTGAACCCAATATAAATGGATGAATAAATAAAACACCAGACAACCCGATTCAATTGGCCAATTTAGTTGGCCATCTCAGTTGTCAAGAGCGACAACTGGAATTCGCGTGTACCGGACTTCACAGGAAACAAGATGTATTATTAATATGCCCATGCGAGTCAGTGTGTTAGTTGATCGGACACAGGAAGCCCGACTAGCAGAGGAAACTAAACTCTAACGAGTGGTTATGAAACTGCGAGTTTAATTGAAGGAAATTATGAACGACTGATAATGATCAGCTACTTCCTATCTTGTAGTTAAATGCTGGGACTCGAAGTCGACCGAGTCCTACATCAATCACACGACGCCATTAGTCATTGGTCGGAACTATTTCACTACAGTCACGTCTTCTTGGCGGAATATAATCTCACGAGCAATTACACAAAACTAGATTCATTCATGTTGAGTCCACGGGATTCGATTTATCGAAATATAGGTTTTTTGGTGATAACTTTTGAACGGTATGAGATATCAACATTCTAATACGCGAGGAACACAGATAATTATAATAGCTTCAAGGTGATATAAGTTATAACTATTCAAGTCATGTCGCATAACTGTCAAACGTGTACTGCTGAAAACATATCTTTCAGTTGTATATACGCTTGACAGTTATGCGACATGACTTGAATAATTATAACTCATATCATCTTGAAGCTATTATAATTATCCGTGTTTCTCGCCTATTAGAACGTTGATATCTCATACCTTTCAAAAGTTATAACCAAAAAAATGATATTACGATAAATCGACTATCGAGGTCTCTATACATCTTGCCAATCGGCTTAATTGCAGATGTTTGGGGCCCAAGTTAGCAACGGAAAACCAATCATCGTATTTATTAACTTACAGTTTTCGGTTAGATGATCACTAGTATTCAATACGTGCTCGCTCGAAGAGCTTCAGTTTGTGGTATGTTTTCAACCCTTCCAAAATAATTGTAATAAATCAACATGTTTCTACCTGTTTTTTATTATTTTTACGATTTTTTCAGAGTGATATAATATAGAACTATGATTTTTCATGAACGTAGAAGCACAGATATACTAATTGTAGTTTCATTGCGAAAATAATTAGACTGATTGGTCCCACCGTTTACCCACCATATGTAGGGAGCCAAAGACCTGCATTGGCGCTTTTTGACCTTTTTTGACCGTTCCCTGCAGGTTTTACTCATGGGTTGTGAGATGTGAAGTCGCCAAAATGTAATATAATATCCGGTACATTTAGCTCAGTTGCTGACGCGCTCGCTTCATATGATCCGGCAGGTGAGAGGTATATCGGACCTCGGTTCGATCCCTGTCGTCGTACATCTTCACATGGTTTTTCGTGGTTTATTTTTGTTGTTTAGGCTATTAGCCAGAATTGTTTTTGTAAATAGACGACGACCGTCTCCTTCTCATTAGCCTATACTAATTACCTAAGAAACCTTCATTTCATTGCTGATTCGTCCGACGCCAATAGATCTTGGTTATCATTACACTGATCCGTTGAACCCAATAGAAATGATGAAGGAGTATATAAATTGAATTGAAAACATCAATTGAGTATGGTGTGGTAAGATTGTCCTTGTTGTGGTCCGACCGAAAGATCCTACCTTTTCACCCTTGGCCTCGATTGGGTAACAATGAAATTGTGGCAAGTTTTCGATGTTGATGACAAAAAAAATCGACCACTGGGCACAGCATTTTTTTTCTTGGTAAAAATTTGACATAAATAATATTCGGTGAATAATCAATAATTATACAAGGAATGGATTTTTTCTTGAATCGAATTTATCTCAAATTAAATTGATATCACGAGAGAAGAAAATGATGATCAGTTGAATCTCTCTAATTATAGACACGATTCAATTTTTTCAGAATTGTGTGTGGTGAAGAATTTATAAAAACTCATTGCTAGAAATCATCACTGACACACATTGATGAAATTCGAGGAAACCGTTTAGAAAAGATTCAAGTTAACCTGGTTTTTGAATCTTCAGAGCATAAAATATATGATAATAGAATTAAAATGTGTGTCTTTGTCACACAAACATAAAGATCTGAATTACAAAACTGAAATACGCGTTAAAATGTGGACAATTTATTTTCATGAAAACCAAATTTATTCCTATGAAATAACAAAGGTTTATCATCTTATCTTTTACTACATCACTCATGTACACTATGCGTCTCAAAAACATGTACCACCGGTACACTTACGGCTACATAAAGTGGTCGATCAAGCCCCTCCTGACGAATTTCCACTGACGTCTGGACTATAAACGAACTATATATCGTACACAATGTCCACACTCCACGTACAATCAGCGGAAAATATCGATAAATAAGCGTTAGTTTTGAGTTTTTTTTCCTGGTTTTCCTCTGTTGTCTATGGGCCTACGGGGTAAACCGGAATACAATATAGGCCACGTTATCTTTCTTCCAACTGTCCATCTCATTCATTCATCTCTTCGTCTCATTTCTCCGACCCAATAGATCTCACTTGTCACTGTCACAACCATATGTCGTTAAACCAAAATGGATGTTGAAAAAAATAATAGAATATATATATATATATATATATATATATATATATATATATATATATATATATATATATATATATATATGTGTGTGTGTGTTTATGTAAGCTTTCACAAGGTATTGAATTATCAATGGTGATGTTTTCGGACACACTTGTGTTATTATATCTATGTAATACATTTTATCACATTTTAATAAAATGTATTACATAGATAACACAAGTGTGTCCGAAACCATTACTATTAATTATATATATATATATATATATATATATATATATATATATATATATATATATATATATATAAAAATTTGTACAGGAGTCCACTTCATAATTAACACAAGTATACACCTATACGTAATATTCATAACTCGAACCCGAACAATTAGTGTCCACGTCACAGTAGACCCGCGAAGCGATGCGTGACGTTCGCGTTCTGTTCCCACATACATTATACGCGTGCGCAGTGACGCGGACACGCATGTCGTCTAATGGGCAGTGATTACACGAATAGCATGTGCGTAGTTCATGTGGCCGTGACTGCGCGGTGACTGATGTCTAAAGAAAGAATCGAAAGAAATGTCAGATTTATGATCTTATTTGAAGCAGAGAGCCTATATATATATATATATATATATATATATATATATATATATATTTATATATTTATATATATATATATATATATATATATATATATATATATATATATATATATATATATATTTATATATATACTAGGAAAACGCAGTATTCGCGCGTTGAAATGAGATCCGTACCGCTAGCACCTCCTTACGTCATCATCGAAATTTTGATGAAAAGGGGTGCAAGGTGTACGGTTGAGATGAGCTTATACAGAAGTATGAAATCCAGAATGGAAATACCGTATTCTGTCAGCTCACTCTACGTTTACAGACCTTGGATAACTTCAAACGTTCAAAAACCCTACCTGCTGCCTATTCGACACAAAGAGCAACAATATAATTAATGCGCTTCTAAATCTCAATATGGCCGACGAATAGTTACAAAAGTTCAGTCAACAATGTTATATTCTAATCAATGTCATTGTTGAAAATATACATGCACTTCATTTTGTGACTTTACTCTAGTTCCACTTTTTAGCACTCACAGCGTACCTGTAACTTTTTCTGGCGACGTGATATTCATAATTTATAAAATGCGACCTGTTGCGTGTTTATATTGCGACCACTTTGACCTTTTGATCCCAATATTCAATCATATGTATACTTTTATTCGTTATTTCGTATCCGATCAATGTAAAAACATCACTGAAAATATGTTTGATATATAAATATATTCAATAGAAGTATAAACATTGAATGGATATGTTATTCAACATACACACACACGCTTGTCTCCCAATGCCACAAACGCCGTATTCCTAGTTATTTAATTATGATAATTGCTCAAAGTGTTACATAGGAGATCTTTGAACCATTAAAACAGTCTCTCCTTGTTCGCTGAATCACATTATTATAATAATCGCCTCCTCTTTGCTAGTTCCACTTTCCCACATACATTAGAGACCGACTCGAAGGGTAATAGACTGTTGCATAATAGTCCCAGACAGTACAATAGTCCCTCCATTAATACCACCTCCACCCAGCCTACCGTGACCCGTGCCTGTCTTACTCGGGTCCATCCCGCTTTCGAGCACATGCCTTCCTTACTTGGGCACATAGTCTATCCTACTGACGGGCACTTACCCTTGGGCTCTCCTGTGTTTGGGCACGCGGCCTATCTGCCTATTGGTCTCTGTACAGTATCTGGGTACATGCCACCGCCCTCCGTGACTCAGTCAGGTAAGGCATCGCTTAACAAACTGAAGTCTGAAGTTTGAGTCCAGCATAAGACATGGGTTCACGTAAATGTTCTTTCACTTCCATTACTTCACAGTTCCATTATCACCAGCTCATTAGTTCTCCCAAATAATGGGGTCATGTTAATAGGGTCATGGAGCATTCTGGCACTTGGCTGTATTACCCGGGCACACTAACTCTGCCAATTGGTACTGTATTTGACAGATAAGTAACTGTCACTTCTGTAGCTAGTCGACCGACACTTTGGTTTTCTGACACTTTGCCACAGCAGTATTCAGTCATATAACTCGAGGACTTGGCATGGTCTCGCTGGCTCGTTCGCCAACAGCGTGCACCTACGGCGTTGTCCTGGTGTTTGTAAACTGTTTGTTGTGCGCATGTGCGGCGGAAGACGGAAGGTCGGCGGTAATTAACCTGTTGGTAAGCCCTTGTTCACATGATACCTTATATAGGCTTTACGTCACCGGCAAGAATGATCTCGATCACATGGGACTAGGCCGTAGCGGCATTTAGAGGGCGATCACTGCCCCATGGGCCATACTTTTGAAATGATAATGACGCTATTCCCCCCTAATTTCAGAGAAAATTGGAAATTAGCATCTCAATTCCAGAAATTACCATTTAGGCCTACTTATTTGTCCCCCAGGATTCGTCCGTTTTCTGTTTCGTGACGTAGGCATCACCTGATTCTGTTCATGTTTCGATACCGAGTTGGGTATTCCCCACGTTATTCAGGAAAAGGGAGAGGGTCTCTGGAGGACAAATAATTTAATTGATATTTCTGAAATTGAGAGGATGATTTCTAGTTTTCTCTAAAATTGAAGAGTAATATTATTATTATTATTATTTAACTCTTGCAAATGCACATAAATGCGCGGTGGCAAGTTCCCTAAGTACCCCTATCCCACCATCTCCTTAACCCTCAATTATCCATTCAAAACCCCAGTACCAGGGTTGTGGTGTTCTTTAGGGAGCAGATCGAATACTTTTATTTGTAATTGTTTGTGGCTTGATTCAGAATTCGATGAGAATATTCAGCTGACTGGAGAGTTGATCGAGTGGCCTAGGCGAGATGAAGGTACTTCTCATTGAAGACAAGAAGCCGTGAAGACTTGGAGTTATCTGGCTAAACCATGCGATATAAATAGCAAGAACCTAAGAGAGCGTCTGATACAATGTTGAAGGTGTCATTGACGAGAGCTAGAGGCACAGACTTGGGAAATATCAAAACATCATGGTTAAATTAGTATAGTTTTAGTATTTCAAGGTTAATATGGATTTTCAGGGCGGAATTATCGATTAAAAACGCGATTATATCTTTCAAAAGCGTTACATTATCTCAGTTGCAGCGAAAATTATATCATTCATCGTCTCTGTACATTTATTTCATCGATATAGACGTGGCCTGAACTGCGGTAACGTAATGTGTATATCTTTCCTAATGTGAACTCACCTTGAAGTGTATTATGTGTGGGAATACTCCTTGGAGTGTGACGACCATGTGAAGGTGCCTGACACCCATGGGAACTCCCTCCCCCCTCCCCCTCTCTCATTAAGATCTGTGACTTATCTTACAAGAGCTCCGTGGGTTCACTAGAGGCAACCCCGTACCAAGACACTCCATTACTACCGTGCACTGTATACTTATAGGAGTACATCTGTTCCTCCTCTACATTCATCCTCTGAACGTCATCCTTCATCTCTCGTGAAAACAACGCTGTTTACTGAGACGAGTGGCCGAGTGGTCAATACAGTGAACCGTCATACAAGAGACCGGGGTTCGATTCCTGCTATGGTCAACCATCCTGAGAGGGATTTTCCTTGGTTTTTCTCTGTCGTTCAGGTCAATACTGGGATGGTTTCTTAACAACTGGCCACGATCGACTCCTTCCCACTATCCAAAAACCAAAAACACCCAACAATATAACCCTTTCATCTCACCATCCCACCATCTCATATAATATCATTCACCGACGCCAATAGATCGTAGTCATCAGTACAGTACGTCGTTAAGAACCCAATGTTGATGATAATAAACGACGCTGTTCAACGACCCCATCGATGGCTTTTATGGAATTGGTGAATAAATTAACGACGACTAAGATCTCTTAGTATCGATGGACATGAATGAGAAGATGAGATGAAAGGTGAAAGGTTAAAGAGTCAGTACTGTATGAAAGAGGTCCATCCTCACTGAGATGAGTGGTGGAGAGGCTAGCATGCTGAACCGTCATTCAGGAGACCGGTATTTGATTTCCGCCGTGGTCGATCAAATGGACGGATTTTTTTTTCCGTGGTTTGTACTTGAATGGATCATCAACAACAGGCCACTACCGATTCCTTTCCACTATCCAAAAACACCCAATGGAATGAGCTTTCATCACATCATCCCACTACCTTGGTCATTATTCATCTTAGTCCCGGTTTTACAAAACTGGATTAGGCAATAGTTAGCGGATTAACTTGTTATCACCATTGGTTACATGATATTTTCGTACCTTCAATTTAAAGTTAGTGGATTAGTACCCTAACTAAGATTGGTAAAACCTGACCTTAGTCATGGAAACAGCTGGCTGTGGCTTATAGCGTATTTTTCCGTCTTCGCAGTTTTGATTTTTGCTTCCTGGATAACAGTAACAATTAAGTAACATGCCCCAAGTTCTGGTGTTGGTTTGTTGCGAGTGTCACGTTGTTCGTGATGGCAGTGTTGGGCGGAGCAGGAGGTGTTGATTGAGGAAGTGTTGCAGGTTGCAGGAAGACGACAGGTTGTCGTAGGTCATCTCCCGTGTCTGATGGAGACTAGAGCGAGTTGGCGATAGCTGTTGGTTGACTACACTATATAATCACGTTACTGGCACTTCCTTGTGACTGTCACACACTCGTCTCCGTCTCTCTTTCTTGCTCTCTCTTTCGCTCTCGGCCTTCTCTCTCTCTCTCTTTCTCTCTCTCTCTCTCTCCCACTCCCTCTCTCTCTTCTGCCACCCTCTTTCTCTCCTTTCTCCCACACCCTCTCTCTCTCTTTTCACCCACCTCTCTCTCTCTCTCTCTCTCTCTCTCTCTCTCTCTCTATCTCTCTTTTCAGCGCACATATATCACATACTGGTACAGTGTCTCTTGAACCGGAAGGAAGCTGCTATGAGGGTCAAGTGATGCGGGACACACGACCGTCCCTCCCTCGAACCTCCTGTCGGTAGTGGTATACTGACACTGTCACATAACAATATTGATGTCTAGGCTATAGGCTTTTTTCACGTTTCTTCTTTCAAGATACGTCACACATTGTTGTAAGAAGTGAAAAACAACTTTCTCAAATTACAACTTCAGTATGCCTATCAGTTTATTAACCCTCAAACTTGGACGACTGGTCGAGTGGCTAGCCCATTGAACCGTCATTTAGGAGCCCGGGGCTCGATTTCCGCCATGGTCGACTATCCTGACTGGTGTTTCATACGTGGTTTCTCTCTGTCGTTCAGGTCAATACATGGATAGTTCCTTAGCAACAGACCACGAACGACTCATTCCTACTATCGAAAATTACCCAATAAAATAACGTTCCATATCATTCATCATTCGCCGGCGCAATGAATCTTCAGTCATCAGTGCAGTGCGTCGTTAAACCCAATATAAATGGGATGATAATATAATTGAATATTCTAACCTTGTCTTCAGTTACGATGACAAACATTTTAGCTATACTAACGCATCCTTTCTAAGCTACTCTAAAGAACATCGCTACCGTCAAAAGTAGCTCAGTTGCTAGCGCGCCCCCTTCACGTGATCTGGGAGGTGAGGGGCACAACGGACCATGTGTTTCGATCCCCGCCACTATCCATCTTCACAATAATTTGTCCGTGTTTTCTTCTATAGTCTAGGCTATAATGCCGGGATGGTTCCTACAAAATGGGCCACGGCCGCTTCCTTCCCATTACACAAGAAACCCTTATCACATCATCCCATCAAGGCCTTCATCTCATTGAGCATTATTTTAATATATATTAGGTTTAACGACGCACTGTACTGATATCGGCGTCGTTTAATGATATATGAGATGATGGGATTAAAGGTTATTTCATTGGGTGTTTTTGGATAGTAAGAAAAAGTCGGTTGTGGTCTGTTGTTAAGGTACCGTCCAGTATTGACCTGAACGACAGAGGGAAACCACGAAAAAAAATACTGTCAGGATAGTCGACCATGGCAGGAATCGAACCCCGGTCTCCTGAATGACGGTCCATTGTGCTAGCCACTCGACCACTCATCTCAGTATCATTCATCCGACGTCACCAAAAACTTGGCCATCATTACAGTGCGTCATTAAAACCAATTCAAATTGAAGAACATCGCTAATGCATCATCTCACTCTCACACGTTACTCGCTCGATAAGCCTATCTCTGTCCCTCTCCTAATCACAGCCAGTCTGCACACGGTGTGACAAATCGTGCAGTTAACCTGCACCACGCCTGGGTGAGTCGGCGAGGCGGCAACACGCTTGGGTGACGCGACAGGTAGCCCAGCCCAGCCCAGCCCAGCCCGGCTGCTGTTGTTGTTGTTGTTGTTGGGTGACACGGTGACCACCTGTTGTGTATACACTCATCTGCCACGCTAGAAACTGGTTCGATACACTTTCAGTTTCGACAGGCTGATAGATTTGGAAAGTGGCACAAAGATTTAAAAGGACCTGGACCCTTATTCTTGAGATTTGTGAAATTTGAGATGTGATTTGTGGAATGAGATATCTTTCTCATTTCACCATTCCATCTCATTTTTAGTCGTTTTGCTATTCCCGAGTTGAAAAATCGTGAAATATGAAATGGTATTTTCAGTCGTTTTGCTATTTCTTATAGTTGAAAAATTGCGAAATATGAAATGGAATTGACCATTGTAGATCGTCCGCCCTCGTATAATGTCACAAAATATAAAAACCAATCAACTGGACAGTGAAGCAGGGGAAAATGGGGAAATAACCAATCAAGGTATATAAAATTTCCCCTACTTCGTATGAGTCACGCCCATCTACATGGTCGATTATTTGTATTTCATGAGAGATACCCTTCAGCAGATTATAGCCAATGGCAGCTCGTGAAAATGTAAACAAATAGGATGCACTCACTGCCTTCCCTATAGTTAGCTATCCTAGTGACAGTGATGCAAAGCCATCTCGACTGCTATTAGCGTACATAATATTTTACAACTCACTTTGACATTAATTCACTGACCAAATGAGTGGTGGAGATTTTCAAGTGTAATATGGAATGACATATAATTGGAAATTTAGTGGAATTATTGGAATCTCACCCAAATTTCACTCATTCCACATTTCATAAATCTCGAGAATAAGGGTCCAGAGAGATGGTATACTCTTCAGGTTACCATAGCAACTAGGAAATTTGGGTGCAAAAAAAAGTACCTAAAATATATACCGTAGTTGTGATTGAAGAACACAACTTGGGGGCATTGTTGTCCTCTTGTTACAACAATGTGTGACGTCACTTGAGAAAAGCCCATGCGTACGTCGCTATAGTCTCTTTCGTACTAAAAATCTGTAGGCTCACATAATATATATACATATTTATAGGCCCTACATATATATATTTTTTTTTTAAACTTACATATTTCTTACATATATTCAATTCACGCTCGTAGATTAATGTACCGACGAAAAATACAGAAAAAATACTCGGTAAAATCGTATTCTTTTGGATAATATCATGAAGACAAAAAGTCACCATCCTTTGAGCCATCTCCGAAGAGTGCCGAGTAGTTCCGAGGTAAGCCTTCAGCGTAGATCAATGTAGCGACGAAAAATACAGGAAAAAATATTCGAAAAAATGGTTTTCTTTTGGATAATTTCCTCAAGACAAATCACCATCCTCTAGTCATCTCCGAATAGTGTCGAGTAGTTGCGAGTTTAGCCGAAGTGCAGGTGCATCAATTAGGAGAGCTATTAGCGCCGAAGACGGCGGTATAGTTTCTCACGGGGCCAGAAGGTGGCGTCGGTGAACCATGTCGCCGGTCGGAAGTGCTCGTAAGCCCGCGCCGGAAGTTGCCGACAAGTGTACGAAGGGAGGGAGGGGGGTGTTAACCCCTTGCTACCTCTCAGGTGGAACAAGGGGGGGGGGGGGGTCACGGTGCATCGGACACTGTCTTAAAGGGTGCAAGCACTGTGCTTATGAAAATGGAGAAATTTATCTTCACTATTTATTTTTTTATGTTCACCAACCAGTGAAATTGAATTGTATGTATATCAACTCTAAGATAATTATATAACCGAGACGCGTGGCCGAGTGATAAACACACTGAACCGTCATTCGGGAGACCGGGGTTCGATTCCCGCCATGGTCGACCATCCTGACTGGGATTTTTCGTGGTTTCCCTCTGTCGTTCAGGTCAATACTGGGATGGTTCCTTAACAACAGGACACGACCAACTTCTTCCCACCATCCAATACACCTAATAAAATAACCTCTCATCTTATCATCCCATCATCTCATTCATCATCCACCGACGCCAATAGATCGTAGCCATCAATATAGTGCGTCGTGAAACCCAATGATAATTATATGCTCTTCAATTGATATGACATTCCATGTTTGTGAACTCAATCAGTATTAAGATAAAACGTCAATGAATTCCTTCACATTCTTGGTGTTCATTCGTTTTCTTCTCAAGATGGATTCGTGTGTTTTGTTTACTCTTAATACCAATGCTGGTAATGTCCGGATATATATCACAGAAACGGTTTCTACTTATAATGCGTTCCGGACTTTCGGAAACTGGAAGACTTTTATCTGCGGCGGAAAATTATGGTTACAGACTTCGCAGTCTTGGTGTTGACGTTCATTGGTTTTGAATAATTAAAATGGGGTGGTAAGATCGCCCTCGTGGTACCCCGTCCAAACGATCCTACCTTTCATCCTTGGCCTTGATTGGGAACGATGAGTTTGTATCAAGTTTCGATGTTATTAAAAAAAAAAAAAAAAAAAAAAGAAAATGGGATTCATAAAAATAGAAATTCATAATGGTAGAGTATAAAATTATATTTGAGTTAGTATAGGCCTATACTTTTTTTATCCAAAGACACTGGTTCGAGAACATGGAAAACAAATAGTAGTTGTGAATTGCTCTCTCTATATAAGCACCGTGCGTCTCGGTCTCATGACACGTCGTTAACTAGCCGTTGATTAACGACCTACCGACCACTAGACCACCTGACAACATCATCTCATCGCTTCACATCACATAGTATTGTTTATCAGAACACATATCTTCAAACCATATCACATTCAATCCCATGTTATCATGATATGGCACTAGTAGTACCCTTGACGGGTCGAGACGTGTGATCGGTAGTGTTATATGATAGGAGGAACAGTCGTTCGGTCCAGTGCAGTACCCGTGACGGATCGAGACGTATGATCGGTAGTGTTATATGATAGGAGGAACAGTCGTTCGGTCCAGTTCAGTACCCGTGACGGATCGAGACGTGTGGTCGGTAGTGTTATATGATAGGGGGGACGGTCGTTCGGTCTGGTCTAGTAGTAGAAGGTGTCAAGTTACGTGTAAAGTCGTTACTCAATGCAGTTGTTGCTTGGATGCGTTTTTGTGCACTGAGATGCATCTCTCGGGTGTTGGGAATGCAATGCGTACGTCACTCATTTAGTAGAGTGATATTCACTCAGTAACTCATTAACAGCTTACTATTTACAGTTTGGTAAATGAGCTACATTATAATTAACTAGTGGGACCCATCATGTGAAACAAGATATGAAACTATATGAAGTGATGATAGATGAAAGGACGTTCACAAAATTGTCTACTCAATTTTCTACTAAACTTAGTTGTCTGAAGAATCTGATATCGAATAAATTAATGTTTCATTTTCATTTCACACCTTCTTACGTATACCGGTAGCCGGTAGCCTATAAAATTTTCACCGAAATGATTTTTTTATACAGGCCTATAAATCATTCATTAAAAAAAAATAGTATTTTGAAAACCAGAAATATCCCCGAACGTGTTTAATATTCAGATAACTTGAATATTCAGCATTTCAACACATCCATTGCCAAATATTTAAATGCTTCCATTTATTTTTCACAATAGAATGTGGGAACGTAACACGCAAGATAAAATTTGCATATCATCTAAATTTTAAATCTTCAAAAATTAAGTTAAACAAAAATTAGTTCCATACATCTGTTCTTCAACTATCTTCTGATCTTGGCAAATTTTGCGAATCACGAATATTAATGTTTTATTCATATTCAAAACGCGATATTTAACTCTAGTCCAAGTGCATATTTGCACTAGAGTAATCAAGCGCTTCAAACCAGTTCAATTCAAACCGAATTGAATTCAAACTGAATTGAATTCAAACTGAATTGAATTCGAACCGAATTGAATTTAAACTGACTTTAAAGTGTATGTCTGCTCCACTGTTTATCAATCCATTCGAAATTGTAGATGACAAATCGATATTCGTCCCAATTTGAATAAAATTATGAAAAATGAATGCAAAATGAAATACAAAAACATGCACCAACCAGTAGGGAGAAAATGGGGCTCCGAGCACACTTTTTCCTGGAGCAAGATGGCGGTCGTGACGTCACACTCTAACCTATGCTATTAGGCACTAACCTCACCACATTTACCTTATTCTCGGAGGTTTCTAATTCTGGGGCGTCTAATTTTCGGGGGTTCCTAATTTCTGGGAGGCTTAAGATTTTTGAGGGTTTTCTTTTTAAAAATCAAATATTTATAAATCAAATATTAAAAATCAAATATTTCATTTTCAAGTGACGTCACATTCTAACCTTTACAATAATCTCACCACATTTACCTTATTCTCGGAGCTTCTCAATTCTGGGGCTTCTAATTTTCGGGGGTTCCTATTTTTTTGGGGCCCAAGATTTTTGAGGATCTTTTTCTTTTATAATTTGCACATCCTCACTATTTTGAGTGTTGATCATTCTCTCACGGTAATTCTTAGACAATTCAATTTTCTTCCGAAGATGTAAGATGCTTATGGCAGTATGCCATCTTTTTCAAAGGATTTTTTTTCATATTTTTTTTTGTTTTCACATTTTTTTTTCAGATCTAAATCAATTAATTGATTATTTCTACGACTCAGACGCTATCTTGTGGCCAATTTTAAAAACAAATCAATCAATAATTGATTATTTTCAATACTAAAATGAAACTGCATGCTTTTACTTGTGTCTTGTGAATGACACTCCGATCGGTTTCACGCGTTTATCAACATATTCGATTTGCAACTGGTTTTTGTCGTTTCCCTTTTTTCGTTCAGGAATTCGTACAGGAAAGGTTTCTATCCAACAGGCCACGACCGACTCCTTCCCACTAACCAAAATACACCCAATGAAGTGTCATTTCGTCACATATCTTTTCCATCACCTCATTCATCATTCACCGACGCCAATAGATCTTGGTCATCCGTACAGTGGAATTAAATCAAATATAGTTAGGTCGTGGATGTAATTGTTTGAACATGACTTATCAGACTTAAGGTCAAGGTTTAGGTTGAGGGTGACTTTAATAAGGTCATACAAATTTCACTAACTTATAATTAAAGTGTATTAAGCAATAATCAGCGGATAAACTGGTCATCACCCTCGGGTACGCATGCTATTTCCGTACCCTAATCAATGATTAGATCATAATTAGTTGACTGGGTGCCGGAATTACGAACGTGGAAGTATAACTTTAACTGGCAGTTTTAAGTTGTTGTTATCACCATGGTTGCTACTGTTTTCACTAAATCTCAGATAAGGCTAACTGGATTTGGTAATATCGGGTAGCTTAGTCAGCTGAGACACCGCTTTAGAAACTGAAGTCACCGTTGGGCGTGGGTTCGAGTCCCGCATAGAGCCTGGGTTTGTGTAAATGTTCATCACTTCATATATAGTTACATCATTATCTGCTCATTCGTATCCCCGTATAACGTACATGTTGGTGAGGTCGTTAGGCAAACAATAATCATCAAGTATTGTTCTCAGAGAACAATGTTGGAACACATTTCTTGTTCCATTGTCTCCACGGTCCTCTAGATACGACTGTGCGTGTGTCGAGGTAGCAACAGATTGACATCTAGCGTGATTTGATCGCAAGACAAAAAGAAACCATTATACGCAGATGTTGGGGGGGGGGGGGGGGGAGGGGATTAGAATAATAAGATGAGATTATTCATTGTTGATAGTTGATTATCTTCGTGATAAATGACCGCGGGGATACAGCTTGAAAAGAATTTGGAATTAAATTGCCGAAATTAATAGTAACCGGCACAGTAGCTGAGTGGTTAGCTCACTTGCTTCGTGTGACCCGGAAGGTGAAGGGACATATCGGACCTGGTTCGATCCCCGCCACCGTCCATCTTTACAGGGTTTTTTCGTGGTTTCCCTCTGTAGTCTAGGCTAATGCCGGGATGGTTCGCACAATATAGGCCACGACCGCTTCCTTCCCGCTATCCAT
The DNA here is from genome assembly GCA_964007535.1 of Brachyptera risi. Taxonomy (NCBI): domain Eukaryota; kingdom Metazoa; phylum Arthropoda; class Insecta; order Plecoptera; family Taeniopterygidae; genus Brachyptera; species Brachyptera risi. The sequence goes on along the minus strand of OZ023335.1, from coordinate 16,246,940 downwards.
AGAAACCTTCATCTCATCATCCCATCATCTCATTAATCATTTATTCGACGCCAATAGATCTTAGTAATCATTACAGTGCGTCGTTAAAACCTCATATAAAAAAAAAGAAAAAAAAATTAATAGCAATCATTGAAATAATGGTAATACAATTGCGAAAAATGTTGTAATAAAAATTATGATAGTCATAATTTTTAATGATACAGATTGATCAAAGTACATGATGTTGTCATCGTCATTTTATAAAACTATCACATAGAAAATGATACACATACAAATGGTCAATAATATATTGAGGTCTTACGGATACTATAGTAGGCCTATATAAACCAAGACTTGCAGGGTATTGATGGTTGAAATTAAACATAGTTAGTTTTCTAGAAATTCTTTAACGCTTTAATAATATTCACTGATAAGTAGGTTGTTGAGTTTAATTAGGAAAGAATTGTCATTTTTTATTAATGAATTTTCGTAATAATGAATGTGGTGAGAAATGCGAAATATGGGTTCGAATTTGATTCAAACTTGTTTTTATCTTTGAGAGTTTTGAGATAAGTCTTGTCTCTCTGGTTAAAGTAAAATTTGGTTTAAGGGTGGGAGACAATATCTGAAATGGGATAGGTGTCATGTTAGGTTGACATCTAGAAGGTTTTGAAAATATATGTTTCCCCGCGATACATAAAGTTGATATCTCATACCGTTCAAAGTTGTCATCAAAAACCTGATATCTCGCTGAAACTACTGGCCAAGAACTCTTGATTTGAAGATTTTTACCGATTTTTGAAGCAACAACAACAACTATTTTATGTAACCAAATGGAGTATTCGCGTACACGAAAATGTATTCAATATTGAATATTGAAAACTTCTGGTCAGTGTCTCCATCTAGCGTGTACCAACTGCAGAGATCAGCTCTGCCCCTCAACACTCCTCAACACCCCTCGGGTACCAGCCCTCATGGACTCGTCCACAATCTCTACCGTTAGATGGTGTAACGTTACTGGTCACGAGCGCGGGTCTCTCGTATGCTGTCACATCGCCGAGCGTGGGTCTTCTACCTTCAACCGCTATGTTGTAATACGTTAAATGTCACGATCGTGGGTCTCTCCGATGCTTTAGCATTGGCGAGCGCGGGTCTCCAGCCGGTTTGGCTCGAGGCTAAATCTCATCGCTGGTTGGTTGATGGATGGTCGGCGAAAATACGAGACTTATTTGGACTTTTTTACGATTGGATTTTGCAGATAAATAACAAAGTTGGCATTTTCGCAAAGTTTATGTACCCTATTGGAATTTGATTTGTAATAGGAATTTTCACAATTTTAGTAGGCCTATATTTTATAAATTATATACTATTTTATATTCTATGCTATTTATTTTAATATTTTATTGTTTGTCTATCGACCCCACCAACAGCTAGGTTATTTGGGGATTTAATTATTTTATCTAGTGGTATATTTTATTTATAGTATTAAGTATAATTTTAGTAGTAGTTTTTTCACTGATGCATTCGATTTTATTTTGCAAGAGACGTTGGTCATACGTTTAAAATGAATCATTTTGAATTAATTTTGCCTGAAGACCCCACCAACAGCTGGGTTTCATGGGGTTCGAGTCAACAGGTGATAATGAAACTATATTAGATGGTGACAAATGAAAAGACGTCTATAAAAACCTATGCCTTATGCGGAACTCGAACCCACGCCCAACGGTGACTTCCAACAGAGAGGAAATTATTCTCATGAAAATTGACAAAACTTCTGTTACACTTATTTTTGAGTATCAATAATTTTTTTTCCGTGCACAAGTGATTTTTAAGTAGAGTAAGAAAAATATTGGGTAATAGTGCCCGCTGACAAATTGTCCGCATACCAAAATTTTGAGAGACAATCAGGATTCAAACTTTACCCCCAACACAATTAACTTTATTTTTTTTTCTTTCATAACATCGAAACTTGATACAAAATCATTGTTCCCCAATTAAGGCTATGGACGAAAGATAGGATCTAAATTGTTCTCCATTTTTCAAGTAAGCACTGTCATATTTATACAATTCGTTAAATGAGCTCTATTATATCCCTAATAGCATCGCCCTTGTGATAGTAGCATCGCCCTTGTGATGGTAGCATCGCCCTTGTGATGGTAGCATCGCTCTTGTGATGGTAGCATCGCCCTTGCGATGGTATCATCGCCCTTGTGATGGTAGCATCGCTCTTGTGATAGTAGCATCGCCCTTGTGATGTTAGCATCGCCCTTGTGATTGTAGCATCGCCCTTGTGATTGTAGCATCGCCCTTGTGATTGTAGCATCGCCCTTGTGATTGTATAGCATCGCCCTTGTGATGGTAGCATCGCCCTTGTGATTGTAGCATCGCCCTTGTGATGTTAGCATCGCCCTTGTGATGTTAGCATCGCCCTTGTGGTGCCCTGTTGAAATGTTACTAAACTACATCCTCTACCTTCATGGGCAGACAATGGCTTCATGTCAAGTTATCGATGTGAATAGGCCTAACAATTGAAAAAAAAAGAACACAAATGACTTATAACTTGGCCCTACCTGCATGTCGTCTGATACCGGTAAGTATTCAGTACCAACCTAATGGTGGTAACAGTAATGACATGCTACAAGCGATCTGACACAAGACGTGTGCCGGTCAAGTTGGTAATGGTAATAATTATCGACTAGAGGATGCAAACAAAAAATACTCGTTTTACAACATTCTATATAGTTTGTGACACTTATATTTGTACTGTTTGAATTTTACCGACTCAATTTTAGACTAATTGTCTCACAAAACTAATTAATTTTCAATAAATAAGCCGGAAGAACTATTATGCTGGCTATTGTTGGGGAATGGGGGGGGGGGGGGGTGAGGCCCCCCTCCCAATGCGCTCCACGGGGGTTCTCAGACTGATGAAAACAGCGACCAAGCAAATAAAGCTGCATGAAATGACAAGTTCCAAATTTGGGTTTTTATTATTATTTGTTTCATATCAAAATGTACATCTTTACTTTTTTTAATAAAATTATATATCATTCTCATCTGAAATTATGATGAATATATTCTTGAAAAATCATAATTATATGATCATAAAATTAACATTTACAAAGTTTAAATTTGGAAATCTCATTTAAAAACATGATTTTAATTAAAAATATTGTATATTATTATTTATTTGTTCTGTTGTCTCGCTGTCAGTACTATTACGTGCATGCGATGCAACACACAACAAATATGTCACATGACAATGCGACCGGGTGTTCCCCCCTATAGTAAAACATTATCGAGCTGGAGTGTCGAGTTGTCAGCCAGGCACGTACTATGTCGCATGTTCGAAGGCCAAGCTTCAGACGGTGGATGTGACCGTGAACCTATCTCTCTCTCTCTCTCTCTCTCTCTTTTTCTTTCCCTCCCTCCTCACCCCTCAACTCCTCGACTCAAGATGGTCAACCGAGCGTTTTCCCGCCCGGCGAGCAACCGAGGGAAACGCAATACATGCACACCAGACAGCTTTCTCAGATCGGTCAATATTTTCTTATAATTCGGTGTCCCTCTCTTATTTTCTTTCTTTCTGTCTTAACTTGCATTTCCCTTTTCTAGTAGGTTACATAAAAAACACGAGAGAATTAGTAGCTTTAAGATAGATGAAATAATAATAATAATAACTGATGGTAAATATAGGCACATAATGAATATAATAAAGAAGAAAATTAGATTTCTTAGGCCCGATATGACCAACGTGAGAGTAGCTCCAACTGGCAGATAAAACTTGTTAGGCCTATCACCATGGTTACCTGTGTTATTCGTTTTTACCAACTGTCAGATAGCTGCTAACTGGACTTGATAATACCGGACCGTAGTGACAAAGATAACTTGTATTTGTTGATGGACTGATGCAAACAATACCTAGATCAATTAGACATTCCATGAGGTTTTTAAAGGTTATACTCATTCTAAATGTTTTTTTTTTTAATTTAAACCAGAAGACCGTAGCATATGAGTTGTGAGGATGTGGGATTTAAGATGATGTCAATATGAAATGTAATTGAAATCTACACTCATTGGTCAATGCTTATACATTCTTTGGTCAATGGTGACACACATGCCTGCCATTGCTGTCGTCACAACATCTCAAACAAGTATTTCTTCTCGCGAGTAGAATAGTTCTATGAATAGTTGAAAACTTATTCCATTTTTTTTTGTATCATGAATGAGTATCTCGAAATATACTCGACCGATTTTTATTTAACTGTACTAAAACTCTTGATTGTTCTAAAAACTGACAAACTGTAGGCCTAATAGTTGAGAAAAAAAAGAAGTTGCAAAATAAATTTGTGAAGAGAAAAAGCGTAACATGTTGCTCAAATGAAAAAGTTTTGGTCAGTTGGTTTTTAGGACAGTCAAGTTTTAGTACAATTGATTTTTCAGTACACAGTCCGTAATTTCTCATCAAAAACTACACAGTTCCAAGTTTTCGAAACTAAGCTTACAAGTTTCTCAAGGATCGGTCTTACCTTGCAACTTGTTGAACGCACATTCGTTGAGCTCAATTATTTAGTCAGTTTGTGTTAATTATAATTCATGTTTCTTGCCATTGAAAACATCCCATCCCACCCCTCCCCCTCCCCCTTGATCTTCATACCCCGCCAAGATAAATACTCATTACACTGACCTGTTGTACCAGATGAGTGGTAGGCATATAGCTTGGCGGAGACTTCAATGCCCGAACAGGCAAGATATACAACAGCCAATTGCAGCTTCACTGGTTGCATGGCATCTGTCATTCAGGAGACCGGGGTTCGATTCCCGTCATGGTCTACAATCATGACAGAGGTGCATCATGGTTTCTGTCATTCAGGTTGATAACGGGCTACGACTGTCACCTTCCCACTTTCCAGAAACATCTAGTGAAACAACTTTTCATATCGTCCCACCGTCTCAATAATCATTCATCCGACGCTGATAGATCTTAGTCGTCAGTACATGCGTCGTTAAGCCCAACATGTATTGAATACATAAATGTCTACAATGGGCAGTCTTATAGTCTTGGGCTTCGAAGTATATACGATGGACGTAGAACGAAGAATATAGTTATCTCCAAGTAGTAACACATACATATACACTGTAAATGTGTGAAGAAGAAACAAAATGGTATATTTGATTGAAATTGAACGAAAGAGCAAGATTTTGTTTTGGAAAAGAATAATGAAAATGTAGTCGATTCATATAATCAGAATTGAAACGTTGGAAAATGTGAGTTTGGAATACACATGGCTTTGCTTATATATAACATGCTCAAATATAATCTTGATATTTTTCAATCATTCATAATACCAGTTTTGTGTCAAGTTTCTGGACCTAAAAGTTAAACCAGTCTTTTGAGAAAATCAACAATGAACATAGAAAAAAATAATAATGGAGAACTCATCTATTACAAATTTGAAATGCAATCAGAATGATGAAGTAGTCAGTTTGATCTTGTTCAACCGAAGAGGAGAGTCGTGTATGGTGTTTCCTTCAGACTATTTACTATATCAAGTGTAGTTTGTTTACTGTCGTGTTATCACCTGATCTCCCACTAAGCTGTTGTCGGTTCTGAGTGGTGGTCAGGCCCTCACACCACGTGGTTTCTATCCATTAGTGTCCATCTTCCAGTGTCTTCAACAAATCGTCGGCCGACGTTTACAAACATTTATAGCCTCTTAGTCCACTCTTTTTCTATGTTTAAATATTATTTTATTCATTTTTGTATGTCATATTCTACATCATCATACATGTTCTCCAGTTGGTATAATTGATGTAGTGATTAAATATATGTACAAACTTCTATAATATCATCTGAAAATCTAATACATGTGATGTCTATGACTATCAATAACGTAACGGGATAAGCAACATGGCGTAAGTCCTATCCTTTCAACATTAGGCCGTTTTCACCATGATGGAATCAGTGCGCTTTCGTGTACATTTGTGAGATTCGCAATTTCAAAGCAAATCGTACGTATTAGGCTCGTATTTCAATATATAGTACATAGTTGTACAATTGCATTGATTTTAATCTTTCTCGTAGATGAAGAGTAAATATCAAGTTATCAGATGGTGAATATAGCAGTAGGGCTCTTGACTAGGGGTCTAAATGCTTTTACAGACGTATTTTAAATTTAGATTGGCTAATTCAAATGCAATTTATCCCAATATTGTTTAATGCAGTTGGAAAGAGCTGGATTCACAGATTGCATTACATCTATTACTTGTATAGATCAACACACAATAATACCAGCAAATCATCATAACATTTGTAAGGCGGCATTCCTTTGATATACGCATGGTGCGAAAGGAAACCGCCATGTTGCTTATCCCGTTACGTTATTGATAGTCATAGATTAAATTGGGGGTATGAATATTATATTATTATATTATATAATGAATAGAGATTCTGATACATTTTTCTTTTCATATAAACCAGTGAGGTCTGCTGTTTTTTGGATTAATTTAATTGATCGTCCAACATTCTCTCTCTCTCTCTCTCTCTCTCTCTCTCTCTCTCTCTCTCTCTCTCTCTCTCTCTCTCTCTCTCTCTCTCTCTCTCTCTCTCTCTCTCTCTCTCTCTCTCTCTCTCTCTCTCTCTCTCTCTCTCTCTCTCTCTCTCTCTCTCTCTCTCTCTTTCACTCTCGTTTGTGGTAATTCATTATGATGATTTACATTCATCTTCCATCAACTCATACTGGTTATGCAACCTACTCTAGATTCAAATGAGCGTAACGAAGACTTCCGTTCATACTGAAGCAGAATCGAACATTCAATCTACACTTCCAGTTGACTCCACAGTACTCACCTGATGTATAGGTCGTCGGAATTACCAATAGGGAAATAGCTTCAACTGCCAGTTACGTGTTGCTATGACCATATGGTTATCAATTATCGCTAATTTTCAGAATAAGGCTAGCTAGACATATTGTGATACCAGCTTTTGGACATTTGATATTAAATCAATTCATGTTACATTTTTTGTTCTGTTGGTGGAAGAAGTGCCTTTATGATATCCTAGTTCACATACACGTATTGGAGGATGGGAACTCCCTAACGTTAGTTGTACTTGATAGGTGAGACGGTCGATCGAGTCCATCCATCTACCCCTATAGTTCTGTATAAAAGGAATAAAATAGGATTTACTATTTCTTTTGTGTGTCATCCTCCCTCTGCTATTTATCTCACTATTTACGTTATATATTATTGCCTTTTTCCTTACATCAACTTTTGTTACTTTTCACTTTTTCTCACAGTATTCTATCGGTTCCAGCCTCCACCAACACGTCTTTCGCACGAAATCTTATTATATAAAACCACGAAAAGTTGTGTGTTGAACATTTCGTCCACCCTATACTATTGTTACATGTCCCCTCCATTCGGCTCCATAGTACACGAGAGTAGTAACATTAGTTACGGGTTGTGGCCACCAGGTGAGCCACTTGTCCACTTCCCCTCTTCCCCCGCGCAATCACCGCCCTCTCGAACCTACCTGTAGACAACGCCTGGCTGGCCAGTACACGCGAACCATTGCTAGTGAACGAGACGTTCGAATTTCGAATATTATTATAGACACACGTTCGATTTTGAAGTAAAAATGTGAAGTGTTCCAAAAATATCGTGTTAATGTGATTGTTTTTTGATTGTGCAATTTGTGTTTGTTTAAAATGAAAGAGACTTTGAATTATCGCCAACAGGCGCTGTTCCAAATCACAAAGGTGTGTATTTTGTTTCTTGTATATAAATAAATATCTGAATACAAATGGCGCAAGTTGTTTTTTGTTTATATCGCGCGGCACCGCGGCCATGTTGTTTTCTCGAATACATTATTATGGTAATTCTTGATGGCTGTGATTGATGGAATAGAGATGCACCTGCTGCAACAATCAGTGGCATTTATTCAGGTGTCATTGTTGCCACTTGACAATTAATCGCAACAATGGACTTTAAATAAAACATGAAGTCGAATGTGTGGTATTTGAGTCATCATTTTTGTTTAGCATGATAATAGCAAGACCTGGTATTACAATAATATCTCTAGACGTTATTCATAATGGAGATTTACATGACTATACGGTATATATATTTTTTGCTAGGTATAAATAAAATTGAAAGTACTTCCTCGAACCCTTTTCATATATACAATGGAGGTAAAGAAATCAACACTTGAATACCGTTCGGCACAATATGTATTCAGTGTATTCACTTATACGGTCAATTATAAAGTGTTTTGAGTTGGGTACAAGTGCACCTAGACTATTAATTATCCAAACAATTTATTCGAAGATTTCCTGCCCATTGAAAGAACCATCACTCACTCATAGGTTTTTGCGTGGGTGAATGAAAAATATTAGATAAGTAAAGAATAATAATAGTAAAAAGAATCTTTTTGGCATGGACTTTGTATAGCATATTTATCAGATTTGGACCTACATTATTAATTTCTGTGTTTTTGTGCTTGTGGATGGAATAAATATAATCCCATTTTTGTAGATAATGAATTGCAGGCCAATACAAATTTGTATGGAAGCCACCCTCGGTAGCTCGGTCAGCTGAGGCACCGCTTCAGAAACTGAAGTCACCGTTGGGCGTGGGTTCGAATCCCGCATAAGGCATGGGTTTTTGTAAATGTTCTCTCACTTATCATCACTTCATACATTCATAATCATCAGCTCATTCGTACCCCCGTATAACCTAGCTGTTGGTGGGGTCGTTAAGCAAACAATAATCATCAAATTTGTATGGTTACAGCCAATAAACAATAAGCCTACCGATACCGATAAAGTTACAGTCTCCGATAATAAAAACCATTATTATTATCAAGTTATTATTATTATTATCTTCAAACAATTTTTTTTCGATCACCAATGTGAATGTGATTTTCCTATTTATTATTAACGCAAAAATTTAAAATTACAATCATTGTTTCACATGACTGCAAGTGCAATGCATGGTAATGATTGACAGATATTTTTTCCCGAAGAACACAGCATTTTTATTACAATTTAAAACTCAATTATCATCTCAACTCATGACCGAAATGTTGATCTATCATTAGAAATTATTTTCCACATCATTCAATCATCTTTGAATACATTATATTTCCCTCACATTGTAGTCTTATTTCTCGCCAGTCGACTGAAGTCACAATAGCATTTGGACGCGAGGGTTCAGGTGCGCTACACAGGTAATTCTGTCAACCGTCACCGACTGTACCCAAGCTTGCAGGTAGAATAGAAAAGGTCTGTGACCATCTTTTGTAGCCACTTCCGAGATCAACTCCGCTCACAATAGACCTCGTCTCATAATAGACCTGCACTGATTAGACGAGAGGCAGGTCTACATGATGCTGGCAAATAGAGCAGTAGGCCCTGTTACGGTACATGGAGAACAAGGGGCTTATTATTATTATTATTATTATTATCATTATTATTATTATTATCAGCGAGATCTAGATAAATAATACGAAAAACAATATTGTTAAAGTTCAGTAAATGTAGTGTTTATGGTTTATATAATTTGTGTACGTATGCTATATTTTCAGTCACATAGAATAGCTGTCACATAGAACAAATTTGAATTGAATATACGCGCATTCAAGCAATTTTTCATTTTTATAGACTAGATAGGCCTATGCGTGAAGTGCGTAGACGCATTGTCTTTCAGTTGGGGTGAGTATATAATATCAGTATATTGTTTTCTTCGGATTTTAATGTAGCTTTTTCGTCTACTTTATGTGTCCTCAACCGTACTCATCGAGTAGAGGTAGGGACCAAGTAATCCAGGATTTTACAGGGACCAATATTCTTCTCTGGATTTTTGTTACCGACCTACCCTCCTCTAACAAGCCACACTGACTGATGACTCACGCGTGACGTAGGACGGCGTGACGAGTGTCAACGACGAGACAGAGGATGAAGAGAGATTGCAGATGGAGGAAATGAGGTCTAGGAAAACCCGTGCCTCGTGTGGAGACGCGACTCGAACCCACGCCCCTCCGACGTCCGGTCGGCTCATTCCTTTCATTCACATCAGTTCTACGTCGACTTCACATTCCGTCTCTGTCCGACGTCTACTGGCTTAGTCATACGATTAGTTCCATTAGGTTCATTTGTCATTTCATTATTGGGCCACATTTGAACTGAAATAAGTGGCTAAGGTGTCCAAAACTGGTTGAAAAATATGCAATAACATAAAAATAAATATAATAAAATGAAACGATAAATATGATGAGTATGAAAATAATGGTCACAGAATATATGGCATTTTATTTAATACAGTTTTCTGTTCAGAATCACTTAGAACTCTATATTACTTGGATTAGTGATTATTGTTACTCTTCGCGAAGTTTTTTGTAACGAGGAAACCACATATGATCGAAAAACAACCATACACAAGCTGAATATTATACGCTATATGCCCTCTATATTACCCTAGTTCTCCCAGTACTTCTTCCCGAAGGGTTAACAGTTGACTTCTGAAATTTGGTGTACACTTGTCATGAAATCTTTCTGAAAATCTTTGAAATCTTCTTGAGATCATGTGAAATCTCCCTGAAATACCTTAAAATCTGAAATCAGGTGTACACCAAATTTACTAGATGTTTACCCCTCGCTTCTTCCCATCCATCTATCCATCTTCCATATTCCAGCTATGGACTCCTGACAAGCTTGCATCATTTGTGATGCTTCTATTTTCAAGTCTTCACTTCAATTTGTTTTCCATATCACAGATACAGATGGTGAAATTCAACTGGATCTGCAGAAACGGCTAACGCTAATGACAGCACTGTATATATAGCAATGATGGTCTGTAAATGTTGTCTGACAACGCGTCTAACTCGTGACTTCTCTTCTTTCAGGTGTTATGGCATCTGGACATCTTCAGGAGGAGCTTCAGGGAGCTGTCAGGACACGCGTGCATGGCCGAGTCCTGTATCTTCTGCGCACTCAAGGTGAGTCAGGATTCAGGATTATTACATATATTATCATTAGATTTTTTTTCGAACATCGCAACTTGATACAGAATCTTTGTTCCCCAATGGAGGCTGAAGATGGAAGGTAGGATCGTTGGGATTGGGATGAGTCATCACAAAGGTGGTCTTGACACCCAAAATAATTGATTGATTTTTCAAAGTAACTCATTCCATTCCGCAAACAATAGATTTTGAGGTAATATTTTTGGAAAATAATTCTCGATTTAGAATTGACCATTGTAGATGGGCGTGACTTATACGAAGCAGGGGAAATTTTAGATACCTTGATTGGTTATTTCCCTATTTCCCCTTGCTTCACTGTCCACTTGATTGGTTTTTATATTTTGTGACATCACGAGGGCGGACGATCTACAATGGTCAATTAGCGAAATTGATTTTATTCCAAGAATTTCGAGATGTCAAGTGTTGTTTTTTAGTTTTAAATAAGTAGGCTTATGCGGTTATGTCCGATAACAATAAGTATCCTATAGCCTAGATATGAATGGGCCAAAGTTTAAATTAGAATAATGTTGATAATAAAATATAAGTGTAATGAATTATAGTAATCCAGCATAACTAACATACCGCAATAGCATTAATTAGTCCCAAGAAAAAGCTGTTTTTAGGTCGATTCTTCGAATTATTAATTTTAATTATATATTCTCCCATTTGATCTGACTGAACGTGGAAACTAAATTCAATAACGTTCCCTTTCCTTCGAAACGTCAAGAACAAAGCTAGTAAAAACTACCAACAATCAACATTACATCTCTTCTAATAGGCCCAATTAATAAACCGACAATAGCTTCATAAGGTGTTCACGTTTCTCTTTAAGAACTTCCGACAAACGCCAACACTTCCTTCCGGTCGCCAACTATTCCCAATCGTAAATACATAATTACATACCTTAAACAATCACAGCATTATTATTATTAAATACACGCTGACAATACAGAAGGCTTTTAAATAAACATAATTATATTTGTAATACACAAGTGAAAAATAATACATTTTTTTTTCAACTTGAAGTTTTGTCATTGTATCCTCGTGGAAATGGAATCTATCCACTAGAATGAGAAGAAAGTCAATTAGGATAGGGTACCATAAGGGATGTAGTAATTAACTGATATAATTATAACTTGATGTAATTAACTGGTAAAACAACTGGCTGTGATTTCACGTAAAAACTGGTGTACGTTAAGGAAATAATAATATATCCATGTATACTTTTAATTATATTCATTTTATTACAAATTGTTATCGGTGACTTCAAAATATACACGATCTTAACATCAGTTAGTAGGCCTATCAGGCCTCTACTATGGACAATTAATTTTTTCTTTCAAGGCTCTTCATTAGACAACAAAATAAAATTGACACTGGAACCTAAACCCTAATCCACAAAACCTCAAAATGGTTTATCTTTGAGATAGGTAGGCCTACACATTGAAGTAAATTAGATGATGAACAGACATGTTTTCAATCAACATGATGGTATGAGTATGCCCTGCAATGTAAGTAATGCACCAAGATTAATGTTGATTGAAAATTAATTGGTCATATTCATCCATTAAAATAAATATTCTCTGAGAGAGAAATGGATTTTGTTTGAACTAGAATCGGTTGACCATGGACTCAAGACCATCACTAGTAGTATTCTTTAGTCTATTGGTTGACTAAGAAAGAAACGCGACTGAGGTTATACTTTTAGACAGCTGCTGACAATGTAGCACATTTCGTCTGGTTTTATACTCTCAAATTTGAACAGATTTTGTTTCCGGATCTATTCACAATCTTGAAAATTCATTCAAATTTGTGATTTCACTTTTTTTGAACATAATTCGATTTAGGATTTCATTTAGCGGCTTTCGATTTCATTCTCATTTCCTGGTTTCAGAATGGACTACATTAGTTCATGACAGGTTTATTAGGTTAGGTTAGTGAGATTGGGTCGATTTATACGACAACAACAACCACAGCAACATCGAGTGACATAGTCCGATAGCTCGAGAGAGGTTGCTATTGTCTACAAGGAAGAAAGGAAGTATAGTCTACAGTTTTTCCTCCTGAGGAGTGTCGTCTACGATCGGTTGTCTCATCCATTAATCAACACTACCGGTCGGGTGTGTCGCATGAGGGTTTCCCACGAAATAGAAGTAGTTAATTGAAGGGCCAAGAAACCAAGAGTGTATAATTATTGTTAATGAAGACATAAATTAACATAATATAACGTCGAGAACGACCAACAGTGTAGACAGTGCTTCATTATATCAACTCTGGAAATCCTTTCATACAATAACTTGAAACTATCTCAAAATAACCAGCTATAAGTTCATGTGTGTCGGTTTATCGAATCTTCAGTTTTTTGATGATAGCTCTCGATATCAAATTGTGTAACTAATGATACAGAAACATGGATATTTCCAATTCAAAATAAAATGAATGGTACACGGGAATAATGACCCAAGTCACATTTTGTGAAAAAATGAGTTAAATATGCCATCTATCAGGGTTTTAAATACACAAGCTTTCTGAATATGAATCAAGATTTTAGGTAACAATGATACAAGTTCACGAAAGATCGAGTTGAAATATTGACCTCTATAGAAAATGATATGGTTCCGAACTTTGAAATGCATTTATCTCAGAGCTCACAACATGTGACTAATCGTTATTCCCGTGGTACCCTTCCAATGCATTATAGGCCCAAGCCGCAATTTACATTATTCAACTATAATTTCAAAAATCACATTGTATAGCTAGCTATTCTTCTTCCCAAGTTTCTGCCTATAATTTTTATGGAGTTTATCATTATGGAGTTGCCTATAGCGACACAGAATAATATAGATATGAATAATTGAGTAATCAAAAATGTAATAATTAATAAAACAATTACAGTTGATGTTTAAGCTATGACTATGAAGTTGAAAATTCCTTGAAAAAATCGGAGTACACATACAAAAGAATCGTTAGTGTGGATATTGTTCCGTTATTTGAAATATCTACATCTAAAAACAAATCTTCTGTCTTATTGAAGGTTTCCAAAGGACCGATATATACTCTAATTATTTAATATGTTTCCATCAAGTGAGTGAAGTGACGTCACAGTATAGACCACCAAAGGCCATAGGTCGTCAGTGACCATGGTCACAGTTAGTTCTTGTAAGTGGACAACAATATATCCACCACCTCAGTTTATTGGCTCCCAACTGTTCTAACTGCTGTATTAACCTGACCATGATGCGAGCTTTTTTCCTTCTACTCGCGCGTTGAAATCGCCGTTCTTTGTAAGTCGTGTATTTCGCTGCTAATTAAAACACCTCTTGTTTTGCATGTCATTAACTTTAAACTGTGTTTTATATTTCCTGAACATCTAATGGTCAGTACTGTATATTGTAATCACTTTACATAGCAGTACAGCGGTTGAAAAACAACACTTCCAAGACAGGTCCGTCGCTTTATTGTTATTGCAACATGTAAAGCACTGCGTGAAAAATGAAAAATATAAATGAAGCGACCATTTCAGTATCTATATATTTTTTTGAGCATCTAGGGCCGTCGCTTTATTGTTATTGCAACAGGTAAATCACTGCGTGAAAAATGAAAAATATCAATGAAGCGACTATTTCAGTATCTATATATTTTTTTGAGCATCTAGGGTTATGGAGAAGGTGTTATCACAGAAATGAAAAAAAAGTCTTAAAATATGGTCAATATCTTCGAGTAAAAATTAAAAATGCATTTATACCCTTCTTTAATTTCATTTTCATTTTTAAATAATTTTATTCTTGTTTTTGAACATTAAATACATACATTTTTCAATTATTTTTCCTCAAATTGTATTTCACAACAAGAAAACCGCATGAGAGAGAAACTCTTGTGTGCGGGTTGCCCGGAAGAAGTTAGGCAGAAGAAAATTAATAAATAAGTAATAAACTTCTACCGTTCATTTTGTATACAAATTATTTGATTTCTGATTTAGTCAAAAATGAAATAATCTTTATATATATGGACCTATATAATATGTGATATGTATATATTTATAGATGAAGATATAGAACCAGATATAACAATCATCTTCGAAGAGTTTTATTGGAGTCACTATTAATAGACCGGTAATATAAACGCAGGTTTAATTCCATCACGCCGAGGTGTACAAAAACCGAATCCATTAGCAGAGTACTTATTTACTACTCGTGGTTCATGAAGTGAGTAGCAGGAAGTAGTTGGCGTACAGATCACGAAAAGATACCAGTACCATTATCATGTCCCGATCGACCGTCTCGGCTAGCTGTGGGGTAGAACGGTCGGGTGTGTCGACCAGTCATCAATGGTGTTAGAAGAGATATGTGTATATACTCACCTGTACGGTACCTGGTGTGCGATTACGGTATGTGGTTGTGAATTATTTTAATATTAGAATAATTGACCGATGTAGATCGTCCGCCCTCGCGATGTCACAAAATATAAAAACCAATCAAGTGGACAGTGAAGCAGGGGAAAATAGGGAAATAACCAATCAAGGTATCTAAAATGTCTCCTGCTTCGTATAAGTCACGCTCATCTACATTGTTCAATTGAAAATGATCCAAATTGAATGTATTTTGGGTTATATAAGCTTATTTTTTTATTACATTAAATTGATGACTGATATCAGGGTTGAGAAATTTTGGCCGATTCAAAAACCAATCGAAAAAAAAATTCAACTGATGTTATTTTTAATTAACCGGTATACGCTGTGAGGTAAAACTCGATGTCAAAAATATCTCGTTACATACAAGTGATATTTCTACCATTCAGCATTTTTGACAAATATTGTCCTCATCTTATGATGTTAAAATTTCTTCGATTAATTCCCAATTTAAATACATACAATTTCAAAGTACCCAAAGCCTGATGCAGGCTTGTCTGTGGTTTTTAATAGAGACAATTCTATGTTGGATAAATGAATAATATTGAAAAATGAACAGTTATTTGACAATGAAGTGCAAGATAATGAATGACGCATTTCAAGATATCTGAGTTGAAATAATGGAAAGAATGAGAATGAAGTTAAAATTAAAGAGGATGAAAGTGTAATGGAGGATATTTGTCTAGAAGCAAGAAATTATAAATAATATATGAAATAAATGAAGAAAGAAACATAACAAAATTATACCAAACCTATTTTTCAATTTTGATCTTGTAGGCCTACTGTTGAAGTTTTATGATCACATATAACTGTAAAATCACCCTGGCGGGAACTTTTTGACCTATGAAAACTAGGGACACCTTAACAACTTCTTTCGACAACACTCGACCAACTTGCCAAGCTTTACGCAAGCTTCTAGTGGAAGCGTGATCCTAATATCCGTCTCGAAACCTCCAACCGTTATGCCTATCTCACCGGGGGAGACGGCCAATCGGTCCACTCGAGTAGTTGTGCCATGTTGTATGGTAATCTTGTATACGACAATACCCGTATGGTGACTTGGTTGACCTCTGGTGGCTTGACCTCAGCGCCGCGTGCATCATGCCGGGGTCAGGGGCATTGGGAGTACCTAAAAGGAGCCCCCGGAGCCGGCGCTAGGACTCAGGACTTGTGGGAGGACCTAGAGACAGGGACATTGAGGACTTGGCTGGTGATTTCTACCATTGTTGACATGTTTTTTGAAGGCTTGACGACCGTAATTAATTATTGAATCATTTACCTATGATCATAATAAGAACTACCATCATCATTTATTCTATTTTTTATTTTTTGGTGACTGGTATCGCATTTTGATTTATTTTGGTATTTTTTTTTTCAAATTACCACATTCATTATGCATATTATATTGTCATCGCTCTATATCTTATCAGTGACAAAACTGTCTTCACGTGTTAAGCCAATTAAGAGGTACCACGCTTTTCAAACCGTTTTAAGCCAACTTAATTCATCCTTAGCCTGAATTGGAAAGCATTAATTGAAAATTATGAAAAAAATATTTTTTCATGTAAAAATTCACTCCTTAATCACTTAATTTCACATAGTTTTTGAATGTATTAAAACGATCTGTTATTTTCCCGCATTATAATTACGATAGTTCGTAGGACCTGTTCGAAAGATATCAGCGAAAAACCGATATTCCGTTAAATCAACTCACATGCACCGTTGAAAGCGTGTGCATTGCATGGCTTATCACGGCTTATCACAGCTTATCATGAGCAAGGGAGGGTGATGCAGGCGCACTGATGAAAACTCAACTTATCACACTGTGTTAGTAGGCCGTATTGACATTATGCAGGGCTGATAGCAGAAATGACATAAAAACATTTCACTCTATAGTTTCTGGACCAGTATATAGAGCTATTTAATCGGTTTATTGAATAGCCCTCTTTAGTCTCTTGGAATGATAGAAGGAAGCGGCCGTGGCCTGGTAGTAAGGAGCCATCCCAGTATGCACTGTATTTACTGAGGGAAATCACGCTGCACTTCTGTCAGGATGGTCGACCATGACGGGAATCGAACCCCGGTCTCCGGTATGACTGTCTCCCTATAGGCGGCACGAGTGGTCAATGCTATTCATGATTTGCCTCAATTTGGAAACGATTGTAAATCGATTTTGATGTTGATGAAAAAAAAAGTTGATAATTAAAATGTTACTCTGTTGTTACAACCGCGATTTGGATTCGATTTCTCCTGTACTTCCCAGTGCATCTCTTGACCGCTTTCAACCAGTCAGTAACTATATATCGGTTCTGGTTTTCCTTGTTGAGTCTCTATGACTCGGTCGGATAATGTGATAGTGATTGTATTTGCCGATAAAAGTAGGTCACTTCTTTGAAAGTAAAATTGACTTGTTCATGATCTAGTAGGCTCTGGGAGACAATTAGTGTGTCGTGTGGACCGTGCTTTATGCATTGCAATTATAGTTGGGCTGGGCCTCTTAACCATGCGCAGTAGCGTGCGCAGTGGCAATGCATGGGGGGGCTGTGCCTCTCAACTGGACAGCAGTAGTGATAGTGCAGTAACTTTTTCATAACTTTTTATATATAACTTTTACAATTTTTTTCAAGTATTTTTCATTTTTCACTTATTTTTCTTAATAAGTAATCAATTACAATATTGAATTTTCTAGACTATAGCCCAATATTATCATTAATATTTGTATCAAACACAAATGCAAATTGTCTTTTTGCCCACTTTATTATTCTATTAGTTCCATTTTTATATATATTATTCTTTGTCTAATGGGCAACCTTCTGTAAGGCACAGTCTTTATTTTTTCACTTATAAAGAATTTGCCCGACGTCAATAGATCGTAGCCATCAGTAGGCCTATAGTGCGTCGTTAAAACCCAATATAATAATGAAGAATTTGCATATCGCGACAATTGAATTCATATTCCTAATGTGTTACAACTGTAATGATAACCAAGATATATTGGCGTCGAAAAATGATGAGTGAAATGATTGGAATCGATGTCAGAAATGATTATATTTTATTGGGTGTTGTGGACAGTGAAAATGAAGCGATCGCTACCGGATATCGAGGAACTCTCCCTGTATTCCAACAGAAGGAAACCAATTGTGGAATTCTGTTAGAATAGTCGAACATGACGAAAGTCGAAACCTGGTCTCCTAAATGATTTTATTCTATATCTAAAATCACTTCAAGGCTTGTACTTATGATTACACATTATCAACAATAGTACAATACTGATTGACAATAAACCGAGATGTACGTGGAATTTTTCAGACTGAGTCCGGCAAAAAATTCAGTCTTGAAGCACCATCAAACCACACAATTCAAATGATCTGATAAATCGGTCATGTATTATCCAATAATGACAGAAGATATTACAGATGAACATTTTTTTCTATATTTAAAGATAATCGAATTGCAATTTATTTCCGGACCTTGATAAGCAATGGATTACACATATTCTAGAATTTGAATGAGTTGTCCCAATTCGTGTATTTCTTCGTATAATGTTAACTCCCGCCCAGTCTGCCCTTGAATCACTTTCCAACTAGAGGGTTTTCCTAGTCATAACAAAGCCCTGGCTGTGAGTCCAAGGAGTTGCTGCATGGCGACCATTACGTTATGGTATTCCTACATATCTCTCTTTCTCTTTCTCTCCATCTCTATCTTCTCTCATTCTCTTGCCTCTCTCTTGCACGCCATGCATGCATAATCGATAGCATGATGTTATTGTTGGTAATGTAGTATACGAATAAGTAGGGTATCATTCATTACAAAGCGTATACCAGAGGTAATGATAATAATGTTGTAACTTGCTACTATAAAATACTGTTGGCTAATTTCGTTCAATAGATTTACTTCTACTCCATTTCAACACTACATGAAGTTGTTGGCAGTTATCGTGATTATATATTACGTCATGCATTTACACATTAGGATAGAATTCAATTATATTTACTTTTGTGTTATTAAAGATCTGTTCGCGAGATGTCGAGCTATCGAAATATTACTCGGGCGGTGAAAAATTTTGAATGAGATAAAATTCTAGTTTGCCAGAAACACAAGTGATATCAAATGTTTTTCAAATTGCGAGAACATGTGTTTTGAATCGAACAATTATTGATTCCATCGAGTATTTCACTGGCATAATATAATACTGAATATATAATTATAAGAATAGGCTTTAAAATAATTTGGGATGTAATAACGAAATCATTCAGGAGACCGAGCTTCGATTCCTGTCATGGTCGACCATCTTGACTGAGATTTTTCGTGAATTGCGTCTGTCGGCAAAGTGAATATAGAGATGGTTCCTTTAAATAATTTGAATCTCCATAAAATGCATGTTATTTCATCTATTGGCTTCCGAAAGTTACCACAAAGGAAACAGCAAGGGATCGAAATAATAGAAGTTCAATTTCATTTCTACAAAAATAAATGTTGAAAAGTAACTTATAAAAAAGGGCTGAAAATTGAATGAACAAATAGTTTGATTCAAGTAGTATGCACATTGCTTGAACTTGAAAGAAGATATTTTCCTTTTTCCACCAATATGACATCACAAGCTGCATAAAGAAACATCTCACGAAGTGCAAACTGCAGTGATTCTACAACCACTCGTATTCTGTAACTCTCTATGCAACTGCAAGTTACCTAATTGAGATTATGTCATGTTGCCAGCATTGGAAGTTCGCAGAAGTACTTTGCTTTGTTCGCACTGCAAGTCATTGCCATTGGCTGTGAGGTTTATTGACGGGGGGGGGGGGGGGGGTACACGTAATACCGAGTATCACGTAGAGAGTAATGGCACGGTGACAAGACGAGAGAGTGAGATGAAGTGAGAGAGATAATAATGGTAAGAGTAATGAAGAAATAAAGACAGAAGAAACATGGTTGCATAGAAGTGGAGGTACAGACGGAGATGATCAGATGAAGGCATGAAGTTAGAGGGTGATGAAAATGACACAAATTGAAGTAAAAGCAGATGTGAGTGAGAGGAGGTAAGAGAGAGATGCAGATAAGCTCTTAAGGCTTTGTAGACCTTTTGATAACGAGAATCACTATCTTTTTTGTGTCAATTAAAAAAGAAATTGGATCTGATTCACAGTAACACGATTTCACGTTTTTCCCGTCCCGGTAAGTCATGTGATCCGGTCGAAAACTTTCCGTTGTTACTGGTTCAAGTTACCGGAACGGAAAAACAGACAACCGTGTTTCTATATGAATCAGGCTGTTGAGTATGTAAGTTAGAGAGGGTGACAAACCAAGAGAGATAACGGTTGACATATGGAGGTATAGAGTGAGATTCAGCTAGGGAGGGAGAGAGATAAGGCGATAAAGCCAAAGATAGAGAGAGAGAAGGCCAGAGGTATAATCGTATAAGAGTGAGATGCAGTCTACTCCCACACTGCAACCAGTAATCCGCGCGCAACAACCACCTCCGTCTCCCTTTCACTCACGACAAGAAGCCGCCATGTTGGATTGGAGACCTTTGTCTGATAGGTTACTAACTTATTACTAGAGTGGCGCCAATAGTAGGCGATCGCCCACTTTGTGCCAATGTGACAACTAGCCTTGTAAATGTACAGAAGCGAGTATTAAAAGCATGGGAAGCTAGATCAACATTGAGGAACCAGTTATTCCAATTTCAATAATCTCTATATATTATATAAAAATGAATATTTGTTTGTTTGTTTGTCCCTTGTGCATTCCTATACCGCTCATCCGATTGCGATAACACTTTGGTAGGTTGTTGTACGCGCGCCCGCGAAGGTTTCGCGGGGGAAGCGGGTCGGGGCCGGTTACCTTCCGTTTTTTTTTTTTTTTTTTTGATTACCTAACCTTCCGTTTGAACATATTCTAGTGAAACTGCTTCATAACATTCAGAGAATTATCTTATAAAATCCTGCCGATCCAGAATGAGTATTCTCATTAGGCTACTGATGCTATGTATTGATTACCATCCAGAAATCCATTACCATAGATTACCAGTTGACAAAAATATCTGGCTTCACTATATAGGCCTACATTTGATCTCTTCACATATGATTTTATTAAATTCGAGTTAATAATATTTTGCACAATTGTCGCCATCTCATGATGAATTCATCATCATTTAGGCCTACGCTTGTAACATCTCCCTTTCGGAAACCATTTTTTACCCTTTTTGGGAACTATTTTTCCCCTGGCGGGATCTATTTTCCCTTGGTGAAAAAATACCTGCCATAACAGCTCTCGTCGTCAGGAGGTTCAACATTGTGCGGCCAGTTTCTTTGAAATCACCAATACGAGTCCACAAAAACTCAATCTTGAGATGGCCATATATGATTTAATAATTATCTAGTTCACTAGTTGGTAACACTGGCGCCCATGTAATTTATTCATTGATCTTTTAATTACACGGGAGTGTCAAAAGTCACTTTTACCAACGTACCAAAAAAGACTCGAGACAACATATTTTTGTGAAGATTAATTATTAAATTTATGAATATTTGGTGTTCGAAGTTTGAATTTCGATCTTCATTCGTACACGTCATGTGATTATGAAATAATTATTACTTCACGAATTTCTGTTTTAAAATTCGAACGATTCGTATTATTTTTGAATACACGAAGACGAGCCGCCAGCATACAGTTACCTCACGTTTATTGTGTAATGGATATTTGATGAAATCTGGTTTTTACTATCGTTTCTCTCGTCGGCTGTACTCATCCTTTTAAAAGGTCAAATAGTCACTGAGGTCGTTATATCAGTCATTTCGCTGAAGATCATTCAGGTGAACTGGGGTTCAATTCCCGACATGGTCCGTCCATCCTGATTGGGAAGGGTGGATTATAGTTGCTAGCTACAGTTCGTCAAGTTAAATACAACAAAGTTGAATAAGTTTTAATATTACAACGTTTTTTTGCTTATACACGAGATAAATATGTGAGATTATTTTGTAATCATTATTTTCATTCCTGGCCGAGACTAGATCATTTTTTAAAGTCCATACATATTTCTTCATATTGGTGACAGGACTACATGGAAGTCTTGACAACCTAGAGATTCCACTTCAAACTGTTCACTAATCCTTCTTCATTAAAATTTTAATTTTAATAAATTTTAATTCTAATTTCAGTAAAATTTTGTAAAAAATTCAGACTCAACAAATTCATTTATAGCATAGTTTTACTCGCCCTTCAAGGATCCCTACACATTTCACGACATCATCTTTATAGTCTTCAGCTTTGATGTCCAATTTTGTTTTCATTGCATGGGCCTACTATTTTTCATTTTTTCTCCTTTTCAATTTTTGTATGATTTCGTTATCATTCTTTAATTATTTCTTCTTTTCTACATTTTCTTATTCAAACCTAGTCAAATTATGTTTATTTTGTTATTCTCTAAAATGTTGTTATCGATAATTTTTTTTTATATTTTAATTAATTGATTTTTATTCTGTGTTTTTGCAATCTTATAATGTAAGACAGAGTCTTGAATAAAGATACATATATATATATATATATATATATATATATATATATATATATATATAGGAGACAATGATCTGATTGAATGCCATGATTTCGCTGTTAGAATGAAGATGCGTTTGTTTTTGTAAGATACACCAACGCAGAATCATTGTTCACCAAATGAGGCAAAAATGGGAGCAAACATGTTTGTCTGTTAGTGGTCTAACGTGCAGTGATTTCAGTTTCATACACCCACTTGTAGCACTTGGGAAGGAAGTGAATCACTCGCTAGAAATTAACGGAGTTCTAACTGTTGAGTCTCTGGTGTGTTTAATCACTAACCGGTTGTTCAGTAGTGACGCGAAATTTAGTGCATATGTTGTGGATATTATTACATCCCATATTTTACTACCGTATCACTCTTTAACTCCATCTTTCTCACTAACTAGTCTCTCCCTCTAGTACAAGTCACAACTTTCTCACGAAGAAATTAAACATTTAACTGAGTCGTTCGTAATACCTGTTGATCGTTCAGTCAGTTTCTACCAGTAGGCCAACTTTAGAACATGATACGAAAACCTCCTCCGGGGTCCAGAGTTTTATCTGAGTTGGGTTTTGTGGTTGTGAAGCCACCATTGGGGTGTCCTGTCTGCACGATCCCACCATGATGAGACTATCCTCAGCATCAATTGAGGAACAATCACTCTCTGCTACAATTAGGTAAAATGTGTTTACGTAGAAGAAAAACAAAGCTTGAGAAGACGTGTGGTATCGAGTTGAAACCAAATCTCCATTACAATATTGAAGTCAAAATCACAGTGAACAGTTGTAACCTTTTTAACTTATACAACTAGGTGGGTGACATTGAAAAAGAATGAATGTGATGAGACTATCTTTCGAAACGCCGAAAAATCAGGGATTTTCAAATATGGAAATGAGATTACTAGAAGACAGTTATATTAATCAAATTAGTAGCTCTCTGACGCATGAGGGTGACTGGGTAAGGCTGGTTAGTGAGAAATGAGGGAGATTTAATTATGACACATGATGTAAGAGCGAGAGGGAAAGATAGATGATACTACGAGTGTGGTAAGGGTCAATAATGAGTAAGAGAAGGATAGACTTGTGGCATATAGTATAGGAAAGAGAATAGCAGCAGATTAATGGCACTACCTTTGCGGTGAGCACGTCAATGATATGAGTGAGAGATGGACGGGCTCATGGCAGCGTGTAAGTGAAAGAAGGATGCACAGCTGTGAGATGGAGGCTGTGACTGATCTAGCGGAACATGACTAATATCTGTGGTGTCGAGATTTGAGACCACAAGTCGTTAATTGACCGCTCGTCATCTGTCGGCTCTCGACAGTAACACCTGGTAACCAACTCCAGTAACCATGGCAGCACACTCACAAGATGTGGCCACTTGTTTGTGTCGTCATTCATGCTCCAGTGACTGATTTCAAGAGAGTGGAGGACTCGAGTCTCTCTGATCGATTATAGATAATATTCGACATTTCGGCTTCCTTCTGAGAACACTTTGAAAACGTGGCATTGAGCCAAGCAAATCATGGCATCACAGACGATCGAAATCAATATTAATCGAATCAAATAATCAGTTGGCTATTTTGTTCATTTTCCATGCGATCTTATTCATTTTCTGGACTTGATTAGTTTCTTCATTAGAAGAATTGAAGTGAGGTGACATGTATTTCTGATGCTGCCTTTCGTGAAAATGTTGTCGATTAAATAATCTCAGTTAATTAGTTTAATCAGCAGATCCGACTTCAGGTTTCTCATATGCACGAAGTCATTGACTCTCAATTAATGCTGAGATCGGCAAGGTAGGATCGTTCAGACTGGACACCACAAGGGCGATATCACATCCACAGAGAATAGATATTTGATTCTACTGTAACTCTTGAATTCAATAGAATGTGAATATAGCAAACTATAATAAGTTCAAGGATACAATGAACCATTTGTGAACATTTGTGTTGAAAGAAAAACAAGGGCATCTTCCATTTTCCTATTGTTCTCGCACTGTTTTTTCTTTGCGATTCTTCTATGTATACATCTTTGTTTGTTCTTTTTGTTTTTATTTGTACCTTTATTGGTAGTGTTTGTTTTTTAATCATTTATAACCTCGTGAGAGGTGTTAACAGATCTTTAGATCTAAATGACACCAACTTAAATAACAATGGCTCTCTGTCTTGTTGGGCTGAGGAGGGGGGAGGGGAAGGGTTTCTTTCAAGTTCCAACTATAGGCCTACTTTTCTGTAAATGGTTCGAGTTCTCTAACCTGTGCGATCTTTCTGCTCGTCTCGCCTCCATATTGCGGTTGTTTTAGTGAATGTCTATCACATTAGCAATGATGGCTCAACACAGCCGCTCGTCAAGTGTGTAATATAGAACAGAACAGTCGGTCGCACTCGTCAAAGAGAGATATACTTGTATCCAGGAGAGATTGAGGTTTCGATCGATCGTCCTGCCCATCCTAAACCACTAGCACGCGGGTGGTTGCAACCTTCATGTATCGTGTGTAACCTGTATTCACGAAAGAAGTTTCCGAGCGACCGTCCTCCCTATTCTATACCACTAGCGGATGGACGATTCGGATCTTCGTATTTCGCGGTAACGAATAATATGCAAAGTAGCTCGGATGCAAACCGCAATATTTCCCAGTAAAGTTGAAACAAGGCGTCACAGACGATTCTACTTCGCAGAACAAAGGCTGTGGCCTGGGAATATATTGCCTGAGAGATTCGCCATGGTTACAGTTTAAAACCTTTCAAAATTTATATCAACTTGTGGAATATCAGCCTTGAATTGCGTTGTCATGGATCACTGACAAACTATTAATTAGATCTTGAAATTACTTTTCAGATTTTCTTTTACTAAATTCATTTATTTTCTATTAATACATCAAACTTGCCATGAAGTCAATTGTTCCCCAAATGACGCTGATCTTTACCACACTCGTAGAGCCACTCGCCAGTCATCAATCTGTTTTGCTTCTTATCAGTGCTAAGGATGATATGGTAGGATCGTTCGGACGAACCACAAGGACGATCTCACTGCCTCAAAGGAAACACTTACATTGTACTAGTAAATCAACTCATAATTTCGGGAATGATGATCAGTTCAATTGTTTGTTTCGCAGATAAACTGAAATTCAACACTATTTAGAATTTCAGTTTATATATATTTTTCATCATTATTGTGTCTTACAACAATCTATTTTCATGTTTCCATAAAAAAATCTACAAATGTGATCGATAACCCCTCGTCTTTCACTTTCATTGGCGCAAGAGGGACAAGTCTATTCTGGGTGACAGATTTACTTGAATTAGTTCCAAAAAAGTATCACGATTTTTAATTTAAAAATCTCATTATGACCACTATTAGAAATTTTATATAATGGTCAATGTCTCTTTGTTCAATCAAAAACTAAACTTTCTCTCATCATTGATGGTTTATTGTTCTATTATTCAGTCTCCTCTTCCCTCCTAACTTGGAGATATATACCTACATACAGCGATAGCATGTGATTGTCAGGTTACCATAGCAACTACATGTAGGCTCGTTTGTCTTTCTGTCTACTCTTTCCTTCCAACTGAGAGGTAGGCTACTTTATAGTCGATAGATATTTTATTATCTGTGGACCATATAGGTACCCAACTTTGAATGTGTGTTGGAATATGTAAATTTTGAAAATAGGCAATTGAGTGGATAAATAACTACGAAAGGAAATAAGCTGTTTGTCGGACCCAAATGCATCGCTGTGGTTTTTACCTCATTCATTATAGATTTAGTTTGGACTAAAATGGTTCAAGATAGGGTTTTTAGGTAAGATTTGGTTATTTATCATCTCATAGTAAGATATCATGATGCTCATTATTCTAACGACCCGACCAACAGCTATACAGTTCATTTGGGGGTACGAAAAAGCGAAGCATCGATGGTTGATGCATCCAAAAACACTCGTCTTGTGTGGAACCTCACGACCTGCTTGACTTCAGTTAGTAAAGCAGTGACAACCAACCAACTTGAAACGGATGGACGGACGGCAATAGCATTATTGGGTAAATTAGGATTGATTTAGGGGTCACACAACAACAACAACAACAACAACAACAACATCGCCTGCATGGGGCGACAGCTCGACCAATATAGGCCACCCTCCAGGGTGCAAAACATTCAGAATTGAATCAACGAGAACCGCAATAAAAACGTGACCGCCCACAAAGTTCTCCCAGCATCCCATCTCTCGAGATCATGATCGTTTCCCTGCACACGTTCTGTTGCATCTCCCCCAGCATCATCGGTCCAGTTCCCGTCCACTGCCGGCCACGACCGAGTGTCCCCCCTATGCTTCACAGTGGGACGGCCGGATGTGTCGAGCAGGCGTTGACGGGTCGTGCGATGTCGTAGCACGATCTGTAACAGCACGATTACTACGAAGAGGATCACGATGATCGTAACGCGCCGGTGGGGGGGGGGGGGGGGGGGGGATGATTGCTATACGACAGTGACGTTCTACATGGCTTTATAAGCAGGAAAAGGTTTTTAATGTGCTATTTCTAGAAGATGGGTATGATTCCGTCATTAGAAATTCATTACCACAAATGCTGGTATATATTTGTGTTTTCTACAATACCTTCTTACGTATGTCCTATTCGTACCCCGATTAATCTTGTCAATGATGAGATATATTGTTTAATTTTTAATCATGATGGTGATGTTCGAGTGAGTGTCTTTTGGTGACCAGTGTGTGTGGAGGGAGCCCCCCCCCCCCGTGTACCCCAGCCCACGTAGTCCCGTGTGGACTACGCGTCGCGTTTTTTTCTCACTTCTCTCCTTTTGAATTGTATTCTTTTTAAATTTCTTCCATCACTTTTTTTTTCTTCATATGCACTACGTTGACAAGCGTGGCAAAGTACATGAATATGAACACAGGCTTCAAATGGCCTCGCTGTCGATGTGCTTCTAAATCCTAACAAACATTCATAATGCTCATTGTGTTTGCTCAACGATCCCACCATCAGTCACCTTATTCGGGGGTACGGATGAGAGACATTCAAATTATGTTCACGAAAACGCGCTAACATACATCGCACGTGAACTTACTTATCTGTACCAAGTCCGTGCAATTAGCAAGAATTAGTGTAGACCACGCATCAAGTGATCATTTTCAAGGCAATATCAATTAATACCAGAAACACCTGCGAGGTAATTCGTTCTTTCGGTGGCTCAGTCAATTACACTTTCAGCCGCTACCTGGAATTCTCGTGTAGTCGTTCAATTGTTGCTAGTCCTGATTATCTGTTGATCTGAGATTTCGAAGGATAAACGTTGCTTGAAGTCGATTGCAATCTCGACTGCGTGTAAAACGAGATCAAAGAGTTCCCATTGCCTTGTAGTGTAGATCATTGCTAGATTCGCTAGGAAAAAAAAGACGCGATCTGAAATGGATGAAAGATGAAGTAATCTGAAATATCACATTAAAAAGTAACAATTATAACATATTTCAAGCCCAATGTATGAATGAAATACTTTTGATTTGATTAAGCCCGGTTTTACGAATGGTTGATTAGTGAATTGAGGTGTTTTTAACCTTGATTACAATCATATTTGTTCAACTTGTTCAATATAATTAGATTAATTAACACATTTTCTTTAATTTCTAATAAAACGTGGTCCTAGTCAACCTACGGAACATTAGTCGGGTGAACAACTTGTTTTCATCCTTGGTTAACAATGCTATTTCTGTACTTCAATTAATATTAACCTCAATTAACACATTGCAATTTTTCGTGAAAAACATCATTTCATGTTATTGTGTTTTTTGATCTACATTCTCAGAATTAAATTGATAAAGTATCAAATTATATTTGATTACACCTATTTTGAGATGATTGTTTGTGGTGAACACAGCTATCATGTCTGTTTCCACCGCCTTGTATGATTCTACCCTCGAACTACTTGAGTCGAAACAAAGTTAGGAAGGAACTAGAACAGGTGATTGACAACTAATCTGAAATACCTGATGAAATACCTAAATGCCTCTTCAAAAAGTGGTAATTATAGAAATATTTATATATACATATATATATATATATATATATATATATATATATATATATATATATATATATATATATATATATATATATATATATATATATACATATATAAAATACAATTGTTGCTAATTAGGTACTCAAATAATTTTAAAATTTGTTAAACTAGCTATATATTGTATCTATATCTTCAGGGTGGTATAAGATCGCATTTTCAAATTCTTGATTATAATCTATCCTTAATTGTCAACCTAATCCTTAATTGGGAAACAACGACTAGATGCCATTTTTCGATGTCAAAAGGAAAAAAATAATCAAGTTTCAATTATATCAACACATTTTATTTTATTAATACAGTAACAACTATTATCTTATTATCCATCATCAGCAATAAGTATCTGAACACTACAAGACCATCATTTTTAAACATCATTGTTGGACACAGCTGTCAAGTGGCATAAGTCGGTGTCATAAAGAACTTTGTATAATAATTCGAATCATGAAAGTACGCGTAAAAAATCTCACTTAGGCCAATATATATATGTGTATATATATATATATATATATATATATATATATATATATATATATACACACACATATATATATATATATATATATATATATATATATATATATATATATATATATATATATATATATATATATATATATATTCATTTATCCGAACCATGACGATTCAGTTCTCATGGCAGTTTTCCAGGTAAATGACACTAAGCAGGGAGTCATTACTTATTACTATATAACAAAGCAATGACTTCTGCACTAATTGTGTGAAGTAACTAGACTTGCATTCATCACTCTCCATCTTCTTGTAATTACAATGTAAACCGTCCTACCTGTTGAAAGTTACGTCTCAGTGCATCTTGATATGCAGTCCGATACACTTCATACACAGGCATTACTTGGTCGGCGCCAGTACACTTACGCTCACAGAAAATGTTTGAAAATAGAACGTGAATTTCAATCGAATCTAATGATGTATTGTCGCTAATATTTTCGATTAATTATTTAGTTATAAATTCATTGGCAAGGAGGAGAATGTAGCAGCTACGTTCAATATAACAACGGATTCCAAATAAACAACATAATCCAAAAAAGCTGAAAATAAGCCAAATCTCGCTGGATGAAGTCGTTAACAATAGAAAATCTAATTTCCGAAAAAAAGGGTAAAAAACAATTTGCGAGTTATTTTTCATATGTAGATATATTATTTATATTCATGTCGATATCTATAAAATCATTATCATAAAATACTGTGGAAAACGGATCAAATGAGACTCGAGTTGGAATCATAAATGTGTTCCAGGAACATGAATATTGAAGTAATCGGGAGTATGTTATTGATGGAATATTAAGGATTGTATTATTCACCTCCACAACAACAACAACCAACCACAAGCAAACAACAAACAACAAGCAAACCACAACAACAGAAACACGCCAGAATTCTTTTTCTTCAAAAATTGATTCCTTGTATTCGACTTGGAACGAGTTGTATATAAGTTGTCCGCTAGTTTGAGTGTTTATAATGTCATCAAATTTGCTTCAGGATGCATCTTATTCTTGTTTTATCGACCACTTTATATGTCCGCAAGTGTACGAGTAATGTATCTTGTACTCACATCAAGGAGTTCGGTTCCGGTGTGTATTTTATTATTTCATATTTAATTCTACTCATTTTTATTCTGTTTTAATGTATTTATTACATTTCATTCATCCAAGGAAGTGTTCAACTACATGAATTATCATAAGTGGAAATATATTTTATTTTTATTCCAGACTGTGGGTCAGTGGTGCTTTGCCGGTCATACTTGGGTGTTCTATCATTATCCTGGTTATTTGTCTGCCTCAGTCGGCAAAATCAATGTTTTAGCGAACTGCCCTTTGCAAACTCCGTCCAAAACTGTGAATACCTATACCTAGCCTGTGGATAGTGGAACCGGCACATGTAGCTGAGTGGTTAACGCACTTACTTCATGTGATCCGGGAGGCAGTGGGCATATCGGACCCGGTTCGATCCCCGCTACCGTCCATCTTTACAGGGGATTTTCGTGGTTTCCCTCTCTAGTGTAGAGGCTAATGCCGGGATGATTACCACAATATAGGCCACGACCGCTTTCTTCCCACTATCCTTCCCATTACCTATAAAACCTTCATCTCATCATCCCATCATCTCGTCATTAATCATTCATCCGACGCCAATAGATCTTAGTCATCATTACAATGCCTCGGTCAAACCCAATACGAAAAAAAAAACTGGGTAGGGGATAGTTTCTTTTTGGATAACTTCGAACAATTTTTAGACAATTTTGAGCGAGTGTTTCAGAAATCGAAGTCACATAGGATGTGCGTTCGAATCTCGTTCATACCTCAAATAGTACAGATGCTGGGGGGTTATCAAGCTATATTGACCATATATAAAACTATATTTGACTTGGAAAAATTCTACAAAATCAGAATGAACAACTTTTACCAAAGTAAAAAAAAAAAAAATAACGACACTCGACACATATTTTTTCCCCGCTCATTTGACTTATTTTGAAACCTTCCAATCAATCCATTCATCGAATTTATCATCCGATGGATAATTAATTTCCAATATTTGATTTTTGATCTAATTAAATTATTTGATACAGAAAATTCATTCAATTTCAATATTTCACTCAGTTTCAATTCACTTTCAATTCGGAAATATAATTTTCATCTCAAGTAAATGATACAAACTGGCAAAACTACTTTTCCTAACAATATATAACGAAGTGAATGAAGATTCTGGTAAAGATGCCCAGTGTTCTGGATGGTGAATCTTTGCGCGCTCTTTTCTTCCCGATGCATCTCCCATGCGCTTGATGTTGCCAAGGTTATCCAGTCTGTCCAATCAGCGCACACCTGCCTGCTCGAACCCATTACACCAGACACGTTACCCAACACAGCAGAAGATGGTAATTAGTGATTGATTACCGCAGATATATATGGGTATGTTGGGGGGGCAAAGGGGAGCCGTTGGAAGATATGGGTGTGTAGTAGACAGGGCGGGGGGGGGGGGGGGGGGTTGATGCGAGAACTGGTTTAGCGCGGGCTTTTTTACTATTAGCCATAACTGGTGACTTTCATGGAAGTGGAAGCTATTGAGCCATGTAAAGATTCGTAGGGCGTGTTCTTGTTCAATTTTCGATCAATTTCATTCTTACCATCTTGATGATAAATTATACGATTCAATACAAATAATTCAGATTGAATTATCAAATACAGAATAAGTTGTATGAATACTTCTAACACGTGGAAATATATCAGAAATAATATATTTGTATATGCCCTAGCAATCCTCCAATCGCAATTCAGGTCTTGGTAGTTTGTTTGCCCTCAACATCTCTTGTTGCTATAGCAACATAACAAACATTCCATCTCCATACAGGCTTCTTTCAAGCGTTGTTACATATTATTGTGATAATATTTATTATTTACCAAATGGTATTCTACACGACACTCACAATTTGAGTATTATAATCTTCTCTAGTTGCTATGGTGTCGTGACATGGTCATACATCTCATCTCCTTTTCTTTCTTTTCTTTGACAGCTAGATCTGGTTAACAAAGATTTTACAGATTTTCAAAAATAGAACATTTTTCTAATGTTTACCCCATAATTAACAAATTCTTGAATTATAATTATCGTTGTTAACAGGTTTACCTCATTCTGTTTCGTTTTCTTTGTGTCGACCATCTCTTAAAAACCAAGTTAATTTTTGTAATTACAGAGTTGAGGAATATTACACGGATTCTATTCATGATGGCATTGATCCAGTTATAAGACAATAGGATGTTCATCTCTGCAGGCCCGACACAACCGAGCGTTATCGTTAGAGAATAGGGGCGACGGTCGATCGGACAAATCTCGATTTAATCTTACTATTCGATTGCCAATAAACGTTCAAGAAAAGAAAGTAAATCATGAATAACGATTGTTCTGTCGATCAAGATGTTGGTTCATCTTCAGCAGGATATCTTCTCGAGATGTTTGGCAATAGTTGCATGTTTTGTAATCTATTTGCATGTTTCCTGATTGTGCGATAACTCATATCGTGTCATGTCGGTTGCGTTCGTGCATACTCGGGAAACGGGATGTGGATCATCGTGTCAATCTGACGACACCTCGTGTCAAGTATTCGTGGTACCTTCTTCAAAGTTGATCAGTTTTAATTATATCGGTACCGGGTTTCAATAGGGTTCATGAACACTCAAAATATCATGAATATTTTAATGCTGAACTATTAAGACTGATTTGAAAATGATTTATAGCTACAAAAATCTCAAGTTATAGCAATTTGTGTAAGGTCTGGTGCGCTTGTATCCACGAAAGAAGATTTCCTACCAACATATCAAACACAAATGTCTCCGTTATAATTGCAGCTGTGTTATTTTGATGGTATTAAGATTTTTCAGGTCGAGTTTTAGAAAGTTGCAACTCTGCATCTTTCAAAAGCATTACATATAGTTGGTAGGAAACCTTCTTGCTTTGTAGATACAAGTATATTATGAATACCAAACAAAAGGATGATTTTTAATGAATAACTCATTATAAAAGATTCAATTGGCAGTGTCTACGATGACTTTTGGTATTCATCTTCCAACTGTCATATATCTTCTGTTTAGAATTCATAATACTGGCTCCAAGTTGGTTCTAAGTGAAAGACTTCACCAATTTCTGAAGTACCCTTTTGTCAATATGAAAACACACTAGGTATACTTCAACTGAATGTTTATCTCTTCATTTACCTCTCAACAAAAATCAATGGATTGGTTGAAAAGAATAAAGCACCAGTTTTGTAGTAACTCATTGATTATTCACATCGTGGTCTGAGTGTACAAAGTACAAAGAAGATACGTAACCTTTGTAGTGCCTTTTTTTCTGCTTACTCGAACCTTACGATACTGAAAACTATTACGTAGTCTACTCTCTCTCTGTCTCTCTCTCTCGCAATAGCCGCTTCATTTGGCAATCTCGTATGCTAAAAAAGCTGTTTGTTGCTTGGAGGTATTTTAACCCTCCAGGTTTTCTGGGGAAATATCACTGGAGACTCCAGTGGTGGAGTGCTGGATAATACCTGTTGCAAGCACCAACTGATATTGAATATCAATCTATTGCAATATACCTGGGACATTGATAAATTACTAGTACCGTAGTATTATGGTATTTAATGTATTTAAAAAAAAAACTGCATTTGCGTTGAGCTCGTTTATTTCCATCTATAGGAACTGAATAAAAAAATATCAAATTGATATTCGAAACTAGTCTTGACAGTTCCCGGCGTCAAATCTCGAGTTCCATGGGCTTCTAATGCTGATGCGAGCAAGTCAACAGAACGAAATCAATCGTTCTCGTATCAGTTCAGTTCGTGTATTTCATACACATTTTGTATTGACGTACACCCAGCCAATTGAGTCGGGAAAACGTGTGAATTGTTATTTTTAAAGCAACTTTGATCTTGTTTTTCAACCAATCTATAATTTTCTGTTTCATCAACTGAGAAGTCTGGCTGGACTATTGCCTCCAGGCTTTCTCCAGCACTACACCACTGCGTCGTGCCTCCAGCAACATACTAATAACATGACTGATCTCCACTTACAACTGAACCTATAATTAATAGCGCACATATTATCTGGTCCGGGCGCGCGGAGAAGTTCCCCCAGTTAATTGTTACCCTCATCACTGATAATAGCCACTCTTCATCTGCGCTACGAGTGTGGACAATGTCGTTATAAAGGGCGAACAGGAAACATTCAACAGATGATTGTTGTAGGAAAGTTGAAGAAAATAATTGGTTTGTTTCGGAATTCTTCTGAATTCCAATCGGTAGATGAAGAAGAATGTCGGGCAATTCGTTGTGAAGTGGCTGATTGAGACCTACCGATGAAGTAATTGCTACATATTCTATTCCACTCCGTTGGAAAAACTCAAGTCAGGCATTACCTGCTTCCAGGATAATTATCACATCTTTCTTGTTTTCCAGACGTTAACAATTTGTATGCATTGTATGTTTTTTAGACTACTCTTACCCCTTCTCTTGGATCACATGTTAAGACAAAATGCAATGCCAAATTTGTCATCATTTTTCCATTATTATTTGTAATTAGCTTATGATAATGATGAACATATGAATTAGTACACAAATTTCAAAATATTAGGTGCAATTATCATGAAGCATGCATCACAAATGAATTAATGTGACATGAAGTATGTGAACTAACGACCGTATCTTGTTTGTTTCCAGGAGTTATTTGGACAGCTTCAGTTCAGCCAGGAGAGTGCGCTGCCGCCGGACGCACTGAGGCGGGCGCTAGCCGAGAGCTTCTTCGACCAACAGCGCTTCCAGCTCGGCTTCATGGACGACGCCGCAGAGTGCTTCGTAAGTTCCGCAAGCCGGCCTGGCGTAGTGGCAGTACTCTAGTACTAGTGCTACAAGTGATATTGGGCTGTCTCTCAAGGCAAAATGAAGTACTTTTTCACAAATGCCAGTTTATTTTCTTACTGTGTCTGCCTATGTATCTATTGTATCTGATGTGATGTTATTAAATGTCTTATCGGCTCCTTTTTTTAAAAGCTTGACAAGTATTCAATACAGATATTCAACTTTATTTTAACTAGTGATACGCAAAACTTGGGGGTGAGAGGCGTACTAGAGACTCTTCCATTCACGGAGAGAAAGGCAAAAAGAGAATATTTCATTTCAATGATTGAAATTTGAACTATCAAAGGTTACAATAATCACTCGTTAAGTTCGTTGTTCAAGAAATCAATACCTTACACTAAATTTAAACCATCAATAGCTACAATAGTGGCTCGTTAAGTTCATCGTTCAAGCGATCAAAACATTACATCATAACATGCTCTTTGACTCTAGTTCTACATCTATATTTTTGTCTGTGATGAATACATCCATGATATTCAAATGTCTTCAGCAATTTTAAACAATTTCTTCCATATTTCTTTGAAGTTCTTGCGCTTTTCACTAATTTCATGTAGGCCTACTCATACACTCATTGTGAATGAAAGGTAATATTGACAGAGTAAAATTTTTGGAACTACACAAGTTATATTGGACTATCATTTTCAGTTAGTCTGAGCTCAAGGGAGAAGAGTTTCAACCAGGGTGGTTTGACTGATGTAAATGATTGTGATACAAGAAGATACAAAATTATTAAATACTTTATGAGTTGAGGGCAATAATTGCAGTAAATACTAAAGAGCATAAGTAGAATTTATTGACACATTTGGACAGTTCAAGTTTATATGAAATATGAGTAGTGAACATGAATACTTTTGGCAGCTGTTTTCACCTCACCACAGATCCTAATCTGCATGTAACATGTGACCTAATGTGAATTAATATATCATCAGAATTTCATAAGATACTTCTCTGAATGGTATGAAGTAATTTCACTATGTAAGTTTCAAACGGAGAGTGGCTACGATTGTGTATATGTATTTTTATGATGGAGTAGATTTTATTTCATTAAAATTGAACATCTTATAATGCTCTTCTCTTGAATTTAACACAATGTTTTTTTGATGTGCGCAGGAGAACATACTGTTAAGAATCCACTACCACATCGCGAGCAGCGAAGTGGAGGACATGTGTAACGCGCGTCACTGCATCCCGCACCAGAAGTTCGCCATGACCCTCGTCGAGCAGAGCGTTTGTGAAACATGTCACGTCACGTCGGAACCTCTCTCCTACACACAGGTGAGTGACACGCATCAGTTAAGCGCGTCAGTCGAGGGTGACACGCATCAGTTGAATGTGACTGACTTCAGTTGAATGTGACACGCGTCAGTTCAATGCGACTCACGTCAGTTCAATGCGACTCACGTCAGTTGAATGTGACTCGCGCCAGTTGAATACGACTCACGTCAATTGTATGCAACTTGCGTCAGTTGAATGTGACCTTTGCGTCAGTTGAATGTGACTCACGTCAGTTGTATGCAACTTGCGTCAGTTGAATGTGACTCGCGCCAGTTGAATACGACTCACGTCAATTGTATGCAACTTGCGTCAGTTGAATGTGACCTTTGCGTCAGTTGAATGCGACTCACGTCAATTGTATACGACTTGCGTCAGTTGAATGTGACCTTTGCGTCAGTTGAATGTGACTCACGTCAGTTATATGCGACTTGCGTCAGTTGAATGTGACACGCATCAGTTGTAATTTGAAGAATATTCTAACTACATTGAGAATATCGGACTCGGTTCAATCCCTGTCACCGTCCATCTTTACAGGGATTTCCCATGGTTTCCCTCTGAAGTCTAGGCTAATGCCGGGATGGTTCCCACAGTAAGTTGACCATGAACGCTTCCTTCCCATTATTACATCACACTTGTGGGACCTCGGTTACTTTGTTCATAAATAATAAATAATAATAAATTAAAAGAAAATTTCAAGGTTT
Source organism: Brachyptera risi (assembly GCA_964007535.1). Classification (NCBI taxonomy): domain Eukaryota; kingdom Metazoa; phylum Arthropoda; class Insecta; order Plecoptera; family Taeniopterygidae; genus Brachyptera; species Brachyptera risi. The sequence goes on along the minus strand of OZ023335.1, from coordinate 16,209,492 downwards.
TTTTACTAACAAACAAATACATATGTTATTATCATAACAATTGATGATGATACTGTAGATGATATGATATTTAATATGATGATAAAATTGATAGAAGCTGGTTTGTTTCTATGAGGCGTAGTGTATTGATCGTTACTTATTCCGCCATGACTTTTGTTCCAGATGGTCCACTACGTGTCTGCGTCCGCGCTGACGAGCCAGGCGGGTCAAGCGGCCAAGTCCGGGCAGCCGGCCGCCATGTTTGGTCAGCTGCTACGCAAGGCGGGAGGAATGGGAGACATTCGGGACTGTCCGGTAAGTGCAACCGTCGTTCATTTTGCGCAACATATTCGGTTGTGTTTCTGTCGTTATAGCGCGCACGTTTCGTGGAAGTGTAATGCCGTAATGTCGAGAAACTTGGAGGAAAATATTCATATTAGTTGTTCTGTGACATCGGAAGTTTAATCTTGACAAACTTTTCAGAGCATACTTCAGATTGGCCGAGCTAGAATAATTTTTATTTTTTTATTTCCCGATGAAATTTTGAGATATAATGAAATGATATGAAATACAACAAAAATATTGCTTCTTTCAACATGAAAAATATCAAGGAGGTCCGAAACTTTTCATGTTTTACTTTTCAAAACATGCGGTATTACCAACATATCAAATACATACATCATGCAGTAACTCTTATATTTCTATAGATGTGATATTTTAAGACCATTACGGGTAAGATGTACAATACAAACACAACTACATCTTTCAGAAGTGATGAATCCTTGATGTTGCAACATGATTATGGAATTACCGAAGTTTTCATACTTTTTACTAATTGGACAATTTTCTTTCATGAATACAAGTATAGCAATTCCAAATGTATTATCATTACAGTAGAACCTCCGTAATAAGTTTCTCGTTTATACATTCATTACATTCATAAGTTCTATTTTTTGATCCAACCCATATGCTCCACATGTTGAATAGTTTCATCAGGCCTAATAAGCTTTTTACCTTCAAACATTTTTTAGTCCGCTCCCCTGAAAAACGTATAAAAGAGGTTCCACTGTATCATCATATTTCTTATAGGATTATTATAAAGTTATAACATAGATATCATTTGAAAAAAAAAACTTTTGCCGAGTCTAAACGTGTTTTCTCTCTCTCTCGCGCAGAGTCTGTGTGGCTCGAAGATCCAGATCTGCCGCGTGCTGATGAACCGCCCGGAGATCGTGTCGGTGGGCGTCGTGTGGGACTCTGAACGCCCGACCTTGGACCACATCATGGCCGTGTTTGCCACGATCGGCACGTCGCTGCGGCTGTCAGACGTGTTCCACAGCGTCATGGACCAGCGCTGGGCCGCCAACACAACACACTCTCTCGTGAGTAGCCGTTCGGTGGACGTTCAGTAGCAGTTTAGTGGACGTTCAGTGGACGTTTAGTGGACGTTCAGTGGCACTGAAAGTTGGATGTTCAGTGGACGTACAGTAGCAGTTTAGTAGTAGTTTACACGCCGTTCTGAGACTGTTCAGTGGCTGTTTAGCGGCCGTTCTGTTACTGTATTTGTGGCAATTCAACAGCTGTTTAGTGAATGTTCAGTGGCCGTTTAGTGGTCGATCGGTCAGCTTCCTTGGTGGTAGCTTCACGAGATCTTTACTGACTCACACGAGTTTCAAAGTTGGTGATTAGCTTCTATTTAAATGTCACGTTACCGGTAATTCATATTCTGATTCAACATGGATAAAATTAAAATTGAAATAATGGATGAGAAAAGATTTTGTTATTTTAGCTAATCGGCGTCAATTCGTAATTACGTTGATCGCAGATTCGAAACTGTTGCTTACGATGTTGAAAAATACAAGATTTCATTCATAATTGGGAAAATACATTTTCATCTTCCATTTAAACATTCTCGGTTTTTTTTTTCAATCAATTCTCAACATGAACCATTCTAAGTATGCTTATCCTGTTTTCATATTCATTTTTGGTTGAAATATATTCTTCATATCTTTAGTAAGTACTTCTAGATATTTTCAGCCAACATTTTCGTGAACAAGTCATGAGTTTTGTAATGAGAGTAGTCGCTAACGAGTCTGTCGTTTTCCTGCAGGTGGGCGTGGTGACATACTACGGCAAGCACTACTCCACGTTCTTCTTCCACACCAAGCTGCGCGTCTGGATCTACTTCGACGACGCGACCGTGCGCGAGATCGGCCCGCACTTCACTCAGGTCGTTGAGAAGTGTCGGCGCGGCAGGTATCAGCCCCTGTTGCTGCTCTACACCGTGCAAGGTAGGCACAACAAGCATACTGGCACATCGGGCAATCGGGCACATCAGGGAAATTGGGCACATCGGGGAAACTGGGCACATCAGGGAAACTGGGCACATCGGGGAAACTGGGCACATCAGGGAAACTGGGCACATCAGGCAATCGGACACATCAGGGAAACTGGGCACATCAGGCAATCGGACACATCAGGGAAATTGGGCACATCGGGGAAACTGGTCACATCGGGGAAACTGGGCACATCGGGGAAACTGGGCACATCAGGCAATCGGACACATCAGGGAAATTGGGCACATCGGGGAAACTGGGCACATCAGGCAATCGGACACATCAGGGAAATTGGGCACATCGGGCACATCAGGGAAATTGGGCACATCGGGGAAACTGGTCACATCGGGGAAACTGGGCACATCGGGGAAACTGGGCACATCGGGGAAACTGGGCACCTTGGGGAAACTGGGCACATCAGGGAAACTGGGCACATCAGGGCAATCGGGGAAATTGGGCACATCGGGCACATCAGGGAAATTGGGCACATCGGGCACATCGGGGAAACTGGGCACATCGGGGAAACTGGGCACATCGGGGAAACTGGGCACATCGGGGCAATCGGGGAAATTGGGCACATCGGGCACATCAGGGAAATTGGGCACATCGGGCACATCAGGGAAATTGGGCACATCGGGGAAACTGGGCACATCGGGGAAACTGGGCACATCGGGGAAACTGGGCACATCGGGGAAACTGGGCACATCGGGGAAATTGGGCACATCGGGGAAACTGGGCACATTGGGGAAACTGGGCACATCGGGGAAACTGGGCACATCGGGGAAACTGGGCACTTCAGACACACCAAGCTTTCAACATGGAGTATATTAATACAAGTTTAACAACAGACAGAGCGATTATTACTTCCAAGATGAAAGCAGTTCATTCGGTAGTGGATATAATCTGATGGCTAGTCTGAATCTGTCTGGTGCCTTGAAGGATATCAATCAGTCCACATTGAACAATCTCTAACGCCACCCAATTTATCCAAGTTTCCGACTTGAATTACAATTGTCGACAATCTTTGGTTACAAACTACAAGCTTCTGTTTCTATTGAACAATGAATTGTATTTATAACACATTTTATTGTCAGAGCTTTTTCATAATCATTCATACGCATCAAATTATCTGAATTTACCAAATGGCGAAGCCTATTGCGTCGCTTATATATTTTATTGCTTATTTATACTTATCATTACTCATAATATGAGTAATGATAAGAAATGATATATTATATGGTACCGGATTCACTCGACATAAAATCAACTGAAATTAATATTGTGTATTCAAAAAAAGGAAAAGTAGGCCTATCCAAGAGTATGCTAACGAAAGATAATGATTTAATTACATTTTCACCAAAGTAGTTATGAACTTATGAAGTAAAATCAACAAATGCATAAACATCGTCGAGTTGATATGCGTTATGAGATCTTGCTCGAATCTCGATTCTATATACAGTAGAACGTTGGTTATACGACTTTGAGGGGACTGAGGAAAATAATCGTATTAATGGAAAATCGTATAAATGATTGATGGATTATATTCAATGTTTCAACAACTAGTCACATTTTATCAACATTAATACACCCATATGTAGTATAAATGTGTCAATATACATGGTAATAATTATTCAGTCAGTGGAACTCACACTAAGCAGGGTTTGCTTAAAGTTATCTTTCATTACTACTTGAAAAAGTCCGTCATAACTCTCTGTTTAGAAGCTTTAGTCTTCACTCGGTACAATAAGTTGCACATCTTTGACAGCAACAGCTGTTCTGTGTCACTCAATACGCTATTCAACAAGTAGGACTGCATACATTCGAACCCAGCCACTGCAGCATTGAAAGTAGGAGGGGCTACCTCAACTCTCTCTCTCTCTCTCTCTCTCTCTCTCTCTCTCTCTCTCTCTCTCTCTCCAAGTCGCTTCGACGCGTCTAATTGGTCTACTGAAATGACGCGATGTCACTCACAATGATTGACTGGTTTTTCAAGTTTTGCACTCAAAGCTTGGGTTTTTACGGCTTTTATGATGAACATCCGATGGAAACATCTGACTGGGATTATTGAAAAATGCAGGAAGGGACCAGAAATTGAGGCGTATATACGAAAAGTCGTAAATAAATGAGTTGTATAACAGAATAAATTTAACATGTAGTCTTATGGAGAATGGTCGGGCCCACCTAAAAAAGTCGTACAAGTGTAAAAAACGTATATATGAGGAACGTAGAACCGACGTTCTACTGTAATGGTTTTCTCCGTGCCCCCTCAGGCGGCACCCCGGTGTCTACGGAAGGAGCCCCGAAGACCGTCGTCATGAAACCGGCCAATCACAGCGGAGACAAGCTCCAGCCAATCAGGCGCTCGATCATCAAGCCGACCGGCGACATGGTCGACACGAAGCCTCCAATCAGGCGCGGCGCCGTGATTCCGACCAATGAGGCGCAGCAGGCGATTAGGCGCGACCCCCGCCAGACGACGCGCAGATCCGTGACTCCGAGTCCGGAGAAGACGCGGAGTTCCACGTCTCCGCGTCGAGCCATCACACCCAATCCCGGAGCGTCGCCTAATACGTCGACTGAACATTATCAGGTACAGTAGGAGTGATTGGAAGATACAGTGAAACCTCTATCCATTGTTTTTCAAGGGAGCGGGAAAATAAACCATTCATGTAGGAAAAGTATCCATCCAGGAAAATTTAACATTGATTATATGGGAGTGAGGGCTAGAAAAAATGAATGATACATCCAGAAAACGATAGATCCGGGAATGATGCATAGAGGTTTCACTGTATAAGTACAGTGAAACGAGTGTAATGCATCGTTCCCGGATCCACTGTTTTCTTGCTTGTATCATTCACTTTTCTCACCCTACTTCCATGCAAGCTTTTTTTTTTTTTTTAATAACATCTAAACTTGATACAAAATCATTGTTGCCCAATCAAGCCCAAGTAATGTTGAATTTTCCTGGATGGATCGCTTTCTTGCATGAATAGTTTTATTCACCTGGGCGCGGATTCACAAAGAGTCCTATCTTTAGGATGTCTTAAGTTGGGATCATTTCACTGAGTTAGACCGATATTGGTCCTAACTCAGTAAAATGGTCCCAACTTGAGATGCCCCAAAGATAGGACTCTTTGTGAATCCGGGCCTTGGTCCCTTGAGAAACGATTCATGAAGGTTTCACTGCAGCCCTAGAAGAAGTTTTGGTGACATATTTTTTTCGTCCGTTGTCCATTTTTCAATTCTTGGTTCGACTACTAACAGCGTACTGACAACATGAGCTGGTGCACCACACATGGTGTCCTTCAACTGGCAATCATTATCCATCTGATGAAGGACTAGTAATTGGGTATTCGTAGACTGCTTGCGGTTAGAGCTTTCGTTGCTTGCTGTTTTCAAGCTAGCTTTAGGATGTAGTCCAATTTTGTCTGGGAAAATGATCTACATGAGTAACAAAATTGTTCAGATTTGGTTGAAACCGTAAATTTACTAAGACCGGTCTAAAAGTCTTGAGAATTAATAGAAAGCTCAATGTATTTTTTTAGCTGTATAGTTGGACAATTAGGCCTATGCAATGTGAGTTGAATAGTTATAACTTATAGTTATATCATTTCAAAGCTATTGAAAATATCTGTGTTTACCTCATATTACAATTTTGATATCGCATACCTTTCGAAAGTTATCACCAAAACCCTTTTTTTTCTGGACTTATGGAGTTCCACAGTATTAATAGGTTATGTGTATTGTCCTAACGTTCTCAGAAACCGCCCGTTTCGAACGCCGACTACCAGAATCTCAGCCACATCCAGGCGTCCATCTTTGCCGACCCTGCCGTCAACTACCAGAATCCTCTTCAGCGCGCTAACAGCGCTTACGGTGAGTCACGTCCTTTTATAAGCGCTAACGTTACTCGGTGCGTCGACGGGTTGAAATCCTACGCCCTTATTTTATAACCGCTATTTAGAGGCATATAAACATGGCTTTTATTCTTTTTTCTCATTGCATTTAGAATTCGAAAAGCAGCACTTAGGTTCATCTTTTATTTTGAAACATCGTGTTTTGTAGCGCATCAACATTCTGTAGTATACCAACAGTACTGTACCGGTACAGGTAAAATCACCAGATAACATACAATAGGCATACAAGAGAAACACCCCAATTGATGTTTTTTAGAAAAATAGTCTCCACAAGCGGGTTAAGCCGATGCCTCATCTGCCGCCTGCATTTTCAACCGCACTTTTTCTCGAATTCCCCAACTAACTTCACCTGTTTACACCTCAAATTGACCTAATTTGGGAAAAAATAGCATCCATAATGCTTCTATTATGAATATAACATCTATATTGCCAATACATTGAAACATAGCGGATTAAGATGTTTGTAGCGCTTTGTCGCCTTTTCAAAAACATGATAGAACAAGACCAAACTTATTGAAAGATGAAGAAATATCAGAAAAACATGTGAAAAAGCACTTTTACATTTCATTGCTTTTATAGCAATTGCTATTTTCACATGTCTCTACCGCTATTTTATAAGCGCGTCAAAAGTGTCGAGAGCCTTGATGATACATCATTTAATGTCTACGAAATCGTCGGAAAAAAGTCGATGGTTCATTCAATTAATCAATTCAATTTATACATTCCACGTTTTGAAAGCTGGCCCCGGTGAGGAATAAGTGGTAGACGACAGTATTCTCAAGTAGGTATTACCTCACCCAATCTGATAATACGCTGTACATTCTTCATTTTACTATCCAAGTTTTCAGATGATTTCACTAGGCCTTCCTAAACCCCGTGTTATTGCGTTTGTAACAGGTGAAGTGAATAATAATAATATAGGCCTTATAGACGAGCAGAGTCAGTGTACACCGTAGCCCTGCCTCGCTTTTCGATCAATTGTGAATGTTCTTTCGAAATTATCTTCAGCTCAGAATTGAATCCGGTCTTAAGAAAGTTAATCTCGACTCGTGGGGTGTAATAACTAGAGACATGTGAACATAGCTTCTATTTTCTCTTCTCGTAGCGTTTGGAATTTGAAAAGTAGCACTTTGGTGCTATTATTATTTTTAAACATCGTGTTTTGTCGCGCAACAACGTTATGTAGCATAACAGCAGTACGGTACCGGTAAATGACTGGATATCGTACAAAAGAATACAAGAGAAACACCCCAATTGATGCTTTTTAGAAAAATAATCTTCATAAGTGGGTTAAACCTCCCCCCCCCCCATCTGCTGCCTGCGTTTCCATTGCACTTTTTTCAAGATTCCCCGACTAACTTCCCCCGCTCACATCTAAATTGGGATAATTTGGGGAGAAATAGCATCTATGTTGCTTTTAATCCAAATATAGTCTCTATATTGCCAATACATTGAAACACAGCGGATTCAGATGTTTATAGTGCTTTGTCGCCTTTTCAAAAACATGATAGAACAACATAAAACGTAGTGAAACATGACGAAATATCAGCAAAACATGTGAAGAAGCACTTTTAGATTTCATCGCTTTATAGCAATTGCCATTTTTACATCTCTCTAGTAATAACTGTCCAGTGTAACAACCCCCGATCTTTTTCTTCCAGCCCCCGGCCCCGGCACGAACCGCTATCCCGACGGCATCCTGATCCCGGACCACCTGAACGTGCCCCGTCGCAGGGACTCCGGGAACTGGAGCGGCGACCGGAACAGCGCCTCCTCTTCTTCCAGCCTGGAGAACCCGTACCTGTACCTTAAGCTGCACCACCAGCGCCAGCAGGCCGCGCCGCCTGCGCCACCCGACATGGGCTACGACTCGTACTCGCTCTCGTCCAATGACAGCCTGCCGCTACAGCAGGGGCTCAAACATAACCTACAGGTAATTTGACCCCGCATCAGGTCCCCCCCTCCATGACAACCCCCCTCCTCCACTTTTCAATGTTCAAGTTCATTTTATTGGTATTATAAAAAAATTAGCAAAATATCGTAATACAAATGTATACAAAATAAATACACAACAAAATAAAATCTTCACAGTTCCCACAAAACCACCAATGGTGGCTCTACTGTGGATGTACCGAAATAAAGGTTTGACAATATACTGGCAATATTGTGACTATTATGAAAATAAAAGTAAGTTCTAAATAGTTTTTGTTGGTATGTGATATAATATATTCATTACTTACGATATTCAAATTACAACAAATGTCAACTTATAGTGTCCTTGACTACCTTACACCGTCAACACATCAGACTACCCCCCCCCTGCCCCCTGCCCCTTCCCACTCAACACTCACCTACCTGAACAAGAAGCCTCCGTCATCATTACCACCTACTCCACAGTGACCAAGGCAATAATCCAAACGTCAGAATCTCATGTGTTTGTATAGGCCCCTACTTTATTTATCTGTATTGGGTTCAATGATGCACTCTACTGATGACCACAATCTATTGGCGTCAGTGAATGATATATGAGATGGTAAGATGATGAGATGAAAGGTTATTTAATAAGATGTTTTTGGATAGGTTGTGGCCTGTCGATAAGGAACTATTCCAGTATTGACCTGAACGATAGAGGGAAACCACGGGGATGGTCACCAAATGGCAAGAATCAAACTTTGGTCTCCTGAATGACAGTTCAGTGTGCTAGTCACTCGACCACTTATTCTAATTTTTAATCAGATCTGAAAGAAGTTTTTTTTCTGCATTTATGCTATATTAGTGACTGAAAAGATTGCTGGAATCGTGAAAATTCCGCGAGAATTCGTGATGGTTTTCTGAACACGGAAAGACCTGAAACGTAAACGTATCGAAGTTTTAAAAAAAAGTTAAAAAACACTTCACAAACAATTCACGCTTATTGCTGAAACCTCAAATGCTTGCAAATGCAGTCTGATCATGATCATAATATAATATAATCATAATACAACAACAATGTGTGTGTGTGTGTTACCGAGACGTGTGGCCGAGTGGTAACACACTGAACCATCATTCGGAAGACCGGGGTTCGATTCCCGCCATGGTCGACCATCCTGACAGGGGTTTTTCATGGTTTCCCTCTGACGTTCAGGTCAGTTCTGGGATGGTTCTTAAAAACAGGCCACGACCGACTCCTTCCCACCATCCAAAACACCTAATAAAATAACCTTTCGTCTCAACATCCCACCATCTCATTCATCATCCACCGACGACAATATATCGTAGTCATCAGTATAGTGCGTCGTTAAAACCCGATATTAAAAAAAAGAAGTGAAATTGTAGCACCCAACAGCTTACCTCGATGACACGTCTAACGGTATCGTGTCTCAGTTGTCTCAGATCCCCGAGAATCACCAGGCGGTGCCGGCGGCGGCGCTCTCTTCCAGCGTGGACGAGTGCGAGCGGCTGTGCGTCGAGGCGGACAACTTGCTGGAGAAGTGCCTGGCGCTGGAAGACAGCTGTGACCTTGAGACGGCGCTAGCGGTGTGCCAGGCAGCGGCAGGCAAGACGCGCGCCGCCATGGAGGCGCCGTACAACAACCCGCAGGTGAGTCGAGGGCGGTGGCTCGCTCCCGTGATGTGTCGTTGCTGTTCAGAGACATTGAGGAGAATTAGAGTTGTAGGAATTTAGCATTGATGATACTTGGGACTTGACAATGAATACTTGGCGGTTTTTTATTTTATATGATATATTTTGTATTATATAAAAATTTCATATTTGACCTTGAGAAACAAATTTACAGATGAATTTTCATAATTGTTTTCAATTTATTCATTCATGTTTGTTCATGATAGTAGCGCTTCAGGCAATCGAACCCTGAACTTAGATTCTGACCCCGAAAATATTTCACTTTGAAGACGCGATTCGGTACACCTCCTTGGTATCATAAAATATGCTAAAATTATCCCAAATCCTAAAATATTATCCTAGATTATTCTAAAGTATGTTGTTATCACTACATAGTGCTGTCAGTGTATCTTTGAAAGTAACAAAAGATTATGTTGTTGTAGAGCGATTAATTTTGCAAAATAAAAACACATGTAGAAAAAATACGTGTGTAGTATGGAGGAACCAGATATTTTTGCCAATTATTTTTCATCTCACAAGGGATCGTGATGTACATATACCCAGACACATTCAACGAATCTGAATACTCATTATTGATCGACAATGTTTTAGAAAATACTTCTCCGAATGTTGCGAAGCGGTTTTACTAGAATATGTTCAGAGAGAAAGCCATTGTGATGAATTATATATTCTTTGGCATTGAAGACGTTATGTCACATCTTTCAAATACCCTAAGGCCTAAATATTGTTTTTGAAAACTGTTTCAACGTACAATGTTTCTGTCTTTGAACGAATGATGACCGTTGTTGTCCTTGTTCCAGACGTTGACGTTTGCCCGGATGAAGCACAACGCGTGCGTGATGAGGTCCCGGAGTCTTCACAGGAGGCTCGTGCACATGCAGTTACAGGCGCAAGCGTACAAAGAAGGTAATTGTCGGCCCCATCTCACTGTTGATATTTTTGAGGTTGACATTTTCGGAAAGACAATGTCAAATTGATGTCTTTTGATCGATGACGAGTGTCTGGATTGATTGTGATTAGATCTAGAGGTAATTGTTTCGACTTTGAATTACAACGGAACGTTGAGGATATATTTTATTTGTATTTGTCATTCATCTAAAATAGTTTAATTCAAATTATATTCTGTTCTTAGTGGTTCTAAAATAATGAATCCATGTGAAATCATGAATGCTTTCTTTTTACTCACAAAATTGATGTTTGAGACTCATTTCTTTTGTTTTTCTGTTTTCAAAATATATTTTCAAATCTCTTCAACTCTGCAAAGTTCTATTTTCATGAAGAGACTATGATTTTAGTGATTTTTCGATATTAAAACATCTGCACAAGTTGTCTTGGCAACATCTTCTCATCTCGGTGATCCGTATTTCAGATCCGCTCCTCGACATTCGCCACAGCCGCGAGAACAGCAGCAGCAGCAGCCGCAGCGCGAACCATTCGCGCCAGAACTCGCGCGACAAAACCCTCTCTGCGCAACACTCGCGCCAGAGCTCGCGCGAACTGGCCCCCCTCCCCGTCCTCCCGCCCTGCGACAAGCCCACCAAGAATATCGAGATCTACGCCACGCTCCCGCGCAAGAAACTCTCCCGCAACAAGCCGGCCGAGAACGTGATAGAAGACGCCGAGTACATGTATGATCGTCCAGGGCGGAGCCTTTACTCGCGCGCCGGCAAGAAGAGGGAAGAAGAGAAGACGACGAAAGAGAAACGAGCTAGAAGCGAAGAACGAAGCAAGAACTCGAGAGACTATTCGATGCTGAGTCTATCGAGCTTGTCGAAAGACGCCGCCACGAACAAGAAGGAAGAGAAACCGATACCGAAAAAGGAGAAACCAAAAGAGGAAAAGAAACAGAAAGATGGGAAGAAACAGCACAAGATCAGGAGGAAGTTGCTGATGGGCGGCTTGATCCGGAGGAAAAACCGATCGATGCCGGACTTGCGGGAAGGCGAGGACGCTCCCGGCGAGGTGATCGTCCCTCAGGAGAAGCTCTCGCAAGATGACAGCGCGCTGACCTCAAAGCAAGCCTCGCTCAGCGGCTACCTCTCCGAGGGCCACCTCGAGTACACGTGCACCAACATGGAGAAGAGCAAGCTGATGCGGCGGACGTCTCACAAGGAGCGAGCGGGCGTCCTGCCGCCCAAAGTGCCGCCGCTTCCCCCGCTACGCACCACGTCGCAGCTTACCTTGAAGGAAGATCGGCCGCAATATCCGCTACCGGACGGTTTCAACAGCTCGTACGTCCAGTCGGAGAATTCCTACGGCAGCTCTCCGAATTCCTCATACCAGTCCGAATCGTCGTACCTTCAACCATTCCGGGCCTCTTCGGAATCCCCGAATATCTACCAGAACAGTATTGTGAACAAATCGGATTCTTATCCCAACGCGTACCAATCGAATAACCCGGAACCGTATTATCAAGGTAACGGATCATATCTTCGTACGGATAATTTTCCCCAGAATTATACTGGGAATACGGAAACAGTTCCGAACGTTCCGCTGACGAACCCGTACCAAACGGGAGAGCGTTATCCGGGGCACGAGGGTCAGTATCCGCCCGAGGTGACGTACGCGAACGGAGGGATCTTGTTGGAAGGTGCGATGCAACACGGCGACTCGATACAGAACCTTGTGCTGCCACCGTACCCCGCGGTGGTGACGTCGGCAAACCACAGCCGGCAGCCGAGCGAGGAGTTCCCTCCACCGCCCCCACCCCTTGACATGGCCCCCCCCGCGCCAGACGGGGGTCTGCTAGCGCAGCTGCAGACCAAGAGGCAACAGGTGAGACAAACAGAACGCTGTCATTGGAATTTAAACGACCCTCCAACTAGTTTTCTACGAATAATGCTGATATTCATTTCACCAATTCTAGAGAAAACTAGAAATCGCCATCTCAATTTTTGAAATTTAAATCAAGTTTTTTATCCTCCAGGATTCAACCTTTTTTCTGAGTCGTGACGTAGACATTACTCGATTCCGTTTATGTTTCTATACAGACTCGGTAATGTCTACGTCATGACTCAGGGTCTCTGGCGAATAATAACATCAATTGAAATTTCTGAAATTGAGAAGATGATTTCTAGTTTTCTCTAAGACTGGGGGAATAAGTGCCGTCATTATTCATCAAAATCTAGTTTCTGGGTGGTGATGCCCTTCAAGTTGAGTGGAAATTATTTTTGGTATATTGTTGTATGGACTTCTGTTTGAAATTCACCATTAAAGAAGTTGACTGTGGGTAGACTAGGTACTTAGACCAGGTAGTCTAAGGGCTACCTTGCGTGATTATTTCAGTAGGCTTACATAGTAATACTTACCGTACGTATTCATGTTGGGTAAACTCCAAATATATCTGGTCTTAATCGTAATGGTACTTCAAGGGGTACTCTTCTTGAAGATGGTGATCAGGAATCATTTTGATGTCTGATATAAATTTTGACTTGAGGTGGTCAATGTTTATTCCGTGCTTCACTCATCAACTGAAACAAATGTCTCGTAGAATGTGAGGTTTCAATAATATGTTAGTAATTTCAGTTGAATTGACATTATAAGTAGGATAGTACTGGAGTGGATTGTGCTAGGCAAGGGTGGTGACGACAGAATTGTGTTTGCTGGAATTAACACAATGACTAAATAATGTTCTATGAATTCAATTTTGCATCTTTGACATTATTTTTCAAGACGATTCTCCACTTTGTTAGCCCTACAAGTTTTAATAAATTCTAATCACAATGTGTTCATCCTTTTGAAAGTCAACTAAAGTATTTTTTTCAATTTTATATGCCATAACTAATGTTTCATTTTCACCTGATTTCAGATCCTGGACAAAGAGTGTTTGGTGAACAAGCCTGACGCTGAACCGACGTCAGCCAAATCGGGTGAACAATGGCTGAAAGAACTGCAAGCAAAGCAAGCCGAACGCCGGCTCAAGAAGTCGCCATCTTCCGCCCAAAGTAACGTCGCCAGCCAATCGAAACCTGACGCCGCTTCCGATAACCTCGCTTCTGTCCGCGACCTTGCTTCACGCTTCGAGAACATTCGAACTAGCCCTGCTACCGTCTCTCCCAATACCGTCTCTCCCAGCACCGTCCCCAACAGGATGAACACGGAAGCAATCAGTCGGACAAACGAGAGTCTCGAAATGGTTACTAGAACTTACGAGACGAACAGTATTCCCCGTGAGAAGAACCACTTTGAGGAAGTCGTTCGAAATAGTCCCCAAGAAGATCAGAGACAAGCAATAACGTCCGGTTACAATTCGTCGCGCGACGAAACGGACGAGGTGAGGCGGAACAATCCTCCGGACATCCGGAAGATTCCTCTCAAATTCGACACGTCGGACGTGAAACGCAAGAGCGGGAAGAAGAAGAATGTGACTTTCTGCGACGAAGTTATCCTCGTGGCGACTGCTGAGGATGAAGAGGACGACAGTTTTATTCCGAACCCGATTCTAGAACGGGTTCTACGGTCGGCTTTCAAGCACGACGCAGCAGATGGCAGGACGAGCCAGGTTGACGGGAAGGCGAGTCAAGCAGACTGGCAAGCCGCCAACGACGCGAGAGTGATCGAAGAGACGAGATCGATGTACAAACAATTAGAATTAAGAAACGCGGATGCCGACAGGTATTACCAGCCTCCCGACCAGCAAAGTGGTTTTTACCAACAAGTACAAACGCAACAAGTGTACAACAGAACCGTGGAACCAAATAGGACACAAATGCAGCCCGATCCTAGATTACAAACGCAACCCGATCCTAGATTTCAAATGCCATCTGACACTAGAACCCAAATACTTCCAGATGCAAGAAGCCAAATGTCTCCCGACCCTAGAATACAAATGTCTTCTGACCCTAGAATACAAATGCCTTCCGACCCGAGAATACAAATGGCTGCCGATCCCAGGAACGTAGTTCAACCTCAGTCACAGAACGATGCTCGCAGTGCGTTGTCCCCTGACCTACGACCCCAGTCGGACGGCCGCAGCTCGATGCTCGGTGATCCTAACCGCAGTTATTTGCAATCAAACCTGCGGCCGATCGTCAACGGTTACCAAACAAACGCATCTCAATATCTCTCGAGTTCGCCGCAGTCTGCTTACGTCCCGTCAACGCAACAAGTTTACCAAGCTTCTCATCAACCACAGCAGCCTCTGCAACAACAACAACAACAACCACCAATATCTCACCAACAGTTGCATTATCAACAGCAAAAGCAACCACAATACACGCAACAGACAGCAGCGAGGGCGTTGCAAAACTCACAATATCAGTATTCTACGAAGAGTGTCCCTCAGCCGGCCACCGGTGTCCAGCCAACGTATCAGCAAGTGCCTCAACTGTTGTCCCAGCAACAGAAGCCAGTCGGCTACGGTCAACAACAGTATCAACAGTCGTTGCCCCAGCAAGCGTACCAACACGTTCCGCAGCAGAAGTCCACGCCTAGTGGCCAACAGGTATCGCAAGTCTATCAGCAATTGCCACAACAATTGCCACAAAACCATCAAACCTTGCCACAAACTCATCAACAATTGCCACAGAGCCATCAACAGTTGTCACAACAGCATCAACAATTGTCACAAACTCATCAACAGTTGCCACAACAGCATCAACAATTGTCACAAACTCATCAACAATTGCCACAAACCCATCAACAATTGCCACAAACCCATCAACAATTGCAACAAAACCATCAACAATTGCAACAAAACCATCAACAATTGCCACAAACCCATCAACAATTGCCACAAACCCATCAACAATTGCAACAAAACCATCAACAATTGCCACAAAATCATCAACAATTGCCACAAAATGTCCAGCAATTGCTGCAACAAAATCAACAACTGTCACAAAACCACCAACAATTGCCACAAAGTCATCAACAATTGCTGCAGAACCACCAACAATTGCCACAAAGTCATCAACAATTTCTGCAGAACCATCAGTTGCCACAACAAACTCAATCACCCCAAATCTACCAACAGTTGCCCCAACAGTCGGGTCAGACGTTACCAGGGAAACAGCAGCAACAGGGTGTGTACCAGCGAGTGCCTCCCCCCGCTACATCGTACCCCCCCTACCAGCACCCTCCTCCCCCACGCACCCTCGACCCAGCTGCTAAAGCTGCCCCGTGCCACTTGTGTCGCAAGAAGCCAGTAGTTGCCCCGGCGGTATACTGTACCGACTGTCACTTTTATATGTCCCGATTCAAACCAAGGACGTGAATGAAGTGCGGTTAGAGGTGTCGATACAAGTGAGGTTAGAATTATATTGCAATTGTCTTCCGTCCATATAAGCTTCATTTCAGTGTTTATGAAGTGTCCTTTTTTATGGTCCAGTTTATACTAAGAAGTGTATTTGAAAATGTTCTCGAAAATTGTATCAATATTGTAGAATATATCAATTGTGAATAGTTTTTGTGCCTTTCTGGGCAATACTTCTGACTATGGTATTATAATTTTAGGAAATTGATAATACTAGGAATTGTTTTTAGTAGGCCTATTGCTTACTCTTATGTTTTGTATTTTTGTTTACGTATTGTATTTTGCGTTCATTGAAGAAGAAATGTTGAACGTTATTATAAGTACTTCTCATATTAAGGTCCCACTGGATTTTTGATTTACGTTTTGGAAAGTACGTAAACACACGTGTACAAATATGTTCACTGTTAGCATTTGCTCTCTTTTAATATTGTTTTATTTTTAGTACAACAAAATTGTGATCTCATATTTTAAGTATTGAATTGTAAGATAATTTGTAAATAATTTTAGGATTACATCTAGACTCCGATGTTGTTTATATTGTCTTCAACTTTTGTTTGTCTACGTAATTAAAGATAAAATTAAATATAAGTATGAGTTGTGTGAATTATTATGATGACCATTCAGTTTGTTTCTATTGTTCCCATTCCTTTTAGGGAGCCCTACTATACCTGTATCCCAGAAAGGAGAATGTCGTCCAATAACATAGCATAGACCTATAATGCTGTTCTCTTCGTATTACCGTGGTGTTTGTTTTGAGGCAAAACAATTTTTCAGGGTAAGATTTACGATAAGTACCGCTGCTATGTCATTCAAATGAATTCAACCCTTGAAGTTGCAGCGAGATTGTGTACTAGTGATCAAAGTTTTCCTCAATTTGGATATGCACTCTCTTCAGGTATACCGTGTAACAAACATTGCGTACAAATGAACAAGTTTGATTGTGTCAATGTTTTAACGAAGTGTCTGGTTACACTCAAGTGTCATCAGCCTTTAGGGCTCGAGGAGGCTGCTGACACTCAGTATAGTACTTCTGGTTTGGGTATTTGGTGGCGCTCTCTTACGGCCGCAGATTCAAACACTATTGACACTCAGTTTGGTATTTCCGGCTCACTCAAGTGGCAGCAGAATGAAAGGCTGCTGACACTCACTTTAGTACTTCCGGTTTGGATTGACACTCAGTTTGGTATTTCTGGTATTTTTTTTATTTAAATTCTATATACACTTCAAATATGTAATTAATAAGGTTCAATACCAAACCAAGTGTCACCAGCCACAGCAGTCATTTTGGCTGATGACACTAGAGTGCATGGGCTAGGAACACTCAAGGTCCACAAACACGCGGTTTTAGTTTTCAAATAAGGGCCTAGATCGACTTTAAAATTGATTTCAGTATCAATTAATATACCAGTGATAATATTAAGCCATACAACAAGGTACAGCACCATAAATAACCCTAATCTAGGCCTGGAAACTTGTCGCACCCAAGTTGAAACATTGTCAAAATTCACGGTTAGCAACGGATCGGTTTTATCTCCAATTAACGTGCTATGAGATGAAATGGATATTTTATCTTCATAATTCATCAATTAGTATGCACTTGACAATTTTGTTAGATTTAGATACTACATACACTTCAAATATGTCATCAATAAGATTTAATATTAAACTAAGTGTCAGCAGCCACAGCAGCCATTTCGGCTGATGACACTTGAGTGTCGTGAGACAGAGAATGGGAGGCTGGGAACACCCAAGGTCCACAAACATGAAAACCTGTTGACACCTGAGTCTCACCAGACTGGAAGACTGGAAACACTCAAGGTCCACAAACATGAAAACCTGCTGACACTTGAGTGTCACCAGACTCAGCCATATGTTTTAATGGAAGTATTATGTTTTGAATGAATATTAGGGTTTTAAGGCGCATCGACAACGAGGTCATTTAGCGCCTGCCAAAATGAGTTCCTGAACAATTAGGTAAGTAGTGTTGAAAAGGTACAAGTGAAATTTAGATGAGAACACCTCAATATATGAAATTAAGACTAAATTATTACTAAAGACGTTATACACTTACTTGTTAGAACCGAACATGTGTGTGCTGTAGAGGGTCACACCCATGGGACTAGAATGAGAACGTTCAACTACTTGTTCTCAGTTCAAACTCGCACTCAAATAGGAGGGGAGGAACGACACACCATAATAGATATATGTTGAAATATATGGTTTGATTTAAAATATTCCTGATGTCTATCCCAAGAGATCGGCATCAAGAATAAGTATCAAATGTCAAAAAGCAGTATACTGGAGAACAGTGTCGGACTGGGAAGGTAAGGGCCTCCCGGGAAATGTTAATTTGGGGCCTCACAAGGGGTGATGGGAGGGTTCAAGCACAAAATGGAATCGTAGGATTTTAGGACGGCTCTCTATAGTTACGACTTGGAAAATTCATAATATGTACTACCAAATTATGAAAAGTGTGTGCTGTAATAGGCGTGTACTATTTTACTTATCAATTAAATTCTCAACGGGTTCCTGTTCTTTTAGTATAAATAATACATGTACTAATTAATATACGTCCACAATTTTCGCGTGTAGTCTATTTGACTATTTGAGGTTTGAAGACTCACTTGACTCTTCGCCCTATAGGCATATGGTATTGGTCAAATGGCGTCGGCCCGCATACAACCTACAACTACCTGTGACATAAAATGTTCATGCAAATTAGCGAAATTACGTCTTACCTTTGATTTAAACGCAGGATTACATCAGCAGTCGCTTAAACGCTGTACTTGACATAGCCAGCCGGTCAATTACAGTGTCATGAGTTATGTCATTTATCAAGTCCCTTTCAACGTTCATAAGCATGAGGGGTTCTAACAAATGTTGACCAAGCGTTGATCGAAGTCTCGACTTTATAATTTTGAGTTTCGAAAATATTCTCTCGCACTGAACTTGCGTACACGATAGTGTGACTTCGTCTAATGCGTAATAATGTTACACTGTACAAAATCACCGCGTCGCACTAAACTGTCACATCCCTATAGCCTATCGATACACACATCACGATATATCTATGCCCACGGGTCCCGATGCGCCCCCCCACCCCCACAAGCTATTTTCTGTCGCCTCCCCCCTTACACAATAATATTTTCTAAACTGTCTCTAAGCCAGAAACACACTAAAAAAGCACACACGAAACACTTCTTTAACTAATGAAATAAATGTTAAATAATCGGCCAAGTCGTACGAGCCAACTCGCTGGCTGTCTTTCCGATAACTGACTGACCGGTGCTAGCCAGCCTTGTATCATTCCAAGCAAAATTGCCGTAGAAGGGTAAATAGCTAAGTATACCCACAATTCCAGGAACGGTGGTGGGATCGTCCTCATGTTAAAAGTTGGCAATCCTACCAAAAATAGCCTAGGTAATTGCTAGCTCAGTCAATGAGTTCGAAATACATCTCAGATTTCCGATAAGTCACTCTCTCTCTCTCTCTCTCTCTCTCTCTCTCTCTCTCTCTCCCTCTCTTTCTCTCTCTCTCTCTGTCTACTTCATTCATCTCATCCTCAACACTTCTAAGAAAGTGTTTTGCAAGGGAAGATGATTTCCAGACAAAAAAAAAAAAATCCTGAAATTTACCCCCTCTACTGAACCAAGAAAAAGTAGCTACCGACAAGTCGCCCGCGAGCGAACAAAAGCTCGGCCCTTACCGATGTTATCGCATCGCGCCTTTCTCTAACCCCCTGCTTAGCTTATAGACGTAGAAATAATTTTTTTAAATATTGTCATAAAGCAATTTATAACTTATGTATTTTTTAAACATCAGAATGCCTATTACACCCTAAATTACTTTTTAATTTTTTTTATTCGAGTATTTTTAGTGGAAATAGTTAAGTGATGCATTTTTTCTAGCTTGATCGCGCCTATGTTGCTCGTCGCCACATGTCGCGAATCAGAATATACGTAAAAATCACTTAATTAATTACCTCTCCATAATTATTACTTATGGTAAACACGTGCATGTGTTAGCTAATAGGTACTAGATTTGTTTCCACAAGTAGGAAAACGCTGTATACGAAGGATGTGCGAATGATATAAGCATCATAAAAGTCCCTCTTTAATTTTTTCTCCCAATTGGCCGACACAAAAACGTTAAACATTTTAAATTAACCGAAGTTTCAGACCTAACCAAGTAAGAGCTGTATAGTTTTTAAGCAATTTTGTGACAGTATTTTTTTTCCAAAACACATGGAATCTTGAAAATTTATCTTAACAAAAGCGTGCAGCGTGGCTGGAAAAAAGTTGAAAACAAAAATTTCCAAAATATTGATCAACAAAATATGGATTTTTTCGCATTATATTTGTAATATTTTCACGGTTTTCATCTTCCTGGATATTCTTTAGTGACCACAACCTGGATCACGATTTTTCTCACTGGTAACAACAGGTACGCATCATGATCATACGAGGTTGTATGATGGTTTTAATAGTAGAATAGATAGAGAAGTGTGCACACGAATGAATTTGTATCATGCAGAAATAACAAAAAATCTCTAATAATGCTAGGTATCTTATTCTATACACTCGCTCATCTGTAAATGTGGCTTATGTATAGCGTTTCCATGGTTATAATGAAGTAAGAAATGGTAAGCTTATTCAATTTTGCTTGTTTATATACAGCACTCACAGCTTCATTTAGGAAAGCATTTTGATTGTAATTTATTAAGCAATTGATTAGAATTATGTCCTAATCAAATATTGACCGTTTTAAAGTAATTTAAGACTGAGTGATGAATACGTTTTAATGCACGATGGATGCCCCATGCACGACCGAATCACATTGCCAAACAACTATTTTTGTGAGCCTATATATTATTTAACGTAACATATTTTCCTGAAGACGGTCTATGTGAGTGGAGTTTTGAAGGGGCCTCAGCCAGGCCGAGGGCCTCGCGGGGAATCCCCCGGTTCCCCGGTGGGCCAGTCCGACACTGCTGGAGAAAAATGATTGCATAAACAACGTCATCTTGATCAGGCATGAAAATGTCCTACTTAGGGCAGTTTGAAAAATGATACTGGTAACACGACGAATTCATCGTCTCACGCAAACAAGCATGTCAAATGAGATCCAATAGGTTCGATAATCTTAGAAAGCTGAATATGGTATCTATCGATTTTGAATAATTCCCTAAAATCTTTGGCATTGTGTCTTCCATACGAAGCTGTCTCCTCAGAGCAGTATATTTCTGACACTCGAGTGTATGTGTCGAACAGTTAAAATCTCGTTACAAATCTCACATCTGGGGACGATTTTTTCGGGGGTGAAGAGATAGGAGTGGGTTAAAAGTGTGTGTCCCACTCGCAGACGAGGGAGAACTACTTCCTCCCTCCGTGAACCTGGGATTGAAGATTCCCAAGCACTAACAGTAGGCTTTATTTCTTTCAGCTTGTTGTTGGTCTCCCTGTCCCATTCTCTTTGGAAACGAGATTTGAAAAGTAGTTTGAAATACGCCTTGAAATCATTGAAAGGTACTCTCGGGTTATCAATATCTTCTTTCTCCGTCGCTTCTTTGGCAGCCCTGTCTGCTGACTCATTACCACCAATCCCACGTGTCCAGGTACCCAGCAGAACACTATACACTGACATCCTGCGAGGCAAGGGCGGTCAGGAGTGTCTGCACTTTCTGGACTAAATGGTGAGTTGGAAAGATCTGAGTCAAGGCTTGGAGTGCACTCAAAGAATCGGAACAGATCAGGAAGCACTTCTCAGGTCGTTGTTGAATGTGCTGTAGAGAGGTGACAATTGCAAACAACTCGGCTGTATATACGCTACTCATTGAACGTAATCTAAAACTAACAGTGGAGGATTCGCTAACGAATGCGCAGCCAACTTTGCCGTCCAGTTTTGATCCGTCCGTGTAGTATTTAATATGTCCGGAGTAGTGTGTGCAGAGCTCTAGGTACTTTTGCTTATACTCTTCTTCACTCGTACTTGCCGGACGTGGAGCCAACCAAGGAGCGGTATCACTAAATTGAATTGGATAGACTCGAGGGTATACAAATGACTCTTCGACCAAAATATGATTCAAACGAATCCCAGTTGGTATGGTGGCGAATGGTTTCGATAGAGAGCATGAAATCTAGGATTGATAACTGATTGGTGGGTAGGATGATGCTTACTGCTGTTTTAATTCTTATTTGATATTCAAAGGGGAACTATGAGAAGATTGAATCAAGGTTCTTAATAAATTCTTATTATTTGAAAATAATCATATGCAATAGGCCTATAGCTGGAACGTCCAGTAGGCCTACCAAGAGCTGAAGAAAGTCAGCAGTCATGTTTTCACAGTTTTTTGCGTTCCTATTCTGAAGTTGTCACTTATAAATGGTAGTATCTCACAGTGGAAAATTGAATGAATGGAAACACACTGTCTTCATAATAGAGGGTGGATATTAGAGGAAAGGCGGCCATGTTCTTGCCAGAAAAATCACTTCGTGGCCACTCCATACAGGCTATTCAGGCCTACCAGACCCTATCAATGTGTTTATAAATAATCTATCAATACAAAATAAAACAATAATTTTCCAAATCTTTCAGCATAATAAATCTGACTTTATTTCTCTTGTGACAAACTTACACAGGCACACGTGTTCCTCCACATTATCACTGAAACAGTTACAAGCCTCTTTAGACTTCTTGCTCCTCAACAGAGGTTTGGAAGGAGGCTACAGAAGCTGTCGCAGACACATTCGCAGTTATCTTTATTTATGTTGCAGCAGCAACATTTAACTTTCTCTTTCTCGTCACTCTTCTTGTAGCAACAACACCAATAACTGATCACGAAGAACCAATTCAAACATTCGCAAATGCACATAACATTTGACTTGACATCAATGAACTTGGCTGATGTTTTTTCTACTGAATTGTGGTATTAAAGTTTTGTTGAGGAATGATGTCAAATGTGACATGAAATGTGGCGACAGAAGTCAGGGCCTTCTAGAGGTTTGATTCACGACCATGTGCATGTAGTCTGCTAGCCACACACGGTGACAACACAAACATTTATTCAGAGAAGGCTTTGTTATTCGACACGAAAGGATGTGAGGAAATGTCACGACCTTCAAGTCCTAACACGAGACTACAAAATGCTTAGGTTTTGAGAGTGGTGATTTGTTTCATTGTTGTAAATTCTGTGGCAATTGTTGTAATTTTCGGTGGTAATTGTTGGAATGTTTGGGTGGATGTTTCTAGTCAGAGATGAAGTATATATAAATCTTTATTAGACTATGTCATGGTATACATGAATGCCTTTTGACACATAATAATAATCAAATACAAAATTAATGAAGTAGAAAAAACACATAATAATAATAAATCACACATGAATGATTGATAAAAAAAAGGATTGTAGGAAATAATGATAGAGTAATAAACAGGAGCCTGATATGAAGAAGTAATTAGACGAGCTTTAGCGAGGATTCAATTTGACATACTGAAAAAAATTGGTGTTCGTTTTTATGTTTATTTATTTTTTTTTCATGTTTTTTTGTCGGTTCTCCACAGGTCCAACGGCTACAGCTATCAACTTCAAACTTTTTTACAATTATGGTTCCTCATCTAGCTCAGATCTGTATAGTTTTGTGGCATTATCGGGTGATAACTTTTATTTTTATGACTTTTAGAAATTTAAAAAATACCCATTAGAATAACACGACGGAAAAAATTTTTTAAAAATTTTATTCTCCAAAAAATTGAAATTTTATGTGAAGTTGAATTACATCTTGATAGACATTTCTGAAAATTCTCAGCTTGATCGGGTCAGCCATTTTGAAGAAAAAACATGAAATGTGCTAAATTGGTACCACTCGAAGCAGTTTTTACCCATTTATAACTAAAATGTTATCCAATTGACGAATTTAGGCAGAAGTTTGGCAATGAATTCGATATACTATTACTTTCCGCTCGTCTAACAACGCGTATATAGCGTTTTCCTAGTAATACTGGGAAAACGCTATATACGCGTTGTTAGACGAGCGGACAGTAATAGTATGTCGACTTCATTGCCAAACTTTTGACCAAATTCGCCAATTGGGTAACTTTTAGTTATAAATGGGTAAAAACTGCTTCGAGTGGTACCAATTTAGCACATTTCATGTTTTTTCTTCAAAATGGCTGACCCGATCAAGCTGAGAATTTCCAGAAATGTGTATCAAGATATTATTCAACTTCACACAAAATTTCAATTTTTTGGAAAATAAAATGTTTTTAATTTTTTTTCCGTCGTGTTATTCTAGCGGGTATTTTTGAAATTTCTAAAATTCATAAAAATAAAAGTTACCACCCGATGATGCCACAAAACTATACAGATCTAAGCTGGATGAGGATCCATAATGGAAAAGAGTTCGAAGTTGATAGCTGTAGCCGTTTGACCTGTGGAGAACCGAAAAAAAAAATATAAAAAAAAACATAAAAACGAACACCAATTTTGTTCAGTATGTCAAATTGAATCCTCGCTAAAGCTCGTCTAATGAACAGAGATATTCACGAGTATATATAAATCTTTATTAGACTATGTCATGGTATACATGAATGCCTTTTGACACATTATAATAATCAAATAGAATACAGTTTTGTGTGAAGAATTATTATCCATAATTGTCTGAAATGGTTATATTATGTGGTAGAATTGTGCAGAGGAATAGACATCACTTCTAATAAACGAATGAAATATGAGTTCAATGCAGCTTATTATTATTATTATTCATTCAGTTTTGGTTTATTTTATATTTTATTAAAAGAAATGTATTCTTTACTCCTATTTCTATTATTATTATTATTGTCATTAACCATAATCAATATATGTTTATGTTTGCCTGCTGAAATTAGTTTTCTATGTTATATGTCTATTAGTTAGCCCGCACACAAGGTATTATCCTTACGCGGGCTTCACACTATTACTATTTATTACTATTATTTATTACTTTTTATTTATTACCATTTTGTATTTTCATTTCTGTATTATGTTTCTCTATGCGTTATGTGTGTGTGAATAAAATACATATCAAATTGAAATTGAATTGAATTGAACGACAAATTGTACAAGTGATTATTGTTTGAAGTGGAAATCTATATTGGCAACATATATTGCACTGAGATCATTTGTGCTCACTGTATTACTCCACTGATACGTTCCTAATAACTTCGTAAACTGAGAAGGCTTGTTTTGTGACCTGAAAACAATAGACAAGACATTCAACAATGATTATCATTTACCAATCAATAACTTTGCTCTACGATCATACTTTGAATATTTATCATAGGATAATATATACATTTTTTGCTTAACGACCCCACCAACAGCTAGGTCATAACTATGAGAAGAGGTGAAATTTCTGATTCGTTCTCAACAAACTGATCATGAATCACCCCCCGCCCCCTTCCACTCTTTATCGATTGTGTTACAACTTTCAGACTTGGCGAGGCGAATGGAAAAATTATTTTCGGAGTTATTCGGTTTCAGAATCTAATTCAGAATGGAGATTTCACGATTTAACTATAAGTAAAAGATACAATGAATGAATAATTGTGGATCCGCATGAACCAACATGTTGGAGAACGTTTCATTACAGCTCTTGCTCAGTCAATTTTTGATTTACAGATTGAGCGAAATCAATCATTTTCAAAAATGCGTCAGAAGATCAATAATTTCAGGGGTCTCATTATATTTCATTTTTGGCTTGAATTTGTATTTGATGATAATTATCTTCGGAATATTTATGGACGGGGGTCAAACGGAGACTGTCCTGCGTACGATCATAACATTCAAGTGAGGGGACAGTCCTTCATTACCTTACCTGTCATTTAATAAACTACCTGGAAATGACAGACATCAGATTATCATACTTACAGACACAAACGTAGGAACTAAGAATGGTATGAACTTCGCTGCTTGGATGACGGTCTCGCTATTTGCTCTGGACATTAGAATCCGCATTGACCTTTTGAACTCGGGTGTGGCTTCTAACCAATCACACTCGTATGCCGCCTCGCACACCAGCGTGCTCTGGAATTTGTTCACAAGTGAAACAATGTTGAGTGGATTGAATGAAACCGTGGAATCGATTGCACCAGCAGATTCCAACTATTAATACAATTATTGGATATACGCTGCTCGGTTGACATCATGAGTGTAGCACGGAGATCGTTTCAATGTTTAAGTGTCAGCCATCCTGATGTAAAAAACCAAGTCACGGAAAATCAAAGGGGATGATCGATAGATCACAGATATCGAGATACTTCCTTAGAATAGGTAAATTATAATAATCACGATTCAAAGTATGTGGAGATTACCATTATTATATGATAATATCTCATTGTATTCCGTGTGCAAGACTATTTTACTAGACAAACGCAGCAGATGCGTTGTAAGATGTGCGAGATATCTGAATAAGTTATGATAAGAGTAATTGAAGTTGTTATGCCACCTTTGCCACAGTATCGACTTTGGTATTCTACACCCATTGAGACATATACAGAATACTCAATTGTTGGGGAAATTCCGAATCTAGAAAGCAGTGCATCTTGGCAATATAATTCTGCTATTCTTTCTACCCACCAAAAACCCTGACGTGTAAAAACTTGGGAGTCAAGTCGTGAAATATTTTAGCAACTACAAACACTTTCTGATATAAGGGGTGTGAAATCAAAACTGTATGCCAAGTGCAACTTATTATTCATCAAAACGGCTCGGAGAATAACAGGAAACACTTGACTCATTGCCCCCCCACGTCCCCTCATATAACACCACCCCGAATTGAAGTGAAGTGCGTGATGCCAATAAATAGGTAGCTTCACGTTCCTGACACACGGAAACGTGATATGAGACAAGAAAACTCGTGATTCACGCATAATGTCATGAAGACGTACTCTGTTGCGTTATTGGTTATTAAATTATCAAAATATCCACTTTTCTAAATGAATGCTGCATTTGTGGCTCGAAAGAAGGCAGAGACGTACTTTGACGGAGCCATACATTTCCTCATTGGAGTATAATAAATTAAAACTTCGAATGAGTATAAAATATCATCAACATGAATATATATATATACATATTTATATATTTTATATATTATATTATATTATTATTTTATATTTTTATATATTTATATATTTTTCCATATATATATATATATATATATATATATATATATATATATATATATATATATATATATATATATATATGTATATATATATTTATATATATACATATACATCTATTCAGCTACTGATGGATGATGAATTACAAGATATAGAGATCGTACCGGTGCGTGCGAATGAATGAATATTAGGATTCTGAGACGCATCGACAGCGAAGTCATTAGGTCTGTTTGTTTGTGTTGCACCAACCTGCACCGTGGTGTAGGCGGTGCAAGTGAGTGTGGAGCGGATATACGTCACAGTGCAGGAAGTGAGCTCATCAACAGCCTACACCTTGACTTCACAAACAAACACAGCTGTGGAGGCTGATAAAGCGGTAAAGATGTCAGTTGGAAGTGACGCTGATGATGATGATATTGTGAATTATTTTATGGAGGAAGATGATAGTCCATCTACATCTTCTTCGGATTCAAGTGACTCCAGTGATGAAAATGAGGCTGCAGCAATTTTATTGGGGTTAAATCAACAACGTAAATCACGAAATTGCGTATCAAATTTCGTAGAAAATGTCGTCTCTTCCTACACGGACAGGGAATTCGTCATGCATTTTCGTATTGGCCGTGATTTAATGCAGCAACTTGCAGAAAAGTTCTCAGATTCTCGATTTCATTCTCATCGGTTCTCACGATAAAAGCGTCTTCAACATCCGCCATGTCATCCATCATCATTGCATTTGGCGCTCAATTTGCAGTGCTGTAACCGCTACACCACCTCCAGAGCTGGTGTAGGAAGTTGCTACACCTCTTTGCACCAAAACAGTTACACCTTACAAACAAACGCGGTGCAACGCAGTCGGTGTTACACCCATTTTACAAACAAACGCGAAAGTGTAGAAAGTGTAAAAAGTGCAACACAAACAAACAGACCTATTTAGCGCCTGTCAAAATAAGTTGCTGAACAAAAAAAGTTAGTAGTGTTATATAAAAGAGCGACCGAAATTCAGATGGGAAAAACTCAATATATGAAACTAAGACAAAACGATTTATTCGCTTCAGGTTTAGTTAGCCGGGCGCAATCAATCTTCACTAATAGTCTTGAATGGAGGGTTCGTGTATCGAAGCTATTCCGGCTGATATCGAAAGTGATGTTTGTTCCATCAAGATCCGTGTGGAACTCGAGGTGAAAAGATGCAAGCGGGCCACGCCAAATGCAAGCGCACACCAAATGTACGTCATTGTCGACGGTAAGACGTCAGCTGATTGGCTGTCAAATGCTTCTTGGACCACGTGACTTGCCTCTTCTCACCCAGTGATCTGCACGGATTTTGGTGGGAATAGCAGCACTGTAAGTATCAGCCTCTCGGTGCATTGAGATACTCCGATACGAGACATATATTGATAGACAGAGTACAATACAATCATTCTCAACCGAAATCTTTGAATTGAATCGAACTAATGAAAACCGACGAGAATCATCCATGAAGTATCCGTTGCACTTGATCGATAAAGAACTCATGGATACCTATACAAATATTGTGAATTATCTCACCTGATCCATTATTTCACTCATCAACCAAGTGAGGGTGAAAAACGCCAAGTACATGCCCAATGTTAGTGCCGAAAATAACATCGCCACTGGATTGAGTGAATCCACCTGAAAGAAATGATGGGCTACATGTGATAGATCTAAACAACACGCTTAAACATCGATATAGTACGTGGTATCCGCATAATCACAAACAATTCGGCGGTGGAGACACTAAACTTGTGACTCAGCCTGAAACAATTAGTAATGGTGGTTCCCACAACGAAAGCACTCTCAACTTCATTATTGATCTTCGAGCCGTCAGTGGAGTATTGCTTGTAGTTCGGGCAATGTGAGCACATTCCTCTGAACAGCTGCAGGTACAATTGCGAGCTGGTGTCAGATTTGGCGTGAGCGGAAAGATGGGTGTTACTCATAGGACGGTATGTCAATCAGGGAGGGCAGAAATCACACCGTGTAGGATGAACTGTAGGGTGAACAAATCTATCCTCGACTAATAGGTTGTCAAGTCGTATACGCGCCGGTTGAGTTGCTTTTTGTTAAGCATCATGAATTGATTGAAACCGAGGATGAAACATGGGTTGGTAGGTAGAATGATCCTTAGTGCTATGCAATTTGGTGGCATATGTTGTTAGCAGTTACAATCGTCTGGTCTTTAAATACGGCTCACCAGCCTCACAAGACAGGCTCTTCACCCGACTGGTACAGAGTGCTCTGATAGCCAGTTGGATGCCTGTATTGTGGTCGGTGTTCGATGGTCTTGAATGGCTCTCTCTGGCCGAGTCATATATAAAACTTCCATAATCCAACTTCGTTCTTACAAAAGCTCGGTACAACATGAGCATGCTGGTTCCATCAGCTCCCCATTTTGTTCCGCTAATATGTCTCAACAGGTTGAGGGATTTGAAGCATTTTAATCGCAGTTGTTGGATATGAGCTTCCCAGCTCAGTTCTACATCGAAAGAGAACCCGATGAGTTTCGTTGATTCAAGAAAAGGAAGAGGTTCTGCTCGAATGTGTATATCTGGTTCTGGGTGCAATCATCGTAGTCGATGAAAGTGCATGAAGGAAGTTTCAGTGGTTGAAAACTTGAATTCTTTCTCAACTGACCACTTTTCCATTCCATTTATCGTTACCTTAACAGACGAGAGGCCGTTGCAAGTATAGTAGATTTGCAGAAAATTGCCAAGTCGTCAACAAACGGTGAAGAGTGGACAAGTGATTTAATACAATCAGCAATACCATTGAACACAATTGCGAATAGCGTACAACTCAAAACCGAGCCTTGAGGTACTCCATTCTCTAGAATAAAATCATGTGATAGAACGTTCTGAACGCGGACACAGAAGTAACGTTAAACAATCTGTTATTCAATTCTCATTTTTCTTGTTCACATCAATGTATCATAACAAGGATAGTGTTTTCACCACAGTATTTTTCATGTGAACTCATAGTATTATTTTCTCTTCTCTTGGAGTCCCCCTTGAAATGAGAAACAATGGAGTACTACCCTATCAAGCTATGCCAAGTTATATTTTGCGTGTGTATTACTGATCTTTGATTATGATTCTGCTAGAAGTGAAACACGATGCTCCTCAGCATGTGTTATCTCACTCCCACAGTTAAGCCAGTATTTTTGACTTCTTGAAATTTTATGATGAATGTTTCATGGAGTGATGTATTTGATTTCTGACGACTATTAGAAAATGATCTTCAACGTTACCGAATTAAATAACAATATATAATATTATCTCTCCAGATCGGAGAAGTAAATTGTTCTCTTTCGCTTGCAGCAATGGAAGACATAACTTTGGCCAATGCTGTATCTATACGCATTGATGTATGACTATGGCCCGGTATTACCAACGTGGGAGTAGCTCCAACTGGCAGATAAAAGTTGTTATCATCATGGTTGAATGTGATATTTGTTTTTACCAAGTCTCAGATAACTGCTAACTGGACTTGGTAATACCGGACCTATGAATAATTCCACGAAATACATCGGAGTATCGATCTCTTAACGAATGAATGAATATTAGGGTTTTAAGACGCATCGACAGCGAGGTCATTTAGCGCCTGTCAAAATAATATGCTGAACCAAAAGGTAAGTAGTGTTATATGGAGGTGCAAGTGAAATTTAGATGAGAACACCATGTGAAACTAAGACTAAACTAAGACTAAAGACGTTATACTCTAATTTGTTAAAACCGAACATGTGTGTGCTGTAAAGGGTCACACCCATGGGACTAGGATGAGAACGTTTTACTACTTGTTCTCAGTTCAAACTCGCGCTCAAATAGGAGTGGAGGAACAACAAACCATAATCGATATATGTTGAAATATGGTTTGATTTAAAATATTCCTGATGTCTATCCCAAGAGATCGACATCAAGAATAAGTATCAAATATCAAAATACCGAAAAAAGATTATTAAATAACCAACGTAATCTTAATCAGACATAAGTAGCCTCATCGCAGAAGTTTGAAAAATGATACTGTTGACGCGACAACTTTATCGTCACACGCATACAACGGCGCAGATGCACGAGTATGTCAAATGAGATCCAATAGGTTCGATAATCTTAAGAAGATGAATATGGTATCTATCGATTTTGAATTATTTCCTAAAATCTTTGATATTGTGTCTTCCATACGAATCTGTCTCCGCAGAGCGGTATATTTCCGACACTCGAGCAATATGTGTCTAACAGTTAAAATCTCGTTACAAATTTCACATCTGGGGACGATTTTTTCGGAAGTGAAAAGATAGGAATGGGTTAAAAGTGTGTGCCCCACTCGCAGACGAGTGAGAACCACTTCCTCCCTCCGTGAACCTCGGATTGAAGATTCCCAAGCACTAACAGTAGGCTTTATTTCTTTCAGCTTGTTGTTGGTCTCCCTGTCCCATTCTTTTTGGAAACGAGATTTGAAAAGTAGTTTGAAATACGCATTGAAATCATTGAAAGGCACTCTCGGGTTATCAATATCTTCTTTCTCTGTCGCATCTTTGGCAGCAGTGTCCGCTGACTCATTACCACCAATCCCCACGTGTCCAGGTACCCAGCAGAACACTACACTGACATCCTGCGAGGCAAGGTCTGTCAGGAGTGTCTGTACTTTCTGGACTAGATGGTGAGTTGGAAAGATCTGAGTTAAGGCTTGGAGTACACTCAAAGAATCAGAACAGACCAGGAAGCTCTTCTCAGATCCTTGTTGAATGTGCTGTAGAGAGGTGACAATTGCAAACAACTCGGCTGTATATACGCTACTCATCGAACCTAATCTGATACTAACAGTGGCGGATTCGCAAACGAATGCGCAGCCAACTTTTCCGTTCAGTTTTGATCCGTCCGTGTAGTATTTTACATGTCCGGAGTAGTGTGTGCAGAGCTCTAGATATTTTTGCTTATACTCTCCTGCACTCGTGGTTGCCTTCGTGCTTGATGACAAGTTCATCACGCACTCCGGACG
Source organism: Brachyptera risi (assembly GCA_964007535.1). Taxonomy (NCBI): domain Eukaryota; kingdom Metazoa; phylum Arthropoda; class Insecta; order Plecoptera; family Taeniopterygidae; genus Brachyptera; species Brachyptera risi. The sequence continues at coordinate 16,177,213 of OZ023335.1, read as the reverse complement.
TGGAGCTAACCAAGGAGCGGTATCACTAGATTGAATTGGATAGACTTGAGGGTAAACAAATGACTCCTCGACCAAAATATGATTCAAACGAATCCCAGTTGGTATGGTGGCAAATGGTTTCGATTCATAGAGAGCATGAAATCTAGGATTGATAACTGATTGGTAGGTAGGATAATGTTTACTGCTGAATAACTTCGAAGCGTATGAGCAAAGGAGATATGCACGTCGACTCTTCAACGAGGGCTCACCAGCCTCACAATACAAGCTGTCCCCCCGACTGGTACGGAGTGCTCCTATGGCCAGTCGGATGCCTGTGTTATGAACTGTATTGAGTGGCTTCACGTAGCTCTCTCGTGCCGAGTCGTACACAACACTACCATAATCCAATTTGGAACGTATTAATGCTCGGTAAAGCCGCAGCATCGTAGTGCGATCCGCTCCCCATTTGGTACCACTAAGATAACGGAGAAGGTTAAGTGACTTGAAGCACTTGAGTCTGAGTTGCGACGTTTCACCATCGATGAATGAAGACATACTTGTTGAAAAAGATATTTGTTGAAACGTTATTGAAATATAATCAGAGAGAATACACAAGAGAGAACTCCACAGAAAAGCTAGAAGACGAGACAAAAAAATAATAAGAGCTGGAAGACATCGAAGAAGATGGAGAACCATTAAAGTGAGAGCGTGAGAAGTAAACGAGATTCGTGCGAATGTGTGGATGAGAGAAGATTGTGAGCACAACGAAAAGCATGGCGAGTATCGGTGAAGAGAAATGAAGGAAGAGGAGAAGAGTATGAAGACGATGCCAACGAGTCGATGGATTACAATAACTATCAATCTCGATCCCCCGATTCCAACATGTCAAGTCAAGCTATCGTGAACAACATCATCTGAGGCCTCTCTAACGGAATCGACTATCATTGTCCATCGAATTGTACAACCTTCATGCTTCATTGCAGATTCAAACTTGAATTATTCGAACATTTGCTCTCGAATCTATAATGACATGTAGTGCACCTCATCATTTCATTCATTACCTTGGAGTTCATAACTACTGTCAATCCAAACATGACGTAATTCACAGTAATTGTACAGGTTAGCATCGAATCCATGATACTTTCGTAGTCGTTAATCAACCTATGAACAAGAACTGAATTGTTAACAACATCGAATCGTCTCTTCGTTTGGGGACAAGAGCAAAGAGAAGTGAAAGATCCAATTGTGCGAGATAAGTGAAGCAAGCGAACATTCTATATCCATTCAGGACACCCAATCAGGATGTTATTGAATCATGTTCATCACTTCTGTTTCAACATGATTTCAAACATTGAATTAACCCACCTTATAATTGCTTGATGGTGAATAACACAGTCTGTCAAAAGATTCTTCATTTCATCATCAATCGGGCAATTGGTCACTTGCTGTGACGTAATATTCCTTATTATTGGTTCCACAATGATGTCATTGTCTTCCATAATGGTATGGTGGAACTTTCCCGCCAATGAAGGTGAATCCAAGCCCCGGTTCGATGAAGATTGTGTCATCAGAATGTCGCGGTTCATGGTCATTGTAGTTCCATGCCTGTCATTCATCTTCGGTGGCTTGGATATGAAGTCTGAAATGTACAGTTTCTTAATCCGTTCCATCAATGGAACTGCATGTGTTTGCAGCAATGTCTCTTCGGACAAATCCTCCACAAGAATGTTTCGGTTGTCGAATTTCACCGATACTTTTGCAGCTGCGTTTTCTCGAATGTTCTTCAGATTGTTTTTCAATATTTCGAACTGAGCAATGATGTGTATTGGTACGTTGATCAAGATGGTGGATAATGTACCGACTGCACTGACAGCGATCTCAGTGAGAATCGTCACGGTGAAGAATGTCAGTTGATAATGTGGAGTTAGTTTTCCATCATATGGCAACCACATACTAGAGAGAGAAAATATAGTTGTAAGGCATCGAAATATATTCAGCACATACCATATTATATTTCTCGTATTTGAGAATCATCGTATTTTACGACCTATTGATTTTTTCCTGGGACAATTTTCAATCCGGACTTCAATGAATTATAAGAAACAAACTTCTTTCGGTCATTCTGAAACAAATATGGTCCACTGATACCAGCTATATTTTCTCACAGCGTACCCTTGTTATAATCATTATCCAATATTGTCTATCATTTATTTTTGTTCCAATCAAGTCGAGAATTGAGGTGTGTTTTCCAGTCTTATTCACGCGACCTCATGATGGATATTCTCGCAAAAACAGGACGAAAAATTCTCGAAAACCCGTGTCTTCCAGATCAAACCATATATTTTAATTTTATGGTTTGGCTTTCCTCCACTCCTCTTTGAGCGCGAGTTTGAACTGAGAACAAGTAATAAAACGTTCTTTTTCTAGTCCCATGGGTGCTGACCCTTTACAGCACACACATGTTTGGTTTTAACAAATTGGTGTATAAGGTTTCAGTGAATAGTTTAGTCTTAGTTTCATATATACTGAGGTGTTTTCATCTAAATTTCACTCGCACCTTTATATAACACTACTCACCTTTTTGTTCAGCAACTTATTCTGTCAGACGCTGAATGACCCCGCTGTCGATGCGTTTTGAAACCCTAATATTCATTCATTCATTCATTCATTCATGTGCAGTTGAATATCAAATAAGTGATAATTTCACTATTCCAAAACCGGTATTGATGTATTTAGTATTGTTCATTAGAAGCTAATCATTACCTGTGCATAAAGTTTCTCTCTTGATATAAGGAAGTGAAAAAAATCAGTGGTACCAAGATGCCACTTAAGATTATCATGGGATGAATGAAGCCAAGAATTGTTATGTATCTTGTCAATCGTTCCACCTTTTCATGAACAGATCTCGAATATTCGTGTTTTAGCTGTTTGTGGTCTTGCATTTCACGCAAATCCTCTACCAACTGTAGAATGTCTCCATTCCCATAATGCAATGTCATGTGACAGACGCTTGCATATATGTGTAACATGATCACACAGGTGGATGAACAGACTTCTGTTGCATCGACATTCCAGTTATTAACAATGTTCATCAGTTGCAGGACAAATATCTGAAGCAATGAATGTAAGAGGCTTGCTGTCCTGAGCAATGTTCGAACAAAAGTGAACAAGTTCTCTGCTGCAGACTTGGTATATCCTGTAAAATACACACATATCATCATATCGATCGATCGTTGAAATGAATGATTTGACAGGTATACGTAGGAGAATGTAGGCCTATACGTACAGCATTGCTTCAAGATGTTGTTATAAGTTGACTCTGATATAGTCCCTAATCTTCAGCTTCTCGAACCGAACCTTACACTCAGGCACTGAGTATCAAAGCACTGTTCATCAAGGCTCAGTTTCCAGTTCGGTGTAGTCAGCCCTAACCTCACTCATTCCAACATTCAGTTAACCAAGACTTGGTGTCTAGAAAGATGAAGTTGGCATGAAATGAGCCTGATTCAGTCAGACCTGACCTAGCTCAGCCTTACATAACTTTCAGGGCTAACTATTTCAAGACCGACTTTCAGTAATCGTCAGCTCACTTTATCAAGTTTCATAGTTTTCCGTGGAAGCCTTGATAATCTAGGCCTTGAGAATCACAAATCAACTTATCCACTAATTTACAATCAACATATTGGAAAACTGACTTTCAGGATAGCAGGGGGAATAAATAATGACTCTGAGGCTTATTATAAGGAGGATCGTTCAGGATGCACCAACGTCTATTATATCGAAGCTCAAAATATCTGGTCCCACATGCTCATTATAAGAATGGAAATTATCCAGATGCGGGTGCAGCTAGTAATTCGATATATCCTTGAACGACAAATATATGCCAATGGAAGTGGAAGTCACATGCAGAACTGAAGCAGTTAAGATGTTGACATTACCTTGAACTGATATGAGCTTCAGCTCCAGCTCCAAACTTCTTCTGTTCGATGATGACATTGCTTCTGATGCAGTGAACTCTCTCGTTCAACTTTTTCGAATCTTTAATTCAGGCCACACATTACCTGTCATGGAAACCAGAGTTGGTACATATCATGAACATCAAACGGACTGGGAAATAGAGTCAGGGTCATGTTTGTATGATTCCAATTGAGATATATTAAGGAGGTCTATATTTTTGACACCTCAGAGTTCTGATGTGATCACAAAAAACTTTTTTCCTGTCGAATCGACTTCAATGAACTCTCTTTGACATCACTTTAAGGATAATTTGTTCCATTAGAATATGTGTGACTATATGATGACCTAAGAGACGTTAGTTTATGCGAGGGGGGAGGGAGTTGATGCAGTGTTTTCAGATTTCGAGAAAACATTTTATTTTTTGAATCTATCAACTCTCTTTTATTGACATATCATATAGAAACAAACATGAATTCTACACTATGACCCACAAAGCCGTATTGGTCTTGTCTGTGGTTCAACCAATATGATTATGAAACAGACGTGAACACATAATACATCTAATGATATGATACATTCTAGTTATACAAATACTACATAATACATTTCACTTAAACATCGTAATTTGGAACTCGAATAGACCTGAAAATGAAATATACATAGAGTGTAACAGTGATGAAGTTATATTTAAAATAAGTAAAAAAATAGATGGTGATGATAGTGAGAATGTATAATAAATATATGAGTATGAAATCAAGCCTTTTACACTTTGATGTCGAATTAATTCTATGTCGTAGCGATGAATCTAGAAATAAGGTGAATATGAGTCGCGCTCCTGAACATTTTTTATTCACCATCACAATTTGATAAGGTATATTACACCATACTATTAGGGAAGTTAAAAATGTCCGTTTGGAATGCTGGGTTGGTTAGTTGGATTGGAAACTTTCTTCAGGATAGAGTGCTAAGAGTTCAGGTGGGTTCAGAGGTTTCAAGTGAGACCAAGGTTACGTCAGGAGTTCTACAGGGAGTTCCGTTGGATCCTTTATTATTTGATCCATATATAGATGATCTGACTACCGTTGTTAAGTCGAGAATACGGTTATTTGCGGATGATTGTTTCTTTTAGAAGGAAATCAATACAGAGGAGGATGTATAGTAGCTCTTCAGGCAGATTTGGCGCCAATTAATTCTTGGGTTCAGTCGAACAAGATAGGAGTGAATGCAGGGAAGTGCAAGTTTGTCACATTTGGTAGGAGGACGATAAGAAAAGATGTAGTGTATGAGGTAGGAGGAAAGACAGTGGAGTTGGTGAAAAATTACAAGTATTCGGGGGTCGCATTTGTATTTGATAGGGGGGGGGGGGGGGGAGGCAGATAGAGAGAATAGTAAAATAAGTAGGAATCGACTGGACTCTGTAATGAGGCAACTTAGGGGGGCAGGTATAGAGATTAAGGAAAAAGCATATTTCTCGTTAGTGCGTCCCATGGTGGAATATTGTGATCAGTTTGGGATCCTTGTAAATCAGGTGAGATAAGGGATGTGGGGAGGGTTCAAAGGTTTGCGGTAAGAAGGAGAACAGGTGGGGTTGAGAGGTGGAAATGGGGGAAAATGAAAGGGGGAGAGGGTGAGAATGTTGGAGAGTCCAACTGAGATGATGCAAGACCTGGGATGGCAGGAATAAGAAATACGGAGAAAGGAGAAGGAAGGAGAGAAGGATACGGAGAAACGAGGATCGAAAGTGGAGGTGGTGGGATAGAGGTAGTTAGGGAACTTGCTACCGGGCATTTATGTGTAATTGCAAGAGTTTGAATAATAATACTAATAATTTATTTCATATATCATATTCAGTATCAACATTTGTCATATTCACCCTGAATAACTCTGTGCTCTCGATTGAAACCAATTGGAAGCTGAAATTCCAGTTTGATTTATTCATATTCCATCCATTCAGTACAACCTGTCAAGTGTAACTACAACTGTGTCAGATACATTCTTCCCATTTGTTTCATGTGAACATACTCTTCGAATACTTTGTTTGGAATATAAACTTTCCTTGCTTCTCAGTCGTTTCGATATTGTGATAACAATCAAGTCGCTTCTGAACTATTAAGGACCGTTTTCATGGCTCGCGGTGGGCGGTGGGCGGCAGGCATTTTTTCTCCTGGCCAATCAGAATGAATGAAATCCCTACCGCTTGCACTTGTTGCTCTCTACCGTGAGACATGGAATAAATTAAACTTTGGAAAAAAAACGCCGCGGTTAAATACTCTCACTCATACAAGTGGTCATACAAGTGGTAGGGTTATGTCAGAATATTACTTCCAAAACAGTACTTTTCAGATATACACCATGATAGTTCTTGCGTGCCACGCAATACGATACTAAAAATCACTTGACCACCTGAATTGACCAAGAATTACATATTTAAATAAATTGGACAAATCTCGAAGTGAGTGCGAAGAAACGAGACTATGTGAATAGGGCAGACGGCAGGCGTTTTTTTAACCACTTGCCGCCTGCCGCTTGCCGCCTGCCGCCTGTCGCCTGCCGCGAGCTATGAAATCAATATATATATATATATATATATATATATATATATATATATATATATATATATATATATATATATATATATATATATATATATATGATATATATGACTCAAATATCACAACGCAAGAAGAAGGTAGTTCTTGATACTGATATAAAACATCATGTCTCATATTACTCATGATACAGACGAGCTTGGATTCGTATCGGATTTTTTTTTATTTTCATATTGGGTTTTACCGACGCACTGTGATGATGACTAGGATATATTGGCGTCGGATGAATGATTAATTAGATGATAGGATGATGAGATGAAGGAATTTTCATGGGTAGTGGGAAGGATAGTGGGAAGGAAGTTGTCGTGGCCCACATTGTGGGAACCAACCCGGCATTAGGCTAGACTGCAGAGGGAAACCACTAGAAACCCCTGTAAAGATGGACGGTGGCGGCCGGATCGAACCGGGTCCGATATATCCCTTCACCTCCCGGGTCACACGAAGCAAGTGCGCTAACCACTCAGCTACCTGTGCCGGTTATCGGATTGGTTTGGATTGGATGGTTTGCTTCGAATTGTTTATATATATCCACCTTGTTATCCAAGTAATTACCTCACTTCCTTCCCATTTCCTAATCATTTTCTATAATAAAAGAAGCATTGTTTCGACCGTTTCCAATCAATTGGTGACATCTGTTGCTCAGATTCAACTCGTATCCTGATAGCTAGAAAGATTTTCAAAAAGTGCATCATATATTTTACCACATCAAAACGGCTGATCAGATTTGAGTGAAAGATCGAAATGTTGTGTATTATTATTATTATATTGAAATTCCTTGGAAATTCGAATTCTCTCGGAGGAAATATTCTTCACGAAATTTTCTCACTGAGTTATTCTCATGGTATTTTATGAAATTTTGAAATTAGTTTTCTCAGAAGTGGTCCAATCGATTGCGCATCAAAACTATACAGTACCAAATTAGATGAGGACACTTATGTATGCCAAGTTACAACTGATTTTGAATTTCCGTTTGAACTGTAGAGCGCGAAAAAAAAATCGAGTACGGTGAAATTGAGTCTTCCCTACGCTCATCTAATCAATCTCACTATTTGCCTCATTGCCAACTTTTGTTAAATAATCATAAGTTATGTTGACCGCACACAAGAATCCGTTCTTATGCGGGCTTATCATATTTCATCAACTTATTTTCCATTCATGACATTTTTTTTCTTCATTTTGCTCCGCATGTATATTCATTTTTTATATATTTATATATTTATATATTTATATTTTATATATTTTTTATATTTTTTATTTTATTTTTTATATTTTTCAGTTTTCATTTTTTTATCATCTCCATGTGTTGTAATTCTATTTTATATTTGTCGCGTAATAATTGATGAGAATGAAAAACATTCTCAATTCTTGAAAAATTAATTGAATTATACGTTTTTGGCATCGACAAATAGATGACGACTGGTACTGTCGATCATGATAGATGTCGCTCGTATCGATAAGACTTTTGATACGGAATCGCTCTCACCGATACGGATTGATAACTAGCTGATCTGTCGATCCCAATCGACATGAAGATAGAGAATCCCAGCGCTGGCACAAATTCCAATAAGTAAATGTCCTGAAATTACGTGCTCTTATGAAATGTGTGACTGTTTGAAGACCTATGGATAGTGCCTCAGCTAGGTTTAATAGATGTGTTAAATTCACCTCGGATAAATCCAACTTCAAGCTCCTTGATTGAGACCAATTGAAAGTCGACATTTCAGTTCGATTGAGTCATTCTTCACTAAACTTCGAGTGTTACCATATCTGCACTTTTTCTTTCAAATTCTCTCCGCACATTCGTTCGATATGTCCGTGTCGTTTGAATACTTTCACCTGAATACAATTCTTTCATAGCTTCCCAGTTGTTTCGTGTTGTACGAATTATTATGTGGCGTGTGTTCTTGGATAATATGAAATATAAACGTCTCGATCGTTACAACAGAGAGAAGAAAGTAGTTATTTCAACCGATATTACACATGTCGTGACTCATATGGAACTTGTACTTGAAAGAACTGACGCCTTCCGAGTGTATTGTTCATTTTTATTTCATTCGTCTTCACAAAACCTGAAGCGTATGTATGTGAAGAGAAGAAATTTCCAATACGCCCATGTTTAGGTCAAGGGAAGTTCATGGTACACGCTACTGAAAATTGAAATCGTTTCACTGTATTCTATGTAACTCGTCCATCTGTTTACAATTTGATTCTATTGCGACTCCATTCTATCTTACTCGGAAGTAATGATTTATTTTGTTTTTGTGTTTTTGTTCGCGCTCCACAGGTTGAACGGGAGACCCTCTTGATGAAACTCTGCATGCACATGAAGCTGCATCCAGCTCGATACTGTGGAGTTATGAGGCGCAATGGGTTGAACTTATTTGGAGAAATAATTCCAAAATTTCGAAAAACTCATAAGAATAATCCAGATAGAAAATGATGGTGAATAATGAATATTTCAGTGTGGAACCGTTTATTGGATGAGCAGAGCGAAGCGAAGACTAAATTTCAACATACCCGAACAAAAAGTACTTTTTTTTCCGCGCTCCACAGGTCAGACAAAAATTCAAAATCAGTTCAAACTTGGCACACACAAGAATCCTTATCTAATTTGATAGTGTATAGTTTTGAGGCGCGATCGGTTGAACCACTTTTGAGAAAACTCATTTCAAAGTTTTCAAAAATCCCGTAAGAAAAACTCAAAGAAAAATATTCATGAAAAGTATTTCATCCGAGAGAATTGAAATTCTCAGAGAAATTCGATACAATAATGATACACATTATTCCGAACTTTCACTGAAATCGGACCAGCCGTTTCGATGTAAAAAAATATATAATGTAATTTTTGTGAATCATTCAAAGCTATTAAGATACTAATAAATCAAAGCAACAAGTGTCACCATTGAACTGTAGACAATTAAAACAAAGCCTCCTCTATCATCATAGAAATTGATAATGAAAAATAAGATGGCAGTGATGTAATGGTTTGGATCTCAAGGTTGATATATATAATAACCAATGCAAAGATGAGTCGATATGTTCCAGCTCATCCATCAACGCGGCAACACATAACGCGTTTGCCTAGTTTAAAAAAAAATGTATTAGATATAGATAGATAGATAGATAGATATTTATTAATTCAGCATTATTGCTATTTTTTTCTTTGGTTTACATATACAACATACAATTTTATAACACTTATTATACATAAATCATGGTACAGGAATGAAGAATTATTACATAATTATTCCTGTAGATAGTTCTCATCTTAAAATATTATACATTTATATTGAACTAAATATAGTACTGTACCTAGTTTTGTTAATAATTCAAATATAGGCCTACTGTTACAATGGTCTCATAACATTAACTAATTCACAAATTTATTTAAGGCATATTTCTAAACTCTTTTTCAAACAACTTGGTCCCAGTAGGATTCAATTTGACATACTGAGAAAAATTGGTGTTTTTTTATGGTTTTTTTTTTTCATGTTTTTTTGTCGGTTCTCCACAGGTCCAACGGCTACAGCTATCAACTTCAAACTTTTTTACAATTATGGTTCCTCATCTAGCTCAGATCTGTATAGTTTTGTGGCATTATTGGGTGGTAACTTTTATTTTTATGACTTTTAGAAATATAAAAAATACCCATTAGAATAACACGACGGAAAAAAAATTTAAAAAATTTTATTCTCCAAAAAATTGAAATTTTGTGTGAAGTTGAATTACATCTTGATAGACATTTCTGAAAATACTCAGCTTGATCGGGTCAGCCATTTTGAAGAAAAGACATGAAATGTGCTGAATTGGTACCACTCGAAGCAGTTTTTACCCATTTATAACTAAAATGTTACCCAATTGACGAATTTAGGCAGAATTTTGGCAATGAATTCGATATACTATTACTTTCCGCTCGTCTAACAACGCGTATATAGCGTTTTCCTAGTAATACTGGGAAAACGCTATATACGCGTTGTTAGACGAGCGGACAGTAATAGTATGTCGACTTCATTGCCAAACTTTTGCCTAAATTCGCCAATTGGGTAACATTTTAGTTATAAATGGGTAAAAACTGCTTCGAGTGGTACCAATTTAGCACATTTCATGTTTTTTCTTCAAAATGGCTGACCCGATCAAGCTGAGAATTTCCAGAAATGTGTATCAAGATATTATTCAACTTCACACAAAATTTCAATTTTTTGGAAAATAAAATGTTTTTAATTTTTTTTCCGTCGTGTTATTCTAGCGGGTATTTTTGAAATTTCTAAAATTCATAAAAATAAAAGTTACCACCCGATGATGCCACAAAACTATACAGATCTAAGCTAGATGAGGATCCATAATGAAAAAGAGTTTGAAGTTGATAGCTGTAGCCGTTTGACCTGTGGTGAACCGGAAAAAAAACATAAAAAAAAACATAAAAACGAACACCAGTTTTTTTCAGTATGTCAAATTGAATCCTCGCTAAAGCTCGTCTAATGAACAGAGATATTCACGAGTATATATAAATCTTTATTAGACCATGTCATGGTATACATGAATGCCTTTTGACACATAATAATAATCAAATAGAATACAGTTTTGTGTGAAGAATTATCATCCATAATTGTCTGAAATGGTTATAATTTATAATTGGTTTCAATAAATAAATAGTTACTTATGATAAATAATTGATAACTCCGATTATAAATGAGTTGATTTAGTTCAAGCATGCAAACAGGTTTTGCCGACCCACGTTCCGGACGTGTCAAAAAGTTGGTCATGTTTATATTATGATGTGAGAAATATTAGTCAAGTATTTTTCTTCATATTTATCATAGCTATTACATTCATATATGTAATAGCCCTATTACATTTCTATACTTTAATATAAGCTACTTTGAATTTGAGAATAGTTCTGTCTTGATTGTTTTCTATGTGGTAGAATTGTGCAGAGGAATTAACATCACTTCTATTAAACAAATGAAATATGAGTTCAATGCAGCTTATTATTATTATTATTCATTCAGTTTTGGTTTATTTTATATTTTATTAAAAGAAATGTATTCTTTACTCCTATTTCTATTATTATTATTATTGTCATTAACCATAATCAATATATGTTCATGTTTGCCTGCTGAAATTAGTTTTCTATATTATTTGTCTATTAGTTAGCCCGCACACAAGGTATTATCCTTACGCGGGCTTCACACCATTACTATTTATTACTATTATTTATTACTTTTTATTTATTACCATTTTGTATTTTCATTTCTGTATTATGTTTCTGAATGAATGAATATTAGAGTTTCAAGGCGCATCGACAGCGAGGTCATTTAGCGCCTGTCGAAATAAGTTGCAACAAAAGGTGAAAAGTGTGATATAAAGGTGGAAGTGAAATTTTGATGAGAACACCTAAATACATTAAACTAAGACTAAGACTAAATGTTTCTCTATGCGTTATGTGTGTGTGTGAATAAAATACATATCAAATTGAAATTGAATTGAATTGAACGACAAATTGTACAAGTGATTATTGTTTGAAGTGGAAATCTATATTGGCAACATATATTGCACTGAGATCATTTGTGCTCACTGTATTACTCCACTGATACGTTCCTAATAACTTCGTAAACTGAGAAGGCTTGTTTTGTGACCTGAAAACAATAGACAAGACATTCAACAATGATTATCATTCACCAATCAATAACTTTGCTCTACGATCATACTTTAAATATTTATCATAGGAAAATATATACATTTTTTGCTTAACGACCCCACCAACAGCTAGGTCATAACTATGACAAGAAGTGAAATTTCTGATTCGTTCTCAACAAACTGATCATGAATCACCCCCCGCCCCCTTCCACTCTTTATCGATTGTGTTACAACTTTCAGACTTGGCGAGGCGAATGGAAAAATTATTTTCGGAGTTATTCGGTTTCAGAATCTAATTCAGAATGGAGATTTCACGATTTAACTATAAGTAAAAGATACAATGAATGAATAATTGTGGATCCGCATGAACCAACATATTGGAGAACGTTTCATTACAGCTCTTGCTCAGTCAATTTTTGATTTACAGATTGAGCGAAATCAATCATTTTCAAAAATGCGTCAGAAGATCAATAATTCCAGGGGTCTCATTATATTTCATTTTTGGCTTGAATTTGTATTTGATGATAATTATCTTCGGAATATTTATGGACGGGGGTCAAACGGAGACTGTCCTGCGTACGATCATAACATTCGAGTGAGGGGACAGTCCTTCATTACCTTACCTGTCATTTAATAAACTACCTGGAAATGACAGACATCAGATTATCATACTTACAGACACAAACGTAGGAACTAAGAATGGTATGAACTTCGCTGCTTGGATGACGGTCTCGCTATTTGCTCTGGACATTAGAATCCGCATTGACCTTTTGAACTCGGGTGTGGCATCTAACCAATCACACTCGTATGCCGCCTCGCACACCAGCGTGCTCTGGAATTTGTTCACAAGTGAAACAATGTTGAGTGGATTGAATGAAACCGTGGAATCGATTGCACAAGCAGATTCCAACTATTAATACAATTATTGGATATACGCTGCTCGGTTGACATCATGAGTGTAGCACGGAGATCGTTTCATTTTTTAAGTGTCAGTCATCCTGATGTTATAAACCAAGTTACGGAAAATCAGAGGGGATGATCGATAGATCACAGATATCGAGTTACTTCCTTAGAATAGATAAATTATAATAATCACGATTCAAAGTATGTGGAGATTACCATTATTATATGATAATATCTCATTGCATTACATGTGCAAGACTATTTTACTAGACAAACGCAGCAGATGCGTTGTAGGATGAGCGAGATATCTGAATGAGTTATGATAAGAGTAATTGAAGTTGTTATGCCACCTTTGCCACAGTATCGACTTTGGTATTCTACAACCATTGAGACATATACAGAATACTCAATTGTTGGGGAAATTCCGAATCTAGAAAGCAGTGCATCTTGGCAATATAATTCTGCTATTCTTTCTACCCACCAAAAACCCTGACGGGTAAAAACTTGGAGTCAAGTCGTGAAATATTTTAGCAACTACAAACACTTTCTGATATAAGGGGTGTGAAATCAAAACTGTATGCCAAGTGCAACTTATTATTCATCAAAACGGCTCGGAGAATAACAGGAAACACTTGACTCATTGCCCCCCCCACGTCCCCTCATATAACACCACCCCGAATTGAAGTGAAGTGCATGATGCTAATAAATAGGTAGCTTTACGTTCCTGACACGGAAACGTGATATGAGACAAGAAAATTCGTGATTCACGCATAATGTCATGAAGACGTACTCTGTTGCGTTATTGGTTATTAAATTATCAAAATATCCACTTTTCTAAATGAATGCTGCATTTGTGGCTCGAAAGAAGGCAGAGACGTACTTTGACGGAGCCATACATTTCCTCATTGGAGTATAATAAACTAAAACTTCGAATGAGTATAAAATATCATCAACATGAATATATATATATATATATACATATTTATATATTTTATATATTATATTATATTATTATTTTATATTTTCATATACTTATATATTTTTTCATATATATATATATATATATATATATATATATATATATATAGATATATATATATATATATATATATATATATATATATATATATATATATATATATAATATATATATATATATATATATAAATATATATATATATATATATATATATATATATTTATATATATATATATATATATATATATATATATATATATATATATATATATATAATTATATATATACATATACATCTATTCAGCTACTGATGGATGATGAATTACAAGATATAGAGATCGTACCGGTGCGTGCGAATGAATGAATATTAGGATTCTGAGACGCATCGACAGCGAAGTCATTTAGCGCCTGTCAAAATAAGTTGCTGAACAAAAAAGTTAGTAGTGTTATATAAAAGAGCGACCGAAATTCAGATGGGAAAAACTCAATATATGAAACTAAGACAAAACGATTTATTCGCTTCAGGTTTAGTTAGCCGGGCGCAATCAATCTTCACTAATAGTCTTGAATGGAGGGTTCGTCTATCGAAGCTATTCCGGCTGATACCGAAAGTGATGTTTGTTCCATCAAGATCCGTGTGGAACTCGAGGTGAAAAGATGCAAGCGGGCCACGCCAAACGCAAGCGCACACCAAATGTACGTCATTGTCGACGGTAAGACGTCAGCTGATTGGCTGTCAAATGCTTCCTGGACCACGTGACTTGCCTCTTCTCACCCAGTGATCTGCACGGATTTTGGTGGGAATAGCAGCACTGTAAGTATCAGCCTTTCGGTGCATGGAGATACTCCGATACGAGACCTATAATGATAGACCGTGTACAATACAATCATTCTCAACCGAAATCTTTGAATTGAATCGAACTAATGAAAACCGACGAGAATCATCCATGAAGTATCCGTTGCACTTGATCGATAAAGAACTCATGGATACCTATACAAATATTGTGAATTATCTCACCTGATCCATTATTTCACTCATCAACCAAGTGAGGGTGAAAAACGCCAAGTACATGACCAATGTTACTGCCGAAAATAACATCGCCACTGGATTGAGTGAATCCACCTGAAAGAAATGATGGGCTACATGTGATAGATCTAAACAACACGCCTAAACATCGATATAGTACGTGGTATCCGCATAATCACAAACAATTCGGCGGTGGAGACACTAAACTTGTGACTCAGCCTGAAACAATTAGTAATGGTGGTTCCCACAACGAAAGCACTCTCAACTTCATTATTGTTCTTCGAGCCGTCAGTGAAGTATTGCTTGTAGTTCGGGCAATGTGAGCACATTCCTCTGAACAACTGCAGGTACAATTGCGAGCTGGTGTCAGATTTGGCGTGAGCGGAAAGATGGGTGTTACTCATAGGACGGTATGTCAATCAGGGAGGGCAGAAATCACACCGTGTAGGATGAACTGTAGGGTGAACAAATCTATCCTCGACTAATAGGTTGTCAAGTCGTATACGCGCCGGTTGAGTTGCTTTTTGTTAAGCATCATGAATTGATTGAAACCGAGGATGAAACATGGGTTGGTAGGTAGAATGATCCTTAGTGCTATGCAATTTGGTGGCATATGTTGTTAGCAGTTACAATCGTCTGGTCTTTAAATACGGCTCACCATCCTCACAAGACAGGCTCTTCACCCGACTGGTACAGAGTGCTCTGATAGCCAGTTGGATGCCTGTATTGTGGTCGGTGTTCGATGGTCTTGAATGGCTCTCTCTGGCCGAGTCATATATAAAACTTCCATAATCCAACTTCGTTCTTACAAAAGCTCGGTACAACATGAGCATGCTGGTTCCATCAGCTCCCCATTTTGTTCCGCTAATATGTCTCAACAGGTTGAGGGATTTGAAGCATTTTAATCGCAGTTGTTGGATATGAGCTTTCCAGCTCAGTTCTACATCGAAAGAGAACCCGATGAGTTTCGTTGTTTCAAGAAAAGGAAGAGGTTCTGCTCGAATGTGTATATCTGGTTCTGGGTGCAATCATCGTAGTCGATGAAAGTGCATGCAAGAAGTTTCAGTGGTTGAAAACTTGAATTCTTTCTCAACTGACCACTTTTCCATTCCATTTATCGTTACCTTAACAGACGAGAGGCCGTTGCAAGTATAGTAGATTTGCAGAAAATTGCCAAGTCGTCAACAAACGGTGAAGAGTGGACAAGTGATTTAATACAATCAGCAATACCATTGAACACAATTGCGAATGGCGTACAACTCAAAACCGAGCCTTGAGGTACTCCATTCTCTAGAATAAAATCATGTGATAGAACGTTCTGAACGCGGACACAGAAGTAACGTTAAACAATCTGTTATTCAATTCTCATTTTTCTTGTTCACATCAATGTATCATAACAAGGATAGTGTTTTCACCACAGTATTTTTTATGTGAACTCATAGTATTATTTTCTTCTCTTCTCTTGGAGTCCCCCTTGAAATGAGAAACAATGGAGTACTACCCTATCAAGCTATGCCAAGTTATATTTTGTGTGTGTATTACTGATCTTTGATTATGATTCTGCTAGAAGTGAAACACGATGCTCCTCAGCATGTGTTATCTCACTCCCACAGTTAAGCCAGTATTTTTGACTTCTTGAAATTTTATGATGAATGTTTCATGGAGTGATGTATTTGATTTCTGACGACTATTAGAAAATGATCTTCAACGTTACCGAATTAAATAACGATATATAATATTATCTTTCCAGATCGGAGAAGTAAATTGTTCTCTTTCGCTTGCAGCAATGGATGACATCACTTTGGCCAATGCTGTATCTATACGCATTGATGTATGACTATGGCCCGGTATTACCAACGTGGAAGTAGCTCCAACTGGCAGATAAAAGTTGTTATCATCATGGTTGAATGTGATATTTATTTCACCAAGTCTCAGATAACTGCTAACTGGACTTGGTAATACCGGACCTATGAATAATTCCACGAAATACATCGGAGTATCGATCTCTTAACGTTTCACCATCGATGGATGAAGACATACTTTTTGAAAAAGATATCTTAAAACGTTATTGAAATATAATCAGAGAGAATACACAAAAGAGAACTCCACAGAAAAGCTAGAAGACGGGACAAAAAAATAATAAGAGCTGGAAGACATCGAAGAAGATGGAGGACCATTAAAGTGAGAGCGTGAGAAGTAAACGAGATTCGTGCAAATGTGTGGATGAGAGAAGATTGTGAGCACAACGAAAAGCATGGCGAGTATCGGTGAAGAGAAATGAAGGAAGAGGAGAAGAGTATGAAGACGATGCCAACGAGTCGATGGATTACAATAACTATCAATCTCGATCCCCCGATTCCAACATGTCAAGTCAAGCTATCGTGAACAACATCATCTGAGGCCTCTCTAACGGAATCGACTATCATTGTCCATCGAATTGTACAACCTTCATGCTTCATTGCAGATTCAAACTTGAATTATTCGAACATTTGCTCTCGAATCTGTAATGACATGTAGTGCACCTCATCATTTCATTCATTACCTTGGAGTTCATAACTACTGTCAATCCAAACATGACGTAATTCACAGTAATTGTACAGGTTAGCATCGAATCCATGATACTTTCGTAGTCGTTAATCAACCTATGAACAAGAACTGAATTGTTAACAACATCGAATCGTCTCTTCGTTTGGGGACAAGAGCAAAGAGAAGTGAAAGATCCAATTGTGCGAGATAAGTGAAGCAAGCGAACATTCTATATCCATTCAGGACACCCAATCAGGATGTTATTGAATCATGTTCATCACATCTGTTTCAACATGATTTCAAACATTGAATTAACCTACCTTATAATTGCTTGATGGTGAATAACACAGTCTGTCAAAAGATTCTTCATTTCATCATCAATCGGGCAATTGGTCACTTGCTGTGACGTAATATTCCTTATTATTGGTTCCACAATGATGTCATTGTCTTCCATAATGGTATGGTGGAACTTTCCCGCCAATGAAGGTGAATCCAAGCCCCGGTTCGATGAAGATTGTGTCATCAGAATGTCGCGGTTCATGGTCATTGTAGTTCCATGCCTGTCATTCATCTTCGGTGGCTTGGATATGAAGTCTGAAATATACAGTTTCTTAATCCGTTCCATCAATGGAACTGCATGTGTTTGCAGCAATGTCTCTTCGGACAAATCCTCCACAAGAATGTTTCGGTTGTCGAATTTCACCGATACTTTTGCAGCTGCGTTTTCTCGAATGTTCTTCAGATTGTTTTTCAATATTTCGAACTGAGCAATGATGTGTATTGGTACGTTGATCAAGATGGTGGATAATGTACCGACTGCACTGACAGCGATCTCAGTGAGAATCGTCACGGTGAAGAATGTCAGTTGATAATGTGGAGTTAGTTTTCCATCATATGGCAACCACATACTAGAGAGAGAAAATATAGTTGTAAGGCATCGAAATATATTCAGCACATACCATATTATATTTCTCGTATTTGAGAATCATCGTATTTTACGACCTATTGATTTTTTCCTGGGACAATTTTCAATCCGGACTTCAATGAATTATAAGAAACAAACTTCTTTCGGTCATTCTGAAACAAATATGGTCCACTGATACCAGCTATATTTTCTCACAGCGTACCCTTGTTATAATCATTATCCAATATTGTCTATCATTTATTTTTGTTCCAATCAAGTCGAGAATTGAGGTGTGTTTTCCAGTCTTATTCACGCGACCTCATGATGGATATTCTCGCAAAAACAGGACGAAAAATTCTCGAAAACCCGTGTCTTCCAGATCAAACCATATATTTTAATTTTATGGTTTGGCTTTCCTCCACTCCTCTTTGAGCGCGAGTTTGAACTGAGAACAAGTAATAAAACGTTCTTTTTCTAGTCCCATGGGTGCTGACCCTTTACAGCACACACATGTTTGGTTTTAACAAATTGGTGTATAAGGTTTCAGTGAATAGTTTAGTCTTAGTTTCATATATACTGAGGTGTTTTCATCTAAATTTCACTCGCACCTTTATATAACACTACTCACCTTTTTGTTCAGCAACTTATTCTGTCAGACGCTGAATGACCCCGCTGTCGATGCGTTTTGAAACCCTAATATTCATTCATTCATTCATTCATTCATGTGCAGTTGAATATCAAATAAGTGATAATTTCACTATTCCAAAACCGGTATTGATGTATTTAGTATTGTTCATTAGAAGCTAATCATTACCTGTGCATAAAGTTTCTCTCTTGATATAAGGAAGTGAAAAAAATCAGTGGTACCAAGATGCCACTTAAGATTATCATGGGATGAATGAAGCCAAGAATTGTTATGTATCTTGTCAATCGTTCCACCTTTTCATGAACAGATCTCGAATATTCGTGTTTTAGCTGTTTGTGGTCTTGCATTTCACGCAAATCCTCTACCAACTGTAGAATGTCTCCATTCCCATAATGCAATGTCATGTGACAGACGCTTGCATATATGTGTAACATGATCACACAGGTGGATGAACAGACTTCTGTTGCATCGACATTCCAGTTATTAACAATGTTCATCAGTTGCAGGACAAATATCTGAAGCAATGAATGTAAGAGGCTTGCTGTCCTGAGCAATGTTCGAACAAAAGTGAACAAGTTCTCTGCTGCAGACTTGGTATATCCTGTAAAATACACACATATCATCATATCGATCGATCGTTGAAATGAATGATTTGACAGGTATACGTAGGAGAATGTAGGCCTATACGTACAGCATTGCTTCAAGATGTTGTTATAAGTTGACTCTGATATAGTCCCTAATCTTCAGCTTCTCGAACCGAACCTTACACTCAGGCACTGAGTATCAAAGCACTGTTCATCAAGGCTCAGTTTCCAGTTCGGTGTAGTCAGCCCTAACCTCACTCATTCCAACATTCAGTTAACCAAGACTTGGTGTCTAGAAAGATGAAGTTGGCATGAAATGAGCCTGATTCAGTCAGACCTGACCTAGCTCAGCCTTACATAACTTTCAGGGCTAACTATTTCAAGACCGACTTTCAGTAATCGTCAGCTCACTTTATCAAGTTTCATAGTTTTCCGTGGAAGCCTTGATAATCTAGGCCTTGAGAATCACAAATCAACTTATCCACTAATTTACAATCAACATATTGGAAAACTGACTTTCAGGATAGCAGGGGGAATAAATAATGACTCTGAGGCTTATTATAAGGAGGATCGTTCAGGATGCACCAACGTCTATTATATCGAAGCTCAAAATATCTGGTCCCACATGCTCATTATAAGAATGGAAATTATCCAGATGCGGGTGCAGCTAGTAATTCGATATATCCTTGAACGACAAATATATGCCAATGGAAGTGGAAGTCACATGCAGAACTGAAGCAGTTAAGATGTTGACATTACCTTGAACTGATATGAGCTTCAGCTCCAGCTCCAAACTTCTTCTGTTCGATGATGACATTGCTTCTGATGCAGTGAACTCTCTCGTTCAACTTTTTCGAATCTTTAATTCAGGCCACACATTACCTGTCATGGAAACCAGAGTTGGTACATATCATGAACATCAAACGGACTGGGAAATAGAGTCAGGGTCATGTTTGTATGATTCCAATTGAGATATATTAAGGAGGTCTATATTTTTGACACCTCAGAGTTCTGATGTGATCACAAAAAACTTTTTTCCTGTCGAATCGACTTCAATGAACTCTCTTTGACATCACTTTAAGGATAATTTGTTCCATTAGAATATGTGTGACTATATGATGACCTAAGAGACGTTAGTTTATGCGAGGGGGGAGGGAGTTGATGCAGTGTTTTCAGATTTCGAGAAAACATTTTATTTTTTGAATCTATCAACTCTCTTTTATTGACATATCATATAGAAACAAACATGAATTCTACACTATGACCCACAAAGCCGTATTGGTCTTGTCTGTGGTTCAACCAATATGATTATGAAACAGACGTGAACACATAATACATCTAATGATATGATACATTCTAGTTATACAAATACTACATAATACATTTCACTTAAACATCGTAATTTGGAACTCGAATAGACCTGAAAATGAAATATACATAGAGTGTAACAGTGATGAAGTTATATTTAAAATAAGTAAAAAAATAGATGGTGATGATAGTGAGAATGTATAATAAATATATGAGTATGAAATCAAGCCTTTTACACTTTGATGTCGAATTAATTCTATGTCGTAGCGATGAATCTAGAAATAAGGTGAATATGAGTCGCGCTCCTGAACATTTTTTATTCACCATCACAATTTGATAAGGTATATTACACCATACTATTAGGGAAGTTAAAAATGTCCGTTTGGAATGCTGGGTTGGTTAGTTGGATTGGAAACTTTCTTCAGGATAGAGTGCTAAGAGTTCAGGTGGGTTCAGAGGTTTCAAGTGAGACCAAGGTTACGTCAGGAGTTCTACAGGGAGTTCCGTTGGATCCTTTATTATTTGATCCATATATAGATGATCTGACTACCGTTGTTAAGTCGAGAATACGGTTATTTGCGGATGATTGTTTCTTTTAGAAGGAAATCAATACAGAGGAGGATGTATAGTAGCTCTTCAGGCAGATTTGGCGCCAATTAATTCTTGGGTTCAGTCGAACAAGATAGGAGTGAATGCAGGGAAGTGCAAGTTTGTCACATTTGGTAGGAGGACGATAAGAAAAGATGTAGTGTATGAGGTAGGAGGAAAGACAGTGGAGTTGGTGAAAAATTACAAGTATTCGGGGGTCGCATTTGTATTTGATAGGGGGGGGGGGGGGGGAGGCAGATAGAGAGAATAGTAAAATAAGTAGGAATCGACTGGACTCTGTAATGAGGCAACTTAGGGGGGCAGGTATAGAGATTAAGGAAAAAGCATATTTCTCGTTAGTGCGTCCCATGGTGGAATATTGTGATCAGTTTGGGATCCTTGTAAATCAGGTGAGATAAGGGATGTGGGGAGGGTTCAAAGGTTTGCGGTAAGAAGGAGAACAGGTGGGGTTGAGAGGTGGAAATGGGGGAAAATGAAAGGGGGAGAGGGTGAGAATGTTGGAGAGTCCAACTGAGATGATGCAAGACCTGGGATGGCAGGAATAAGAAATACGGAGAAAGGAGAAGGAAGGAGAGAAGGATACGGAGAAACGAGGATCGAAAGTGGAGGTGGTGGGATAGAGGTAGTTAGGGAACTTGCTACCGGGCATTTATGTGTAATTGCAAGAGTTTGAATAATAATACTAATAATTTATTTCATATATCATATTCAGTATCAACATTTGTCATATTCACCCTGAATAACTCTGTGCTCTCGATTGAAACCAATTGGAAGCTGAAATTCCAGTTTGATTTATTCATATTCCATCCATTCAGTACAACCTGTCAAGTGTAACTACAACTGTGTCAGATACATTCTTCCCATTTGTTTCATGTGAACATACTCTTCGAATACTTTGTTTGGAATATAAACTTTCCTTGCTTCTCAGTCGTTTCGATATTGTGATAACAATCAAGTCGCTTCTGAACTATTAAGGACCGTTTTCATGGCTCGCGGTGGGCGGTGGGCGGCAGGCATTTTTTCTCCTGGCCAATCAGAATGAATGAAATCCCTACCGCTTGCACTTGTTGCTCTCTACCGTGAGACATGGAATAAATTAAACTTTGGAAAAAAAACGCCGCGGTTAAATACTCTCACTCATACAAGTGGTCATACAAGTGGTAGGGTTATGTCAGAATATTACTTCCAAAACAGTACTTTTCAGATATACACCATGATAGTTCTTGCGTGCCACGCAATACGATACTAAAAATCACTTGACCACCTGAATTGACCAAGAATTACATATTTAAATAAATTGGACAAATCTCGAAGTGAGTGCGAAGAAACGAGACTATGTGAATAGGGCAGACGGCAGGCGTTTTTTTAACCACTTGCCGCCTGCCGCTTGCCGCCTGCCGCCTGTCGCCTGCCGCGAGCTATGAAATCAAATATATATATATATATATATATATATATATATATATATATATATATATATATATATATATATATATATATATATATATATATATGATATATATGACTCAAATATCACAACGCAAGAAGAAGGTAGTTCTTGATACTGATATAAAACATCATGTCTCATATTACTCATGATACAGACGAGCTTGGATTCGTATCGGATTTTTTTTTATTTTCATATTGGGTTTTACCGACGCACTGTGATGATGACTAGGATATATTGGCGTCGGATGAATGATTAATTAGATGATAGGATGATGAGATGAAGGAATTTTCATGGGTAGTGGGAAGGATAGTGGGAAGGAAGTTGTCGTGGCCCACATTGTGGGAACCAACCCGGCATTAGGCTAGACTGCAGAGGGAAACCACTAGAAACCCCTGTAAAGATGGACGGTGGCGGCCGGATCGAACCGGGTCCGATATATCCCTTCACCTCCCGGGTCACACGAAGCAAGTGCGCTAACCACTCAGCTACCTGTGCCGGTTATCGGATTGGTTTGGATTGGATGGTTTGCTTCGAATTGTTTATATATATCCACCTTGTTATCCAAGTAATTACCTCACTTCCTTCCCATTTCCTAATCATTTTCTATAATAAAAGAAGCATTGTTTCGACCGTTTCCAATCAATTGGTGACATCTGTTGCTCAGATTCAACTCGTATCCTGATAGCTAGAAAGATTTTCAAAAAGTGCATCATATATTTTACCACATCAAAACGGCTGATCAGATTTGAGTGAAAGATCGAAATGTTGTGTATTATTATTATTATATTGAAATTCCTTGGAAATTCGAATTCTCTCGGAGGAAATATTCTTCACGAAATTTTCTCACTGAGTTATTCTCATGGTATTTTATGAAATTTTGAAATTAGTTTTCTCAGAAGTGGTCCAATCGATTGCGCATCAAAACTATACAGTACCAAATTAGATGAGGACACTTATGTATGCCAAGTTACAACTGATTTTGAATTTCCGTTTGAACTGTAGAGCGCGAAAAAAAAATCGAGTACGGTGAAATTGAGTCTTCCCTACGCTCATCTAATCAATCTCACTATTTGCCTCATTGCCAACTTTTGTTAAATAATCATAAGTTATGTTGACCGCACACAAGAATCCGTTCTTATGCGGGCTTATCATATTTCATCAACTTATTTTCCATTCATGACATTTTTTTTCTTCATTTTGCTCCGCATGTATATTCATTTTTTATATATTTATATATTTATATATTTATATTTTATATATTTTTTATATTTTTTATTTTATTTTTTATATTTTTCAGTTTTCATTTTTTTATCATCTCCATGTGTTGTAATTCTATTTTATATTTGTCGCGTAATAATTGATGAGAATGAAAAACATTCTCAATTCTTGAAAAATTAATTGAATTATACGTTTTTGGCATCGACAAATAGATGACGACTGGTACTGTCGATCATGATAGATGTCGCTCGTATCGATAAGACTTTTGATACGGAATCGCTCTCACCGATACGGATTGATAACTAGCTGATCTGTCGATCCCAATCGACATGAAGATAGAGAATCCCAGCGCTGGCACAAATTCCAATAAGTAAATGTCCTGAAATTACGTGCTCTTATGAAATGTGTGACTGTTTGAAGACCTATGGATAGTGCCTCAGCTAGGTTTAATAGATGTGTTAAATTCACCTCGGATAAATCCAACTTCAAGCTCCTTGATTGAGACCAATTGAAAGTCGACATTTCAGTTCGATTGAGTCATTCTTCACTAAACTTCGAGTGTTACCATATCTGCACTTTTTCTTTCAAATTCTCTCCGCACATTCGTTCGATATGTCCGTGTCGTTTGAATACTTTCACCTGAATACAATTCTTTCATAGCTTCCCAGTTGTTTCGTGTTGTACGAATTATTATGTGGCGTGTGTTCTTGGATAATATGAAATATAAACGTCTCGATCGTTACAACAGAGAGAAGAAAGTAGTTATTTCAACCGATATTACACATGTCGTGACTCATATGGAACTTGTACTTGAAAGAACTGACGCCTTCCGAGTGTATTGTTCATTTTTATTTCATTCGTCTTCACAAAACCTGAAGCGTATGTATGTGAAGAGAAGAAATTTCCAATACGCCCATGTTTAGGTCAAGGGAAGTTCATGGTACACGCTACTGAAAATTGAAATCGTTTCACTGTATTCTATGTAACTCGTCCATCTGTTTACAATTTGATTCTATTGCGACTCCATTCTATCTTACTCGGAAGTAATGATTTATTTTGTTTTTGTGTTTTTGTTCGCGCTCCACAGGTTGAACGGGAGACCCTCTTGATGAAACTCTGCATGCACATGAAGCTGCATCCAGCTCGATACTGTGGAGTTATGAGGCGCAATGGGTTGAACTTATTTGGAGAAATAATTCCAAAATTTCGAAAAACTCATAAGAATAATCCAGATAGAAAATGATGGTGAATAATGAATATTTCAGTGTGGAACCGTTTATTGGATGAGCAGAGCGAAGCGAAGACTAAATTTCAACATACCCGAACAAAAAGTACTTTTTTTTCCGCGCTCCACAGGTCAGACAAAAATTCAAAATCAGTTCAAACTTGGCACACACAAGAATCCTTATCTAATTTGATAGTGTATAGTTTTGAGGCGCGATCGGTTGAACCACTTTTGAGAAAACTCATTTCAAAGTTTTCAAAAATCCCGTAAGAAAAACTCAAAGAAAAATATTCATGAAAAGTATTTCATCCGAGAGAATTGAAATTCTCAGAGAAATTCGATACAATAATGATACACATTATTCCGAACTTTCACTGAAATCGGACCAGCCGTTTCGATGTAAAAAAATATATAATGTAATTTTTGTGAATCATTCAAAGCTATTAAGATACTAATAAATCAAAGCAACAAGTGTCACCATTGAACTGTAGACAATTAAAACAAAGCCTCCTCTATCATCATAGAAATTGATAATGAAAAATAAGATGGCAGTGATGTAATGGTTTGGATCTCAAGGTTGATATATATAATAACCAATGCAAAGATGAGTCGATATGTTCCAGCTCATCCATCAACGCGGCAACACATAACGCGTTTGCCTAGTTTAAAAAAAAATGTATTAGATATAGATAGATAGATAGATAGATATTTATTAATTCAGCATTATTGCTATTTTTTTCTTTGGTTTACATATACAACATACAATTTTATAACACTTATTATACATAAATCATGGTACAGGAATGAAGAATTATTACATAATTATTCCTGTAGATAGTTCTCATCTTAAAATATTATACATTTATATTGAACTAAATATAGTACTGTACCTAGTTTTGTTAATAATTCAAATATAGGCCTACTGTTACAATGGTCTCATAACATTAACTAATTCACAAATTTATTTAAGGCATATTTCTAAACTCTTTTTCAAACAACTTGGTCCCAGTAGGATTCAATTTGACATACTGAGAAAAATTGGTGTTTTTTTATGGTTTTTTTTTTTCATGTTTTTTTGTCGGTTCTCCACAGGTCCAACGGCTACAGCTATCAACTTCAAACTTTTTTACAATTATGGTTCCTCATCTAGCTCAGATCTGTATAGTTTTGTGGCATTATTGGGTGGTAACTTTTATTTTTATGACTTTTAGAAATATAAAAAATACCCATTAGAATAACACGACGGAAAAAAAATTTAAAAAATTTTATTCTCCAAAAAATTGAAATTTTGTGTGAAGTTGAATTACATCTTGATAGACATTTCTGAAAATACTCAGCTTGATCGGGTCAGCCATTTTGAAGAAAAGACATGAAATGTGCTGAATTGGTACCACTCGAAGCAGTTTTTACCCATTTATAACTAAAATGTTACCCAATTGACGAATTTAGGCAGAATTTTGGCAATGAATTCGATATACTATTACTTTCCGCTCGTCTAACAACGCGTATATAGCGTTTTCCTAGTAATACTGGGAAAACGCTATATACGCGTTGTTAGACGAGCGGACAGTAATAGTATGTCGACTTCATTGCCAAACTTTTGCCTAAATTCGCCAATTGGGTAACATTTTAGTTATAAATGGGTAAAAACTGCTTCGAGTGGTACCAATTTAGCACATTTCATGTTTTTTCTTCAAAATGGCTGACCCGATCAAGCTGAGAATTTCCAGAAATGTGTATCAAGATATTATTCAACTTCACACAAAATTTCAATTTTTTGGAAAATAAAATGTTTTTAATTTTTTTTCCGTCGTGTTATTCTAGCGGGTATTTTTGAAATTTCTAAAATTCATAAAAATAAAAGTTACCACCCGATGATGCCACAAAACTATACAGATCTAAGCTAGATGAGGATCCATAATGAAAAAGAGTTTGAAGTTGATAGCTGTAGCCGTTTGACCTGTGGTGAACCGGAAAAAAAACATAAAAAAAAACATAAAAACGAACACCAGTTTTTTTCAGTATGTCAAATTGAATCCTCGCTAAAGCTCGTCTAATGAACAGAGATATTCACGAGTATATATAAATCTTTATTAGACCATGTCATGGTATACATGAATGCCTTTTGACACATAATAATAATCAAATAGAATACAGTTTTGTGTGAAGAATTATCATCCATAATTGTCTGAAATGGTTATAATTTATAATTGGTTTCAATAAATAAATAGTTACTTATGATAAATAATTGATAACTCCGATTATAAATGAGTTGATTTAGTTCAAGCATGCAAACAGGTTTTGCCGACCCACGTTCCGGACGTGTCAAAAAGTTGGTCATGTTTATATTATGATGTGAGAAATATTAGTCAAGTATTTTTCTTCATATTTATCATAGCTATTACATTCATATATGTAATAGCCCTATTACATTTCTATACTTTAATATAAGCTACTTTGAATTTGAGAATAGTTCTGTCTTGATTGTTTTCTATGTGGTAGAATTGTGCAGAGGAATTAACATCACTTCTATTAAACAAATGAAATATGAGTTCAATGCAGCTTATTATTATTATTATTCATTCAGTTTTGGTTTATTTTATATTTTATTAAAAGAAATGTATTCTTTACTCCTATTTCTATTATTATTATTATTGTCATTAACCATAATCAATATATGTTCATGTTTGCCTGCTGAAATTAGTTTTCTATATTATTTGTCTATTAGTTAGCCCGCACACAAGGTATTATCCTTACGCGGGCTTCACACCATTACTATTTATTACTATTATTTATTACTTTTTATTTATTACCATTTTGTATTTTCATTTCTGTATTATGTTTCTGAATGAATGAATATTAGAGTTTCAAGGCGCATCGACAGCGAGGTCATTTAGCGCCTGTCGAAATAAGTTGCAACAAAAGGTGAAAAGTGTGATATAAAGGTGGAAGTGAAATTTTGATGAGAACACCTAAATACATTAAACTAAGACTAAGACTAAATGTTTCTCTATGCGTTATGTGTGTGTGTGAATAAAATACATATCAAATTGAAATTGAATTGAATTGAACGACAAATTGTACAAGTGATTATTGTTTGAAGTGGAAATCTATATTGGCAACATATATTGCACTGAGATCATTTGTGCTCACTGTATTACTCCACTGATACGTTCCTAATAACTTCGTAAACTGAGAAGGCTTGTTTTGTGACCTGAAAACAATAGACAAGACATTCAACAATGATTATCATTCACCAATCAATAACTTTGCTCTACGATCATACTTTAAATATTTATCATAGGAAAATATATACATTTTTTGCTTAACGACCCCACCAACAGCTAGGTCATAACTATGACAAGAAGTGAAATTTCTGATTCGTTCTCAACAAACTGATCATGAATCACCCCCCGCCCCCTTCCACTCTTTATCGATTGTGTTACAACTTTCAGACTTGGCGAGGCGAATGGAAAAATTATTTTCGGAGTTATTCGGTTTCAGAATCTAATTCAGAATGGAGATTTCACGATTTAACTATAAGTAAAAGATACAATGAATGAATAATTGTGGATCCGCATGAACCAACATATTGGAGAACGTTTCATTACAGCTCTTGCTCAGTCAATTTTTGATTTACAGATTGAGCGAAATCAATCATTTTCAAAAATGCGTCAGAAGATCAATAATTCCAGGGGTCTCATTATATTTCATTTTTGGCTTGAATTTGTATTTGATGATAATTATCTTCGGAATATTTATGGACGGGGGTCAAACGGAGACTGTCCTGCGTACGATCATAACATTCGAGTGAGGGGACAGTCCTTCATTACCTTACCTGTCATTTAATAAACTACCTGGAAATGACAGACATCAGATTATCATACTTACAGACACAAACGTAGGAACTAAGAATGGTATGAACTTCGCTGCTTGGATGACGGTCTCGCTATTTGCTCTGGACATTAGAATCCGCATTGACCTTTTGAACTCGGGTGTGGCATCTAACCAATCACACTCGTATGCCGCCTCGCACACCAGCGTGCTCTGGAATTTGTTCACAAGTGAAACAATGTTGAGTGGATTGAATGAAACCGTGGAATCGATTGCACAAGCAGATTCCAACTATTAATACAATTATTGGATATACGCTGCTCGGTTGACATCATGAGTGTAGCACGGAGATCGTTTCATTTTTTAAGTGTCAGTCATCCTGATGTTATAAACCAAGTTACGGAAAATCAGAGGGGATGATCGATAGATCACAGATATCGAGTTACTTCCTTAGAATAGATAAATTATAATAATCACGATTCAAAGTATGTGGAGATTACCATTATTATATGATAATATCTCATTGCATTACATGTGCAAGACTATTTTACTAGACAAACGCAGCAGATGCGTTGTAGGATGAGCGAGATATCTGAATGAGTTATGATAAGAGTAATTGAAGTTGTTATGCCACCTTTGCCACAGTATCGACTTTGGTATTCTACAACCATTGAGACATATACAGAATACTCAATTGTTGGGGAAATTCCGAATCTAGAAAGCAGTGCATCTTGGCAATATAATTCTGCTATTCTTTCTACCCACCAAAAACCCTGACGGGTAAAAACTTGGAGTCAAGTCGTGAAATATTTTAGCAACTACAAACACTTTCTGATATAAGGGGTGTGAAATCAAAACTGTATGCCAAGTGCAACTTATTATTCATCAAAACGGCTCGGAGAATAACAGGAAACACTTGACTCATTGCCCCCCCCACGTCCCCTCATATAACACCACCCCGAATTGAAGTGAAGTGCATGATGCTAATAAATAGGTAGCTTTACGTTCCTGACACGGAAACGTGATATGAGACAAGAAAATTCGTGATTCACGCATAATGTCATGAAGACGTACTCTGTTGCGTTATTGGTTATTAAATTATCAAAATATCCACTTTTCTAAATGAATGCTGCATTTGTGGCTCGAAAGAAGGCAGAGACGTACTTTGACGGAGCCATACATTTCCTCATTGGAGTATAATAAACTAAAACTTCGAATGAGTATAAAATATCATCAACATGAATATATATATATATATATACATATTTATATATTTTATATATTATATTATATTATTATTTTATATTTTCATATACTTATATATTTTTTCATATATATATATATATATATATATATATATATATATATATAGATATATATATATATATATATATATATATATATATATATATATATATATATATATAATATATATATATATATATATATAAATATATATATATATATATATATATATATATATTTATATATATATATATATATATATATATATATATATATATATATATATATATATAATTATATATATACATATACATCTATTCAGCTACTGATGGATGATGAATTACAAGATATAGAGATCGTACCGGTGCGTGCGAATGAATGAATATTAGGATTCTGAGACGCATCGACAGCGAAGTCATTTAGCGCCTGTCAAAATAAGTTGCTGAACAAAAAAGTTAGTAGTGTTATATAAAAGAGCGACCGAAATTCAGATGGGAAAAACTCAATATATGAAACTAAGACAAAACGATTTATTCGCTTCAGGTTTAGTTAGCCGGGCGCAATCAATCTTCACTAATAGTCTTGAATGGAGGGTTCGTCTATCGAAGCTATTCCGGCTGATACCGAAAGTGATGTTTGTTCCATCAAGATCCGTGTGGAACTCGAGGTGAAAAGATGCAAGCGGGCCACGCCAAACGCAAGCGCACACCAAATGTACGTCATTGTCGACGGTAAGACGTCAGCTGATTGGCTGTCAAATGCTTCCTGGACCACGTGACTTGCCTCTTCTCACCCAGTGATCTGCACGGATTTTGGTGGGAATAGCAGCACTGTAAGTATCAGCCTTTCGGTGCATGGAGATACTCCGATACGAGACCTATAATGATAGACCGTGTACAATACAATCATTCTCAACCGAAATCTTTGAATTGAATCGAACTAATGAAAACCGACGAGAATCATCCATGAAGTATCCGTTGCACTTGATCGATAAAGAACTCATGGATACCTATACAAATATTGTGAATTATCTCACCTGATCCATTATTTCACTCATCAACCAAGTGAGGGTGAAAAACGCCAAGTACATGACCAATGTTACTGCCGAAAATAACATCGCCACTGGATTGAGTGAATCCACCTGAAAGAAATGATGGGCTACATGTGATAGATCTAAACAACACGCCTAAACATCGATATAGTACGTGGTATCCGCATAATCACAAACAATTCGGCGGTGGAGACACTAAACTTGTGACTCAGCCTGAAACAATTAGTAATGGTGGTTCCCACAACGAAAGCACTCTCAACTTCATTATTGTTCTTCGAGCCGTCAGTGAAGTATTGCTTGTAGTTCGGGCAATGTGAGCACATTCCTCTGAACAACTGCAGGTACAATTGCGAGCTGGTGTCAGATTTGGCGTGAGCGGAAAGATGGGTGTTACTCATAGGACGGTATGTCAATCAGGGAGGGCAGAAATCACACCGTGTAGGATGAACTGTAGGGTGAACAAATCTATCCTCGACTAATAGGTTGTCAAGTCGTATACGCGCCGGTTGAGTTGCTTTTTGTTAAGCATCATGAATTGATTGAAACCGAGGATGAAACATGGGTTGGTAGGTAGAATGATCCTTAGTGCTATGCAATTTGGTGGCATATGTTGTTAGCAGTTACAATCGTCTGGTCTTTAAATACGGCTCACCATCCTCACAAGACAGGCTCTTCACCCGACTGGTACAGAGTGCTCTGATAGCCAGTTGGATGCCTGTATTGTGGTCGGTGTTCGATGGTCTTGAATGGCTCTCTCTGGCCGAGTCATATATAAAACTTCCATAATCCAACTTCGTTCTTACAAAAGCTCGGTACAACATGAGCATGCTGGTTCCATCAGCTCCCCATTTTGTTCCGCTAATATGTCTCAACAGGTTGAGGGATTTGAAGCATTTTAATCGCAGTTGTTGGATATGAGCTTTCCAGCTCAGTTCTACATCGAAAGAGAACCCGATGAGTTTCGTTGTTTCAAGAAAAGGAAGAGGTTCTGCTCGAATGTGTATATCTGGTTCTGGGTGCAATCATCGTAGTCGATGAAAGTGCATGCAAGAAGTTTCAGTGGTTGAAAACTTGAATTCTTTCTCAACTGACCACTTTTCCATTCCATTTATCGTTACCTTAACAGACGAGAGGCCGTTGCAAGTATAGTAGATTTGCAGAAAATTGCCAAGTCGTCAACAAACGGTGAAGAGTGGACAAGTGATTTAATACAATCAGCAATACCATTGAACACAATTGCGAATGGCGTACAACTCAAAACCGAGCCTTGAGGTACTCCATTCTCTAGAATAAAATCATGTGATAGAACGTTCTGAACGCGGACACAGAAGTAACGTTAAACAATCTGTTATTCAATTCTCATTTTTCTTGTTCACATCAATGTATCATAACAAGGATAGTGTTTTCACCACAGTATTTTTTATGTGAACTCATAGTATTATTTTCTTCTCTTCTCTTGGAGTCCCCCTTGAAATGAGAAACAATGGAGTACTACCCTATCAAGCTATGCCAAGTTATATTTTGTGTGTGTATTACTGATCTTTGATTATGATTCTGCTAGAAGTGAAACACGATGCTCCTCAGCATGTGTTATCTCACTCCCACAGTTAAGCCAGTATTTTTGACTTCTTGAAATTTTATGATGAATGTTTCATGGAGTGATGTATTTGATTTCTGACGACTATTAGAAAATGATCTTCAACGTTACCGAATTAAATAACGATATATAATATTATCTTTCCAGATCGGAGAAGTAAATTGTTCTCTTTCGCTTGCAGCAATGGATGACATCACTTTGGCCAATGCTGTATCTATACGCATTGATGTATGACTATGGCCCGGTATTACCAACGTGGAAGTAGCTCCAACTGGCAGATAAAAGTTGTTATCATCATGGTTGAATGTGATATTTATTTCACCAAGTCTCAGATAACTGCTAACTGGACTTGGTAATACCGGACCTATGAATAATTCCACGAAATACATCGGAGTATCGATCTCTTAACGTTTCACCATCGATGGATGAAGACATACTTTTTGAAAAAGATATCTTAAAACGTTATTGAAATATAATCAGAGAGAATACACAAAAGAGAACTCCACAGAAAAGCTAGAAGACGGGACAAAAAAATAATAAGAGCTGGAAGACATCGAAGAAGATGGAGGACCATTAAAGTGAGAGCGTGAGAAGTAAACGAGATTCGTGCAAATGTGTGGATGAGAGAAGATTGTGAGCACAACGAAAAGCATGGCGAGTATCGGTGAAGAGAAATGAAGGAAGAGGAGAAGAGTATGAAGACGATGCCAACGAGTCGATGGATTACAATAACTATCAATCTCGATCCCCCGATTCCAACATGTCAAGTCAAGCTATCGTGAACAACATCATCTGAGGCCTCTCTAACGGAATCGACTATCATTGTCCATCGAATTGTACAACCTTCATGCTTCATTGCAGATTCAAACTTGAATTATTCGAACATTTGCTCTCGAATCTGTAATGACATGTAGTGCACCTCATCATTTCATTCATTACCTTGGAGTTCATAACTACTGTCAATCCAAACATGACGTAATTCACAGTAATTGTACAGGTTAGCATCGAATCCATGATACTTTCGTAGTCGTTAATCAACCTATGAACAAGAACTGAATTGTTAACAACATCGAATCGTCTCTTCGTTTGGGGACAAGAGCAAAGAGAAGTGAAAGATCCAATTGTGCGAGATAAGTGAAGCAAGCGAACATTCTATATCCATTCAGGACACCCAATCAGGATGTTATTGAATCATGTTCATCACATCTGTTTCAACATGATTTCAAACATTGAATTAACCTACCTTATAATTGCTTGATGGTGAATAACACAGTCTGTCAAAAGATTCTTCATTTCATCATCAATCGGGCAATTGGTCACTTGCTGTGACGTAATATTCCTTATTATTGGTTCCACAATGATGTCATTGTCTTCCATAATGGTATGGTGGAACTTTCCCGCCAATGAAGGTGAATCCAAGCCCCGGTTCGATGAAGATTGTGTCATCAGAATGTCGCGGTTCATGGTCATTGTAGTTCCATGCCTGTCATTCATCTTCGGTGGCTTGGATATGAAGTCTGAAATATACAGTTTCTTAATCCGTTCCATCAATGGAACTGCATGTGTTTGCAGCAATGTCTCTTCGGACAAATCCTCCACAAGAATGTTTCGGTTGTCGAATTTCACCGATACTTTTGCAGCTGCGTTTTCTCGAATGTTCTTCAGATTGTTTTTCAATATTTCGAACTGAGCAATGATGTGTATTGGTACGTTGATCAAGATGGTGGATAATGTACCGACTGCACTGACAGCGATCTCAGTGAGAATCGTCACGGTGAAGAATGTCAGTTGATAATGTGGAGTTAGTTTTCCATCATATGGCAACCACATACTAGAGAGAGAAAATATAGTTGTAAGGCATCGAAATATATTCAGCACATACCATATTATATTTCTCGTATTTGAGAATCATCGTATTTTACGACCTATTGATTTTTTCCTGGGACAATTTTCAATCCGGACTTCAATGAATTATAAGAAACAAACTTCTTTCGGTCATTCTGAAACAAATATGGTCCACTGATACCAGCTATATTTTCTCACAGCGTACCCTTGTTATAATCATTATCCAATATTGTCTATCATTTATTTTTGTTCCAATCAAGTCGAGAATTGAGGTGTGTTTTCCAGTCTTATTCACGCGACCTCATGATGGATATTCTCGCAAAAACAGGACGAAAAATTCTCGAAAACCCGTGTCTTCCAGATCAAACCATATATTTTAATTTTATGGTTTGGCTTTCCTCCACTCCTCTTTGAGCGCGAGTTTGAACTGAGAACAAGTAATAAAACGTTCTTTTTCTAGTCCCATGGGTGCTGACCCTTTACAGCACACACATGTTTGGTTTTAACAAATTGGTGTATAAGGTTTCAGTGAATAGTTTAGTCTTAGTTTCATATATACTGAGGTGTTTTCATCTAAATTTCACTCGCACCTTTATATAACACTACTCACCTTTTTGTTCAGCAACTTATTCTGTCAGACGCTGAATGACCCCGCTGTCGATGCGTTTTGAAACCCTAATATTCATTCATTCATTCATTCATTCATGTGCAGTTGAATATCAAATAAGTGATAATTTCACTATTCCAAAACCGGTATTGATGTATTTAGTATTGTTCATTAGAAGCTAATCATTACCTGTGCATAAAGTTTCTCTCTTGATATAAGGAAGTGAAAAAAATCAGTGGTACCAAGATGCCACTTAAGATTATCATGGGATGAATGAAGCCAAGAATTGTTATGTATCTTGTCAATCGTTCCACCTTTTCATGAACAGATCTCGAATATTCGTGTTTTAGCTGTTTGTGGTCTTGCATTTCACGCAAATCCTCTACCAACTGTAGAATGTCTCCATTCCCATAATGCAATGTCATGTGACAGACGCTTGCATATATGTGTAACATGATCACACAGGTGGATGAACAGACTTCTGTTGCATCGACATTCCAGTTATTAACAATGTTCATCAGTTGCAGGACAAATATCTGAAGCAATGAATGTAAGAGGCTTGCTGTCCTGAGCAATGTTCGAACAAAAGTGAACAAGTTCTCTGCTGCAGACTTGGTATATCCTGTAAAATACACACATATCATCATATCGATCGATCGTTGAAATGAATGATTTGACAGGTATACGTAGGAGAATGTAGGCCTATACGTACAGCATTGCTTCAAGATGTTGTTATAAGTTGACTCTGATATAGTCCCTAATCTTCAGCTTCTCGAACCGAACCTTACACTCAGGCACTGAGTATCAAAGCACTGTTCATCAAGGCTCAGTTTCCAGTTCGGTGTAGTCAGCCCTAACCTCACTCATTCCAACATTCAGTTAACCAAGACTTGGTGTCTAGAAAGATGAAGTTGGCATGAAATGAGCCTGATTCAGTCAGACCTGACCTAGCTCAGCCTTACATAACTTTCAGGGCTAACTATTTCAAGACCGACTTTCAGTAATCGTCAGCTCACTTTATCAAGTTTCATAGTTTTCCGTGGAAGCCTTGATAATCTAGGCCTTGAGAATCACAAATCAACTTATCCACTAATTTACAATCAACATATTGGAAAACTGACTTTCAGGATAGCAGGGGGAATAAATAATGACTCTGAGGCTTATTATAAGGAGGATCGTTCAGGATGCACCAACGTCTATTATATCGAAGCTCAAAATATCTGGTCCCACATGCTCATTATAAGAATGGAAATTATCCAGATGCGGGTGCAGCTAGTAATTCGATATATCCTTGAACGACAAATATATGCCAATGGAAGTGGAAGTCACATGCAGAACTGAAGCAGTTAAGATGTTGACATTACCTTGAACTGATATGAGCTTCAGCTCCAGCTCCAAACTTCTTCTGTTCGATGATGACATTGCTTCTGATGCAGTGAACTCTCTCGTTCAACTTTTTCGAATCTTTAATTCAGGCCACACATTACCTGTCATGGAAACCAGAGTTGGTACATATCATGAACATCAAACGGACTGGGAAATAGAGTCAGGGTCATGTTTGTATGATTCCAATTGAGATATATTAAGGAGGTCTATATTTTTGACACCTCAGAGTTCTGATGTGATCACAAAAAACTTTTTTCCTGTCGAATCGACTTCAATGAACTCTCTTTGACATCACTTTAAGGATAATTTGTTCCATTAGAATATGTGTGACTATATGATGACCTAAGAGACGTTAGTTTATGCGAGGGGGGAGGGAGTTGATGCAGTGTTTTCAGATTTCGAGAAAACATTTTATTTTTTGAATCTATCAACTCTCTTTTATTGACATATCATATAGAAACAAACATGAATTCTACACTATGACCCACAAAGCCGTATTGGTCTTGTCTGTGGTTCAACCAATATGATTATGAAACAGACGTGAACACATAATACATCTAATGATATGATACATTCTAGTTATACAAATACTACATAATACATTTCACTTAAACATCGTAATTTGGAACTCGAATAGACCTGAAAATGAAATATACATAGAGTGTAACAGTGATGAAGTTATATTTAAAATAAGTAAAAAAATAGATGGTGATGATAGTGAGAATGTATAATAAATATATGAGTATGAAATCAAGCCTTTTACACTTTGATGTCGAATTAATTCTATGTCGTAGCGATGAATCTAGAAATAAGGTGAATATGAGTCGCGCTCCTGAACATTTTTTATTCACCATCACAATTTGATAAGGTATATTACACCATACTATTAGGGAAGTTAAAAATGTCCGTTTGGAATGCTGGGTTGGTTAGTTGGATTGGAAACTTTCTTCAGGATAGAGTGCTAAGAGTTCAGGTGGGTTCAGAGGTTTCAAGTGAGACCAAGGTTACGTCAGGAGTTCTACAGGGAGTTCCGTTGGATCCTTTATTATTTGATCCATATATAGATGATCTGACTACCGTTGTTAAGTCGAGAATACGGTTATTTGCGGATGATTGTTTCTTTTAGAAGGAAATCAATACAGAGGAGGATGTATAGTAGCTCTTCAGGCAGATTTGGCGCCAATTAATTCTTGGGTTCAGTCGAACAAGATAGGAGTGAATGCAGGGAAGTGCAAGTTTGTCACATTTGGTAGGAGGACGATAAGAAAAGATGTAGTGTATGAGGTAGGAGGAAAGACAGTGGAGTTGGTGAAAAATTACAAGTATTCGGGGGTCGCATTTGTATTTGATAGGGGGGGGGGGGGGGGGAGGCAGATAGAGAGAATAGTAAAATAAGTAGGAATCGACTGGACTCTGTAATGAGGCAACTTAGGGGGGCAGGTATAGAGATTAAGGAAAAAGCATATTTCTCGTTAGTGCGTCCCATGGTGGAATATTGTGATCAGTTTGGGATCCTTGTAAATCAGGTGAGATAAGGGATGTGGGGAGGGTTCAAAGGTTTGCGGTAAGAAGGAGAACAGGTGGGGTTGAGAGGTGGAAATGGGGGAAAATGAAAGGGGGAGAGGGTGAGAATGTTGGAGAGTCCAACTGAGATGATGCAAGACCTGGGATGGCAGGAATAAGAAATACGGAGAAAGGAGAAGGAAGGAGAGAAGGATACGGAGAAACGAGGATCGAAAGTGGAGGTGGTGGGATAGAGGTAGTTAGGGAACTTGCTACCGGGCATTTATGTGTAATTGCAAGAGTTTGAATAATAATACTAATAATTTATTTCATATATCATATTCAGTATCAACATTTGTCATATTCACCCTGAATAACTCTGTGCTCTCGATTGAAACCAATTGGAAGCTGAAATTCCAGTTTGATTTATTCATATTCCATCCATTCAGTACAACCTGTCAAGTGTAACTACAACTGTGTCAGATACATTCTTCCCATTTGTTTCATGTGAACATACTCTTCGAATACTTTGTTTGGAATATAAACTTTCCTTGCTTCTCAGTCGTTTCGATATTGTGATAACAATCAAGTCGCTTCTGAACTATTAAGGACCGTTTTCATGGCTCGCGGTGGGCGGTGGGCGGCAGGCATTTTTTCTCCTGGCCAATCAGAATGAATGAAATCCCTACCGCTTGCACTTGTTGCTCTCTACCGTGAGACATGGAATAAATTTAACTTTGGAAAAAAACGCCGCGGTTAAATACTCTCACTCATACAAGTGGTCATACAAGTGGTAGGGTTATGTCAGAATATTACTTCCAAAACAGTACTTTTCAGATATACACCATGATAGTTCTTGCGTGCCACGCAATACGATACTAAAAATCACTTGACCACCTGAATTGACCAAGAATTACATATTTAAATAAATTGGACAAATCTCGAAGTGAGTGCGAAGAAACGAGACTATGTGAATAGGGCAGACGGCAGGCGTTTTTTTAACCACTTGCCGCCTGCCGCTTGCCGCCTGCCGCCTGTCGCCTGCCGCGAGCTATGAAATCAAATATATATATATATATATATATATATATATATATATATATATATATATATATATATATATATATATATATATATATGATATATATGACTCAAATATCACAACGCAAGAAGAAGGTAGTTCTTGATACTGATATAAAACATCATGTCTCATATTACTCATGATACAGACGAGCTTGGATTCGTATCGGATTTTTTTTTATTTTCATATTGGGTTTTACCGACGCACTGTGATGATGACTAGGATATATTGGCGTCGGATGAATGATTAATTAGATGATAGGATGATGAGATGAAGGAATTTTCATGGGTAGTGGGAAGGATAGTGGGAAGGAAGTTGTCGTGGCCCACATTGTGGGAACCAACCCGGCATTAGGCTAGACTGCAGAGGGAAACCACTAGAAACCCCTGTAAAGATGGACGGTGGCGGCCGGATCGAACCGGGTCCGATATATCCCTTCACCTCCCGGGTCACACGAAGCAAGTGCGCTAACCACTCAGCTACCTGTGCCGGTTATCGGATTGGTTTGGATTGGATGGTTTGCTTCGAATTGTTTATATATATCCACCTTGATATCCAAGTAATTACCTCACTTCCTTCCCATTTCCTAATCATTTTCTATAATAAAAGAAGCATTGTTTCGACCGTTTCCAATCAATTGGTGACATCTGTTGCTCAGATTCAACTCGTATCCTGATAGCTAAAAAGATTTTCAAAAAGTGCATCATATATTTTACCACATCAAAATGGCTGATCAGATTTGAGTGAAAGATCGAAATGTTGTGTATTATTATTATTATATTGAAATTCCTTGGAAATTCGAATTCTCTCGGAGGAAATATTCTTCACGAAATTTTCTCACTGAGTTATTCTCATGGTATTTTATGAAATTTTGAAATTAGTTTTCTCAGAAGTGGTCCAATCGATTGCGCATCAAAACTATACAGTACCAAATTAGATGAGGACACTTATGTATGCCAAGTTACAACTGATTTTGAATTTCCGTTCGAACTGTAGAGCGCGAAAAAAAAATCGAGTACGGTGAAATTGAGTCTTCGCTACGCTCATCTAATCAATCTCACTATTTGCCTCATTGCCAACTTTTGTCAAATAATCATTAGTTTTGTTGCCCGCACACAAGAATTCGTTCTTATGCGGACTTCTTATCATATTTCATCAACTTATTTTCCATTCATGACATTTTTTTTCTTCATTTTGCTCCGCATGTATATTCATTTTTTATATATTTATATATTTATATATTTATATTTTATATATTTTTTATATTTTTTATTTTATTTTTTATATTTTTCAGTTTTCATTTTTTTATCATCTCCATGTGTTGTAATTCTATTTTATATTTGTCGCGTAATAATTAATGAGAATGAAAAACATGCTCAATTCTTGAAAATGAATTGAATTATACGTTTTTGGCATCGACAAATAGATAACGACTGGTACTGTCGATCATGATAGATGTCGCTCGTATCGATAAGTTTTTTGATACGGAATCGCTCTCACCGATACGGATCGGTAACTAGCTGATCTGTCGATCCCAATCGACATAAAGATAGAGAATCCCAGCGCTGGCACAAATTCCAATAAGTAAATGTCCTGAAATTACGTGCTCTTATGAAATGTGTGTGACTGTTTGAAGACCTATGGATAGTGCCTCAGCTAGGTATAATAGATGTGTTGAATTCACCTCGGATAAATCCAACTTCAAGCTCCTTGATTCAGACCAATTGAAAGTCGACATTTCAGTTCGATTGAGTCATACTTCACTAAACTTCGAGTGTTACCATATCTGCACTTTTTCTTTCAAATTCTCTCCGCACATTCGTTCGATATGTCCGTGTCGTTTGAATACTTTGACCTGAATACAATTCTTTCATAGCTTCCCAGTTGTTTCGTGTTGTACGAATTATTATGTGGCGTGTGTTCTTGGATAATATGGAATATAAACGTCTCGATCGTTACAACAGAGAGAAGAAAGTAGTTATTTCAACCGATATTACACATGTCGTGACTCATATGGAACTTGTACTTGAAAGAACTGACGCCTTCCGAGTGTATTGTTCATTTTTATTTCATTCGTCTTCACAAAACCTGAAGCGTATGTATGTGAAGAGAAGAAATTTCCAATACGCCCATGTTTAGGTCAAGGGAAGTTCATGGTACACGCTACTGAAAATTGAAATCGTTTCACTGTATTCTATGTAACTCACCCATCTGTTTACAGTTTGATTCTATTGCGACTCCATTCTATCTTACTCGGAAGTAATTATTTATTTTGTTTTTGTGTTTTTGTTCGCGCTCCACAGGTTGAACGGGAGACCCTCTTGATGAAACTCTGCATGCACATGAAGCTCCATCCAGCTCGATACTGTGGAGTTATGAGGCGCAATGGGTTGAACTTATTTGGAGAAATAATTCCAAAATTTCGAAAAACTCATAAGAATAATCCAGATAGAAAATGATGGTGAATAATGAATATTTCAGTGTGGCACCGTTTATTGGATGAGCGGAGCGAAGCGAAGACTCAATTTCAACATACCCGAACAAAAAGTACTTTTTTTTTCCGCGCTCCACAGGTCAGACAAAAATTCAAAATCAGTTCAAACTTGGCACACACAAGAATCCTTATCTAATTTGATAGTGTATAGTTTTGAGGCGCGATCGGTTGAACCACTTTTGAGAAAACTCATTTCAAAGTTTTCAAAAATCCCGTAAGAAAAACTCAAAGAAAAATATTCATGAAAAGTATTTCATCCGAGAAAATTGAAATTCTCAGAGAAATTCGATCCAATAATGATACACATTATTCCGAACTTTCACTGAAATCGGACCAGCCGTTTCGATGTAAAAAAATATATAATGTAATTTTTGTGAATCATTCAAAGCTATGAAAAAAAAAAAAAAGAAACAAAATGGCGGCGAGTGTACAGGAGTGTCAACAACCCAGTGCTGTTTTTTCTCTTTTGGACACTAACATTACTACAAACACGACTAAAGTGAGTGAGTCCTTATCTGATAAGTGTTGGCCCTCTCCTAAAGACATAAGTGGTCCTCCAAACGTGAGTTTTAGGCGTCGCGACAGCGATTTAGCCACCATTGATCTAGGGGCAGGCCTAAACTTTAATTCAAGCCAAGAGAACGCGGCGAAAGGTGAAACAGTTCCCCTCGCCGCACTGGCAGCAACTATATTAAATTCCACCCAACATCTGACATATGAAGCGCTTTTCAAGTTACTTGTAAACATCAACAGTGAACTACAGTCTCTAAAAGAAGAGAACAAATTGATAATTTCGCTGTTACAAAAATATTCAGGTACAAATTCAGCTAGTCCCAATTGTGTCCACGAGAGCGCAAAAGTATTAGTGCGCGATGCATGCGGTGATTCTCGTGCCGACCGTACCGACTGTACAGAAGCAGCCACGTATCAATTCCAAATAACTTCAGAGTTAACAAAAGTCCAAGCAAAAGCTGCGAATGGTGCTGCTCCCCGTGCTAATCGGGCAGTTAATGTAAAAGAAATCAAAGGGGATATTTTTAATGCACCGGATAGTCTCGCCTTGGCACATTGTGTGGGAGCCGATTTTAAGATGGAGAAAGGGATCGCCCTGACCATAAAAAACAAATATGGCAATGTTGATAATCTTTTGAGCCAAAACAAAGGCCCAGGGGAGGTAGCTAGCATCTTTTCAAATGGACGCAAAATTTTCTACCTGATTACCAAAGAATCAACTTATGGAACTAAACCACTGCCACAAGTCCTAGAGGCATGTTTAAAATCACTTAAACAAGATTGCATATTGAATGACATCAAGCTGCTTGCCATCCCTCGCCTGGGAACAGGGTTAGATAGAATGCACTGGCCTACAGTAAAAAACTCATACATAGGACTTTCAACAATACAGACATCTATACTGTAATACACAGTCTATACAAATCAGATAGACCAACGACTGATACACAGATGGTAAAGACTGGGGTCCTGATTGACATAACCTCCCTCAATGCCCTGAGCAAATCCACATTTGTGCCAAACATTGACACTGACAGAATTCAAACCATTATTAGCAAGAACCAGATGCCGTATGACTTGATGTCTTTTAAAGACATACTTGTGCCAACACTAGCAGCCGAGCCTTCAGATCGACTAATGACCAATACACAGATGGAAAAGACCGCGCACCTGATTGACATAACCATCGCCACTGATAATCAAAGCGCTAGCAAGAACCAGATGCCATATGACCTGTGGTCTTTTAAGGGCATACTCGTGCCAACACCAACAGCCGAGTCTTGGCCCTTACAGCAGAAGATGACTGCAAACAATAATATGCCCACACTATCCTGGTCATCCGAGGATACGCTTCTCTTTCTCGAAAGGGTTGCACCTGTCGAACAAATGAGCACTGTGAAGTCTCCTAGCTCAGCATATACA
Source organism: Brachyptera risi (assembly GCA_964007535.1). Taxonomy (NCBI): domain Eukaryota; kingdom Metazoa; phylum Arthropoda; class Insecta; order Plecoptera; family Taeniopterygidae; genus Brachyptera; species Brachyptera risi. The sequence goes on along the minus strand of OZ023335.1, from coordinate 16,133,074 downwards.
TCTTCCGCTATTTTGATAATGAACACCCCTCCCCACAAGTCAAATCCTGCACAAGTCGCCTCACCATTTCGTGATACATCTACCCATATCCTGTCTACTTCCACGATAATCTCAGGCCTGACACCTCCAGCTACGAGCCTGAAGCCAGTACACGACGCTGACAGGACGCCACCACCAATCACCAGTCTGGAGCCAATGCACGACGATGCAAGTCCAATGCACGACGACGCTGGTCCAGCCCCGCCACCAGTAATCGACTTCACATCACGACTGCCTGACGCCCGGCACCTAACGGTGAGGAATAGGAAACCTGTGAATCGACTGAATCTGTGACATAAGATCAACACCTCGGATGCGGCTGGCTCTGGTAGAACACTCAGCATTGCTGGCATTAATGCCAGATCGCTAAACAGTGGCTTTGAGGCCTTTAAATCAATCATAGTTGACAATGATTTCGACGTAATTGGAATCACCGAGACCTGGCTCACATCATCTACATCTTCAACCGATGTGGAGATACCAGGATACTCACTTCATAGGCTGGACCGCCAAGACACAATAGCGGACGCTAACACCAAAAGGGGAGGAGGCGTGTGTGTCTACGTCAAAAACAATATTAGACTGAAAGAAATAACCTGCCAAAGGTCAGCTGAACCATCGGTGGAGCAAATTTGGCTGATGCTACATCTTAAAAGAACGAGGATTGCAATTGGAGTAGGATATAGACCCCCCAGCTATAAATATACCGTTATAGAAAGCATTGGGAACGTATTTGACTCTCTGCGTGACACCGCAGACAACATAATATTCGTAGGCGACATGAATATAGACATGTTGAAAAAAAACACAGCAGAGAGCAAGTTCCTGACGAAATTCCTTAAGAGATATGGCCTTACGCAAATTATTAAAGCACCCACCAGAGTCGGTATGTGCAAGAAAAATGATACCTACTCAGAAACATTAATCGACCACATATATGTCAGAGATACAAAGCCAATCGAGTACATTGATATAATGGACATAACTAAAATCAAAGATCATAGAGGGTTAAGCATCACAGACCACTGCCTCACAACATGCGTTTTTAGGTATAAAACGGCGGCGAAAAACCGAAGAACTTTCATGTTTCGTGACTTCAGTAAAGTAAATGTACAAGACATGTCAACTTACGCTGAAAACATGGAATGGGGGAAAAGTATACATCTAGACGACGTTGATGATAAAGTTAGATGTTTAAGCAACAACATAATTAACGTAGCTAACGCTTATGCACCGCTCAAAATAAAAACTATATCTGGACCCAACACGCCCTGGATGACAACCACAATACGGGAAATGATACAGCTGAAAAATAAAGCACTAAAAAGCTACAAGAATAAAAAAAACGACACAAAATGGAAATACTATACAGAATTACGTAACCACCTCAACAAGGCAGTCTGGCGTGAGAGAAAAGCGTACATCCTCATGGACCTTACAGCATGCAAGAATAATTCGAAATTGTTTTGGTCCAAATTAGAGTCGTGGAACATACATAAGCGGAGCACAAAGAGCATGCAACAGATACCGATACATCTCTCAAACCCAGACAACATAAACAGCTATCTTATTAACTCCGTCGGTCAATCCACTATTAACCAAGCTGTGCTGAACTCTTACCAAGACACATCTCATAGGCCAAATGATTCGCCAACTTGGCAGAGCTTCCGAAATGTCAATGAAAGTGAAATACTGAGTGTTCTAAAGAGCATAAAGACAAAGGCAATAGGTTCAGATAACCTATCAATATCCATGGTTCGTCTATGCCTTCCATTCTGCACCGCTAGTCTAACAGACATTGTTAATAGCTCTCTTTCAACCAGCAAGTTTCCCACAGCCTGGAAGGAAGGCCTCATAACACCACTTCCAAAAATCGCCAAACCACAAGTATATAAAGATCTTCGACCCATCACTATCCTTCCAGCACTATCAAAAATATTGGAAAAGGTAGTGTTCATACAGCTAAGGGCATACGTGGAAGATAACGCAATACTCCCAGGTACCCAGTCAGGCTTCCGAAAGGATAGAAGTACCACGACCACGTTATTGGACGTATGTGACTGTGCAACAAGAGCAATTGACGAAGGAAAGACAACAAGCCTGGTACTACTGGATTTCTCAAAAGCTTTCGACACCATCAACCATAAACTCATGCTGGCCATACTATCACACAATGGCTTAGACAAGAAGATAGTGAATTGGTTTGAAAGCTATCTGAACGGCCGCACTCAGAAGGTTAAAGTAAAGACTGGACACGAAGAAAAAATTTCAATACCCCTAACAACAGCTACAGGGGTCCCACAAGGCTCAATCCTTGGGCCTACCTTATTCACGATATACACTGCAGATTTGCAATCCGCCATTTTGCATAGTGGGTGCCACACCTATGCAGATGATGCACAGCTTCACCTGTCGTTCTTACCAGAGAAAACGCGGTTAGCTGAGGTACAAGTCAACAGTGATTTGGCAGCAGTCTCCGAATGGGCAACTGATAGGGCACTGATCCTCAACCCTACAAAGACGATATCAATGCTGTTGGGAACGAGGCACCAAAGAGACAAGGTCCTCCAGGAAGGATTTCAGGTCAAAATCAATGGAGTGGATATACCAGTCTCCAATACTGCACGAAACCTTGGTTTAACTTTAGACAGTAATCTGAAATTCACGCAACATGTAAACCTAGTCAAGAAACAATCATATTGCAAATGGAAATCATTAAAACGTTTTAAAACTCTTATCCCTTCACCTGCGAAACTGGCCCTCACCAATGCACTCGTACTCACAAAGGTTGAATATTGCGACATTGTATATGGTCCAAGCTTAAGCGCGCAGAACAACAGTGAACTTCAAAAAATCCAAAATTCATGTCTTAGATTTGCATATAATATGAAAAGGTCTGATCACATATCACCTGCAATCAGGAGGGCGGGATGGCTGAGAATGAGCGAGCGGTGGAAGCTACACTTGCAGTGTGCCACACATAAGATCCTCAGTACCGGAAAGCCAGAGTACCTCCGCACAAAATTAGTCAAGAGAAGTGACTTACACGGGGTGAAGACCAGACAGAATAACAAACTAACAATAGCACCTCATAAAACTTCTAAATTCAAGACATCTTTCACCTACAACTCCGCAGTTTCCTACAACGAAGTGCCTGATAGCCTGAAGTTACTAAGTCACAGCTTGTTCAAGAAGAATCTCAATAAAATCCACCAAAATAGGATCTAGTCTACCAGGAAAAAGGCATTGTTATTCAATATTCAATAATAATCATTAATTTGAATTGATTGATTTGAATCTAATTATATCACAAAAATGTGGTAACTTCTAACTTTCATTTATATTACCAATTTATGTATTACTATATATTATTATATTATTCTACCTCATTATTATTATTTTAGGCCTATTGTTGGTACTAATTATCATCACTGTTAATTATTGATGATGATAATACGATTATTACTATTGTTTTAGTATCAGTCATTATTAGTTATTTATGAATTAGGCATAGGGAGTAAAATAAGGTTGTATGGAACATCACAGCAATTACAAGCAGTGAATACCGCCTTTTTGTCTTGTCAGATGATAATATGTGAATGATTTATGATAAATGAGTGACAAATAAAGAAAAAATTGAATTGAATTGAATTGAATTAAGATACTATTAAATCAAAGCAACAAGTGTCACCATTAAACTGTAGACAATCAAAACAAAGCCTTCTTTATCATCATAGAAATTGATAATGAAAAATAAGATGGCAGTGATGTAATGGTTTGGATCTCAAGGTTGATATATATAATAACCAATGCAAAGATGAGTCGATATGTTCCAGCTCATCCATCAACGCGGCAACACATAACGCGTTTGCCTAGTTTAAAAATAAATGTATTAGATATAGATAGATAGATAGATAGATATATATTAATTTAGCATTATTGCTATTTTTTCTTTGGTTTACATATACAACATACAATTTTATAACACTTATTATACATAAATCATGGTACAGGAATAAAGAATTATTACATAATTATTCCTGTAGATAGTTCTTATCTTAAAATATTATACATTTATATTGAACTAAATAAAGTACTTTACCTAGTTTTGTTAATAATTCAAATATAGGCCTACTGTTACAATGGTCTCATAACATTAACTAATTCACAAATTTATTTAAGGCATATTTCTAAACTCTTTTTCAAACAACTTGGTCCCAGTATTTTATTATCTCGTACGCTTTAGGAACTAATTTACCTTCTTTAATGATTTTGCAACAGTCTCGTCTAAAACTCGTGATACTTTTATGATTTCTAATTTCAATAGGGATCCTATTGAAAATTCGAATACCCTTCACAAATATGCTGTTATCTTCTTCTCTGCTTAAAGTTCTCTTTACATGTAAATTATTTCTACTTCTTACGGTATATTTATTATTGACTTGCTTATTGTATTTTAATTTCACTGTGAGATATTGAGGAACCAATCCATTAGTTATCTTATATATCAGAGTTAGAGTATTGAGTATAATTCTCTGTTTAATATTAAGCCACGAAAGTGCGTCACACATCTTTTTTATAGAGGTATCTCTCTTAACCCACAGTATACTCCGCATTGCTTTATTTTGAAGTTTTTGTAATGCCATGATTTTGTTTCTGTCTAAAAGAAATAATACTGAACTGCAATAATCTATATGAGGTGCTACTATTGATTGATAAATTAAAATTTTAGTTTTTAGCGGTAGGCATCCATTAATTCTTCCACATAGACCTACTTTCTGAGCAAATTTTTCAACTATATAGTTAGCGTGACTATTAAATTTCAATTGCTCATCTACAATTATTCCCAGATACTTAATTTCTTTTACTATTTCAATGTTTTCCCCTTCTTATTCTATCTTTATTCTATCAATCTCTAATTTATTCTTATTTCTTACTGAATTTGTACAAATAACCATGGCCTTGGTTTTCTGGGCATTAAGTTTCATTTTGTTTGAGGATAACCAATTTTCGATATGTTCTAGATCTATCTTTAATTACATTTGAATCCTTTCTACACACTTTCCACTACACACTAAAAGTGCATCATCTGCGTATAAATGAATGGAACTATATTTAAGAATATTAACAATGTCATTGATGTAAATTATAAACAAAAGAGGTCCTAATTTAGATCCTTGTGGCACACCTAACTTATTATCTGTGACACTCGAGTAACTATTATTATATTTAACAACTTGTGTTCTAATTTCTAAATTAGAATTTCATTCTAATTATAGTAAAAATTAATATATTTTTTTAATTAAAAATAATAAATGATAGAATAAAAATAATTAGAATAATAAAAATATTATAATAAAAATATTCTAATTTCTAATTTCTATATTCACTCATGGAAACCTGACGTTTCAACTTGATAGCACCAGTCTGTATCAAGGGACAGAATTTCTTAAAGAAATGAATTACTCCCAGAAAACAACACAACAACCATCAATACTCGTACATAGTAGATACAAAAATAAGAACAGAGTCTAATAAACACAAAGAGAACTATAAAATGTCAGAGCATATTGCATAAACATATGTAGCATCTGGAGTTCCGCAAGGAAATTTACTGACACCAATTCTGTTCAACCTATTTGTAAAGGATATAGGGGATATAAATAATCCTAATCAATGCTTTTTGGTGATGATTGTGTAATTTGTCGTGAAATTGGAATGAAGGAAGATAAAGTAAAATTGCACAAGTATATGAATATAATTAAAACATTGGTTGTTGATAATGATATGGAATAACACTCCACACGTCAGTGAGTCCAAGTTGGTCAGTTTCAATAGAAGGAGAAGAAATTATCAAATGGATTATATAAGTGGAACTGAAAAGCTCGAAAACGTGAGGAATTATGAATATGGGGGTATTATGTTCACCGATGAATCAGGGTGGGAGGAACAAGTTACGAGAGTATCTAAGAGAGGGATGATTGCATTTCATTCAGGCAAACAATATATATTATCTGTATCTTAGGTGAGCACAATCAGGCCAAATGGAGGGTTTGGGAGTTTCGGACGAGGTAATAAATGAACTCAGTGAATATAAGTAAAGTTGATGTATTTTATATACTTCTGGTTACAGTTAAAACATGCCTCTCAGAAATCTCGAGAAGAAGAACTTAATAAATAACACAACTGGTTGACAAGACAACCAGCCACAACAATACCTTTGAATGCACAGAACACAGTATGCAGTGATTCAACATCACTGCATACTGGTATTGCATACTGCATATTGCAGTCCCCTACAGTACCCCCTCCCCAGTGTCCCGAAAATATGAGGGAACACGATAGTCTTGCATTCACGCTGGAATGATGACTGTGTCTGGGTCTGCGAGTATGTATGCAGGTTCCAGCCTGTCTATGGATACCCACACTTGTTTACCGTTGCGCACGATAGTGTAGAACTTGTCGTGACGAGCTGTGATAACATACGGTCCATCATATGGCTACTGCAGAGGAGTACGGACAGCGTCGTGGCGCACAAAGACGTGTGAACATGACGCTAAGTCCTTGAAAAGGAAAACTGCGTGTTGCCCATGGTGAGAAGGTTGAGCTGGCCTTAGCTGCCTGAGGTGACGTCTGAGTCGATCGACATAATCGGATATTGACTCTAAGGTAACCGTTGTCGGTGCAAGGTATTCGCCTGGAAGGCGAAGTGTCGTCCCATAAACAAGTTCGGCCGGCGTTGCTTTCAGGTCTTCTTTCCAGGCCGAACGGATGCCGAGCATGACCCACGGCAAAACCTCAGTCCATCTCTCGCTGTCGTGGCACATTATGGCAGCCTTGAGTTGTCGGTGAAGACGCTCGACCATTCCATTTGCTTGTGGGTGGTGGGCAGTTGTCCGTAGATGAGTCGTACCTGTCAGGTTATTGAGTGACCGGAAAAGACACGACTCGAACTGACGTCCTTGGTCGCTAGTGATTCTGAGGGGAGCTCCAAACCGTGATATCCATCCTGTGACGAGGGCGGCAGCCACGGTTTCTGCCGTGATGTCTGATATTGGAATTGCCTCTGGCCACCGTGTAAAGCGATCCACACATGTCAGTAGGTAGCGAAATCCGTCTCCTATTGGTAGAGGTCCGACTAGGTCAATGTCTAAGTGCTCGAATCTAGCACCCGGTACGTCAAAGTGACCGACAGGCGATGTTACGTGACGTGTAATCTTGGAGCGTTGACATTTTATGCACGTTCTGGTCCATTCCTTGCAGTCCTTATTTATAGACGGCCATACGTAGCGCTTCGTGATTAGTTTGGTGGTTGCCTTAATGCCAGGATGTGACATATCATTCAAACTGTCGAACACTTGACGCCTCAAAGGAAATGGCACAAAAGGACGAAGTGTAGACTGAGATGTGTCACAGTAAATTGTGAGGTTGGAGTCGATCAACTTTTTACATTCTATCTGAAGAGACGTGTTTGATTGCCTGAAGGTCCGTAGTTCGATGTCATCTTGCTGTGCCCTTGCGATGTCGGCAAAGTTGACAGGAGCTGTTACTGCCTCGACCCTGGACAAGGCGTCGGCGACGACGTTGTCTTTGCCTGGAATGTGACGTATATCGGTAGTATATTGCCCGATGAAATCAAGGTGTCGAAACTGCCGTGGTGAGCATTTGTCTGGTCGTTGTCTGAAGGCAAATGTAATTGGTTTATGATCGGTGTAGACGGTAAAGGTTCTAGCTTCTACCATGTGCCGGAAGAAGTGAATGGCGTCGTATATGGCTAACAGTTCACGGTCGTACGCGCCGTAATTTCGTTGTGCTGTGTTAAGCTTTCGGGAGAAGAAAGCGAGTGGTTGCCATCCGCGGCATGTCCGCTGCTGTAGAGCGGCACCGACGCTGGTGTCCGAGGCGTCGGCAACAACTGCCAGCTCGGCGTCGATGTCTGGATGCGCGAGAAGGGTGGCGTTCGCAAGACTCTTTTTGCATGTGTCAAACGTAGACCGGAGTTCCGGCGTCCAACCGACAGGAGTTTTACCTGAGGTGTCGGTACCGGCGAGGAGGTCGTTGAGAGGTGCCCGAAGTTGGGCAGCGGATGGAAGAAAACGACGGTAAAAGTTAATCATTCCGAGAAACTGCCGTAGTTGCTTGATATTGCCGGGTGGCGGAAAGAAAAGTATGGCGTTGACTTTCTGCTGAAGAGGTCGGGTACCAGATGCGTTGACTGTGTATCCAAGAAAATTCACTTCGGGGGCGCCGAATACGCACTTGGAGGAGTTGACCACGACGCCGTACTCCGAAAGCTTCGTAAAAAGAAGTCGGTGGTGTTCCTCGTGCTGTTGCGGATCACAGGAAGCTACTAAGATGTCATTGATATATGCATAGGAGAAATCGAGGTCCCGAAGTACTTCGTCAATAAACCTCTGAAACGTCTGCGCCGCGTTCCGTAGTCCGAAACTCATAAAGGGAAACTCGAGTAGTCCAAAAGGTGTAGTAATTGCTGTCTTATGGATGTCTTCGGAAGTGACGGGAATTTGATTGTAGGCGCGTACTAAATCGATAGTGGAAAAGATAGACTTGCCTGAAAGGTTCTGTGCAAAATCCTGGATGTGCGGAACAGGATAGCGATCCGGAATAGTCCGAGCGTTCAGAGGACGGTAATCTCCACATGGCCGCCATTGGCCGTTCTTTTTCGGGACTAGGTGGAGAGCGGAGGACCAGCTGCTAGATGATCGTCGAGCAATGCCTGCCTCCAGCATAGTGTTAAACTCTCGTTTAGCAATATCGAGACGATCGGGTGCTAAACGCCTGGGCTTGTACGACGCTGGTTGTCCCGGCGTCGTGTTGATGTGATAAGCTGTCTGATGTTTCGGCTCACGAGGCATACCACTTGGGCGTGTGACGTCCGGAAAAGTGGTAAGTAGCTTGTGAAAGTGCGACTAAGATATGCTGCTTTCTCGTGATATTACCTTGACTTTCCCAAGAGTGCTGTTGGAGAGCTGCCCCGGAACTGCCAATGTAGTGACGCCATCAATAAGTTGCCGTTGACGGACGTCGACGAGTAAACCGTAATGTGAAAGAAAATCCACTCCGATTATTGGTTGAGCAACATCAGCGATGACGAAACGCCACTCAAAAACTCGGCGTAAACCGAGATCTAATGACAAGTTAATTGGTCCATACGTATGAATGGGAGACTCATTTGCAGCAAAAAGTACATAAGTAGTCTCACTGGGGCGGCCTTGTACTTTGTTTCGAGGATACACACATAAGTCTGAACCGGTGTCGATAAGGAATCTCGTCTTTGTTTGACGGTCCGTTACAAACAGGCGATTTGCTGTAGGGCCATAGTCAGCCGCCATTACTGACCGCCCTGGTCTTTTCCCGATTGGTGCCTGCAGGGAGCCACACAACGACGGGCAAGATCACCGAACTTGGCATGGTACCAACATAATTCATTCACCACGTTCTCCGTCTTTATCGGAGATTTTTTTTTTCCATGTGAAAGTGATCGCTGCCTGTCTCCGCGTGTGCGATTGGCGCTGAGCACCGCGACGCTTGCGGTCAATGAAGCAAGCTGTTGTGTAAGGTCACTCACCCGGGCGTCGGTCTCAACCGCAGCTACTCGTGGTCCTGGTGAATTGTCGTGTATCTTGTCAGCTGTTTCTGCAAGGGCACCGAGTTCGACGATTGATGACGCGGCCAAGATATCCTGCATCCTTAACGGTAGGCGGCCTAACCACAATGTGCGAAGCAGCTCGTCGGGTATCCATGGTTCGCCAAGTCCACGAAGATAACGTAAAAACTGCGACGGTGTACGACCTCCCAGTTCCTCTCGTTCGAGCAGTTGTCTCATGCGTGAGCGTTGCGTTATAGATAGACGTGTAATGAGTGCCTTCTTTATTGAAGCATATTTGTCCGAATCAGGTGGAGTAAGAATTATGTCCTCCACTTCTGACGCTTATTTATTATCTAGCTGGGCTAGCACATAGTAAAACTTAGTTGAGTCCTGTACTATCCCGGCTATAGTGAATTGAGCCTCTAATTGTACAAACCATAACGCCGGTTTCTCAGGCCAAAAGGGTGGAGGGCGTATGCTCACTCGGTCGACACCAGGCCTATTAGTATCATCGTTGGACATGACTGATGATGAAGACACAAGTTACGTTTGATGTTTAAAAATAGTTGAAATGTCACTGTATGACTTGATTAGCTTGATACTTCACTCACCTTCACACAAGAGAGGAACCTCAAATAAACTGAGAATACGCAGTTTACGCTGAATTTGAATATTGATAAATGTGATCGTAAGATGATCACGTCGGGGTCACCACTGTGGGAGTTTCGGACGAGGTCATAAATGAACTCAGTGAATATAAGTAAAGTTGATGTATTTTATATACTTCTGGATACAGTTAAAACATGCTTCTCAGAAATCTCGAGAAGAAGAACTTAATAAATAACACAACTGGTTGACAAGACAACCAGCCACAACAATACCTTTAAATGCACAGAACACAGTATGCAGTGATTCAACATCACTGCATACTGGTATTGCATACTGCATATTGCAGTCCCCTACACGGGTATTCATCCTTTCAAAGATTTGCAAACTGACAATCTCACGTTCCAACCCACCCTGAAACGAGACTACCGGACTGCGTTGTTATTTAGCTTGAATATATGGGTGGTTTATTGTGTATGGTGAACATACATATTCATTTGAGGCTGATATATAAAGGTGACCATTCATGAATTGTGGATTTGAACCAGTGGATTGAGTGCATGTATTTTCCAATTAGTAATATGTTTTGTTGATTAAAAAAGACTTTCGAAGATTATTCGCTAAGTAGTTGAAATATATTTGATGTGAGTAAGTCTTTCATATTCATTCGTAAATTGTATTCAAGATACTAGATAAAGATTCCAAGGACTTATATGAAGTGTTATGGATGAGTAGGCCTAAATATTTTTTAGTTATCCAACAAGCGAATGTGGTTCGTCTCGAAGACTGGTACACTACCAGAATCTCTAGATGACAACAGCAAAATTGAAATCAAGAGAATCCATCGACACTGACCATGAGGGTTTTGTGGTCGATGCTCAGTACGGGCATCTAGTAAGGAGAGGGTGTGTCACGATAATGAAGTATTGTTACGACCCCGCTCATGTCAACAGCAACCTATAATCTCGTTCCCACTTCACTATCGGATGAAACGGACTATATGAACATCTACTCGAGTGCAAAGAACTATAGCTAGCTAGCATCCGTTCTAATGACCACTAAGTGCATAGCCAGGTAAATGCACTTGTGGATCACCTGTTATATATACGCGTGTCACTCCGCGGAAACGCCATCGTCGTGCTCTTGGATTAACTATCGACAGGGACGGACGTGATTCATCAGGACGCGGCCTGATGGAAAGGCGAAGGAAAGATGCCCGAGTCGCGGGTTCGCGACCCTATCAACAGATGGGTTATTTGGGGGTCGGGATACATCTTTGAAGTTGTATTTCAATAAGTGAAAACTTTGTCATCGATTATTAGAGTAGCTACATATATTTCATGCAAGAATGGATACTGCATCCATATTGGATGTTCTTGTATTGTGTACAATCGATGGAGCCACCGGTATTAAACTTCCACGAATCGTCAGAACTCAATTTTCATATAAAGATATATTGAAAATGTGTTACACCAGAATTCATTTTCCAGGGCTAACCATGATACAAGTTACACAACACACAACATGATCAAGTCATGAGAATGGATCAAATGGGTTAAAGGATGATGCCAATCATGGTAAAACTCCTTTATATAAGGACGTATCATGCATCGAGATGGCTTATGTCTTGAAAACTACTGAAGAATGTAGAATTATCTCAAAATATAGACTAAATGTGTGTTTCAAGAAATGTTTCAAGTGATAATATATGGAAGTAGGCTCAGGGTCGTCGTTAGGGTCTGTGTATTGGGGGGCGCACAGGTTACACGAATGAAATAACCGCCCAGCTGGGCACCTGCCACGCACGAAAATGGGGTGTAAGGGGCAGAAGCACCCCAGCAGAGCCACGCAGATAAATTTTGGAAAATGGACATTTTTCAAGAGATGTTTGCGATTCACGAGTGGTTTATGTAGTCTTATAATTGCATCATCATGGACGTTTTCGAAGCTATACTTTTGCGATTTCTCCCAGCAAAGCTCCGCAGGGAATTTTTTGAAATAGTCTCATGCCATTTTTTAGGTTATTTTTGATATTCACAAGTGGTTTTGGAGTCCAATGATTGAATCACCATGGACATTACCAAAGTTATTTTTAATAGTATAATCATTATAGACATTTTCGAAACTATTTTCGCGATTTTGCCCAGCAATTTCCCAGTAGTGATTTATCAGAAATATGATCATTTTTCAAGTGATTTTTGCGATTCACAAGCAGTTTCGGAATCTAATAATTGAATCAATATCGAAAAGAAAAAAGGAAGTGTAAAGTAGTCGAGTTCATATTAATAAGTCATCAACTCATCATATTTTATTGTGTATTTATTCGTTTAGGTCAACATTGTACATTTTTAAAGGAGTATACATTATTGGGGGTGGAGGGGAGGCTGAGACCCCTAACGACGGCCCTGAGTAGGCTCCTACTACCACAACGTATATTCCACTAATCTCATTCTTGCTCGGTGTATCACTTCGCCACCGATACTTGGGTAACAACTTCGTAGACTGAGAAAGCTTGTTTGGTGACCTGAAAACGAAAGAAGGGATATTAATATAAACAATTGACGACTAGTGATTGACCCGCCCACAAACGCCACAAAACAAAACATCCAATCAAATGGGCTGTTCCTCATGTGGGAAAATTGACATCACCTATCAGAGTAACTCTAAATGCCCACATGAAGTATAGATTAAGCTGGCCTGCCGATAAGCCACGCGTATCACTAGTGGTAAATTCGACAATCAAGTGTACCTTTGACCATATTGAGAATTCTAGCTTGTGACCAATAATAACGACGAGGGGTGGAATTTCCGATTCAAACTCAATCTATCGCACCTCTCTCAGAAGTTTTTTGCCTTTCTGACTTGTCAAGTCGAACGGAGAGATAATTTTCGATGTGATCCGATTCAAAAATATGGTTCCACAATGAAAGTATGGAATGAATATTAAACGAAATAATAATTCTGTAGAACAGCATAAACTACAATATTGCTCAATAATACGTATCATTTTTCATCAAGTTCATTTTTGACCTACAAATTTGCTAGAAGACAATTTTCAAACATCACAAACGTCACTAGACAGTTATTTTTGGAGTCTCACTCACCGTATCATTTTACAAGAATGTATTCAATAATAGTATTAAAATAATGATAAAAATAATATATATTATATATAATAATAATAATATGGTGATGATGATATCAAACAGTATCAAATATTGATCATGTTTAGAATATTGATAAGAGTGTGTCACACCTAGACTGTCCTGTGTACGATGATAACATCCGAGTCTGTGGACAGTCTTTTCTTGCAGGGACCCGAACCGAAATTAATAAAGGTTCCGGTTCGTAATTTTCTCAAATAAAGGTTCCGGTGCTGGTTCCGGCTCTACGTTTGAGAAGGTTACGGTTCTGATTCCGGTTCCATCGTGTGAATAAAAGTTCCGGTTCCGGTCCCACTTGCTAAATAGTTTCATAAGTTTTTTTTCCTAGCTTGTAGTGGTTATAACTGAAAAAAGGTATATCCAGAAAAATATAAACAAAATGAGTAAATGATGTGTCTGAATCAGATATTGAGAACCTTTATAGAACCGAAAAGAACCCGAGATTTTCAGGGGTTCCGGTTCTTTAAAATCAATAATAAAGGTTCCGGTTTCCCATAAATACGTTTTTTTCCGGGTTCCGGTTCTACGTTCAAAAAGGTTATGGTCCTGGTTCCGGTTCCATAGTGTGAATAAGAGTTCTGGTTCCGGTTCCACTTGCTAAATAGGTTCATGAGTTTTTTTTCCTTGCTTGTAGTGGTTATAACTAAAAAAGGTATAACTAGAAAGTTATGAACAAAATGAGTAAATAATGTGTCCGAATCAGGTATTGAGAACCTTAATAGAACCGAAAAGAACCCAAGATTTCCAGGGGTTCCGGTTCTTTAAAATTAATAATAAAGGTTCCGGTTTCCCATAAATACGTTTTTTTTCGGGTTCCGGTTCGGGTCCATGCTCATTTGTCATATAACAAACCACAGGAAATGACAGACATCAGATTATTATACTCACAGACACAAACGTAGGAATTAGGAAAGGTATGAACTTCGCTGCCTGGACGACGGTCTCGCTATTTGCTCTGGACATTATGATCTGCATTGACCTCTTGAACTCGGGAGTGGCATCTAACCAATCACACGCATAGGCCGCGTCGCATACCAGCGTGCTCTGGAATTTGTTCACAAGTAAAACAAAGTCGAGTGAATTGGACGAGATTGTGTAATCAATGACATTAACAGATTTCGACTTCTGTTTTTTTTTATATTGGGTTTCAACGACGCACGATACTGATGGCCACGATCTATTGGCGTCGGTGAATGAAGAATGAGATGATGGGATGATGATAAGTAAGGTTATTTCCTCAGGTGTTTTGGATGGTGGTAAGGAGTCGGTCGTGGCCTGTTGTTTAGGAACCATCCCAGTATTGACCTGAACGACAGAGGGAAACCACGGAAAACCCCTGTCAGGATGGTCGATCATGGCGGGAATCGAACCCCGGTCTCCCGAATGACGGTTCAGTGTTTTACCACTCGGCCACGCGTCTCGGTTTCGACTTCTCGAAGGACGCAAAAAATGCGTTGTTGGATGACCGGGTTAGGTATATAATCATGCGGAATGTCATGGAGATCCTATGTACCCTATCTATACCCTATGTATCATGTAATTGATACATGCACCTTGAGTTCCGAACAATCATGTCACTGCCTTCCTGTTTCATTCATCACTCATTTTGATCGCTCCACAATTCAATTGCTCAGACCTGTTACTCGAATTTGCGATGTCATTTTGTTGGCTTCAATTGAATTAAGAAATTCCATCATATATTTTTCACAATCGAAACGTCTCAAACGATCTATGTTGAACTTTGAAATAATTTGCATCATTGTTATGCTGTAATTCTTGAACTGAATTTGACCAATGAAAATAGACGAGTATCATCTAGATCGAGTCAATGCTCGACATGTATCCGTTGAACTTGCTGCATAACGAACTCATACAAATATTGTGAGTGATCTCACCTGATCCATTATTTCACTCATTAACCAAGTGAGGGTGAAAAACGCCGAGTAAATGACCAATGCTATGCTCGAAAATAATATCGCCACTGGATTGAGTGAATCCACCTGGAAAATATGATGGGCTTCATGTGAGAGATCAAAACAACGCGCCTGGATATCGATATAGTGCGTGGTGTCATACTCGTAAAGGATTCAAGTAATGAAAGAGAAACACCTCTCCATGAGACTAAAGTCTATCCGAATATTTCCGCTACGTACATCTCTTTCTGTCATTCATATATTTTCTGTTAAGCTGGGTTCTCATGACGATTTTTCACGTGACGTCCGTCAAAACTTCGAACGGCATCGTTAGAGTGAAATAGATCGTGTTCCCATGCCGTATTTTTTCCGTCACATAAAGTAATGCTTTATATCGGCAAAAACTAGAACTTTTCGTATGCAACCATCGAAATCAACGAGTCAACATGACACCATCTTGGGCAATTATATTTTCTAATTGCTTCGATGAACATTCCTTCATTTAATACCACTCACCTTTTTGTTCAACAACTTATCTTGACAGGCGCTAAATGACCTCGCTGTCGATGGGCCTCAAAACCCTAATATTCATTCATTCATTCGAAACTGATCATTAAAAATGAATGATTGTTCATACAACCTCAAAATATAAAACGACGTGTGATTTTACTCGCGATCATAACAGTTATATCGAAGGAAAACGGAAATGCCACGATGCGATCCTACATTCGATTGAATTCGCAAATCATGCCGTCCCGTGCCGTGACGGATGTCAAAAGTGAGAATTTGCTTTACTTGGACGGGGAAAAATCGTTTCCTCCCGCCGATGCATTCTCTTGCGCGTGATTGGTTGAAAGTTGTCGTCGGCCGGAGTTCTGACGGACCGACGTGAAAAAATCGTCATGGGAATCTAGCTTTACTTGGTATTTCCCATGAGTATTGCTGAAGTTACCAATCACAAAATATTCTGACAATATTTATTTCTCTCTTTCGAATCGTTTGACGATCTCATTCAGCAATGGCTCTGCTTCGAAATCGAGGTCGAGGTTAGCATGAGTTCGATCGAAAACAGCCTAATTGATTGGTTCAATGAATAATTGATCCTTCATTCACTTATTCATGGACATACCCTCAAATAACCCATCTATTGGTGAGGTCTCATCGAAAATTGATGTTGAACGTTAAAGAATTATATAACAATATAATTATATAATATTATCCATTCCGATCGGAGAAGTGAATTGTTCTCTCTCGCTTTCAACAATAGATGATATCACTTTTGCCAATGCTGTATCTACACGTATTATTACATAACTAGAAATAATATCACGAAAGACATTGGAGAATCGATCATCGGAGTATCGTTTCACCATCGGTGAATCTAGACATAATTTTTGAAAAATGCATTCTGTAAAGTTAATGAAATATAATTGGGGAGAGTACACAAAAGATAAGTCTACAGGAAAGCTAGAAGAAGAGATGAGTGAGAGCGCGAGAAGAAAACGAGGTTCATGCAAAGATGTGGATGAAAAAAGATTGAGCAGAACGGAGAGCATGACGAGTATCGGTGAATTGAAATGCAGATAGAAGAGAAGAGTATGAAGACGATGCCAACAATTTGATGGATTATAATAACGTTTGATCCTCCAGTTTCAACACATTGGGTCGAAGGTTTGTGAACAACATCATCTGAGGCCTCAGACGGAACCGACTATTATTGTCCATCGAATTATACAACCTTCATACTTCAAAGTAGGTTCAAACTTCGATCATTGGAACATTTGCTCTCGAATCTGTAATGACATGTGGAGCACCTCATCTTTTAATTCATTACCTTGGAGTTCATAACCATTGTCAATCCAAACATGACGTAATTGATGGTTATTGTACAGACTAGTATCGAATCCATGATACTCTCGTAGTCGTTGATCAACCTGTGAACAAGAACTGAATTGGTGACAACATTGAATCATTTCTTTGTTTGGGGCAAGAGCAAAGAGAAGAGACAGATCCAATTGTGCGAGATAAGTGAAGCAAGCGAACATTCTATATCTATTTATGACACCCAATCAGGATGTTATTGAATCAGGTGCATCACATCTGTTTCAACATGATTTCAAACATTGAATTAACCCACCTTATAATTGCTTGATGGTGAATAACACAGTCTGTCAAAAGATCCTTCATTTCATCATCAATCGGGCAATTGGTCACTCGCTGTGACGTAATATTCCTTATTATTGGTTCCACAATGATGTCATTGTCTTCCATAATGGTATTGTGGATCTTTTCCGCCAATGAAGGTGAATCCAAGCCCCGGTTCGATGAAGATTGTGTCATCAGAATTTCGCGGTTCATGGTCATTGTAGTTCCATGCCTGTCATTCATCTTCGGTGGCTTGGATATACAGTCTGAAATGTTCAGTTCCTTAGTCCGTCCCATCAATGAAACTGCATGTGTTTGCAGCAATATCTCTTCGGACAAATCCTCCACATGAATGTTCCGGTTGTCGAATTTCACCGATACTTTTGCAGCTGCGTTTTCTCGAATGTTCTTCAGATTGTTTTTCAATATTTCGAACTGAGCAATGATGTGGATTGGTACGTTGATCAAGATCGTGAAGCTCGTACCGACTGTACTGGCAGCGATTTCAGTGAGTATTGTCATGGTGAAGAGTGTCAGTTGATAATATGGCGTTAATTTTCCATTATATGGCAACCACATACTATAGAGAGAAATTATAGTTGTTATACATTGAAATATTCTCAGCACATACCATATATGTCGCTCACTGAAGGTTGTATTCCTGATGAATCAAAAATGACAAAAATAAAGCCATTGCACAAGGGAGGTGATAATACGTTTTTGTCAAATTACAGACCAAGAGCTTTGCTCTCTGTTTTTTCTAAGGTTTTTGAAAATTGTATTTGTAATAGATTAATAAAGTTCTTACATGTTAATAATATCATAAATGATAACCAACATGGTTTTATTAAAGGGAAGTCTACCAGTACGGCAATTGCCAGCTTCGTCAACAAAGTTTTAGACTTACTAGACAAAAAACGAAACCCTATAGCAGTTTTTTACGATTTCATCAAGGCCTTTGATTCGGTCAATCATAATCTACTGCTCACAAAACTCATGAGGTATGGAATAAAAGGCAAGGCGCTTGATTGGATTGAATCATATCTGTTAAACAGGAAACAGTTTGTAGAAGTGATGGACAATACAGGTGTATGCCTATCTAGTGAAGAAGTAATTAATATTGACGTGCCTCAGGGGTCAACGATTGCTCCAATCCTCTACATTTTATCCACTAACGATATGCCGTAAAATGTTAATGAAGGCGAGCTACTGTTCTATGCAGACGATACGTCACAGTTATTAAAAAGTGACAACCTGTTCAAGGAAAATAATACTGGACTTTCAGCGGTGGATCAAGTGGAGAAATATTGTCAATCGAACGGGTCATGTATTAACAATAAAAAAACAGCAATGATGCAATTTTCAACAAATAAGTCGATAATGAATTATTATTATTATTAACTCTTGCAGTTGCATATAAATGCGCGGTGGCAAGTTCCCTATCGATCCTATCCTATCGCCTCCCTAACCTTCTGACGGAATAGGTTCAACCCTATTTCATCTTCCTCAAGTATACTTTTACTAAGCCCATTCCAATCCCTACCTGTCCTATTCAAGAAAGAGAACTTACCGACATCTAATTTAGCCCCCTTTATAACTACTGCTCTATCATGACATCGCCTACCCTCATACCCTGACTCATTCCATTCAATCAACCTATTCAACTCTCCCCAGCCCCCTTCTCCTTCCATTACCCTGAAGAAATTACAGATCCGATCCTCCTTTCTCCGTATTTCCAATTCCCGCCATCCCAAATCTCAAATCATCTCAGATGGACTCTCCAATATCCTCATCCTCTCCCCCCATTTCCACCTCCTAACCCTACCTGTAACCCTTCTAACTGCAATCTTTTGCACCCTTTCCACATCCCTTATCTCACCTAATCTATAAGGATCCCAAACTGAACTAGCATATCCCACCATGGAACGCACTAACGAGAAAATAAGCCATTTCCTTTATCTCCAGACTTGTCCCCCTAAGCTGCCTCATTACAAAGTTTAGTGCATTTATACTCTTTTTTACTATTCTCTCAATCTGACTCCCCCACCCTGGACGTCTATCAAATACCACCCCTATGTACTTGTAATTTTCCACTGACTCAAGTGACTTCCCTCCTACATCATACACTACATCAGCCCTCACTCTCCTCCTACCAGAGGTGACTAACTTACACTTCCCTTCATTTAACCCCATCTTGTTCAACTGAACCCAACAATTAAGTGCCGTCAAATCTACCTGCATAGCTACTACATCCTCCTCTGTATTGATTTCCCTATATACCACACAATCATCTGAAAATAACCTTATTCTCGAATTAACAACCCTAGTCAGATCATCTATATATGAATCAAATAATAACGGACCTAACACACTGACCTGTGGAACTCCTGACGTAACCTTAACCTCGCTTGAAACCTCCGAACCTACTCGAACTGTTTGAACTCTATCCTGAAGAAAGTTTCCAATCCAATTAACTAACCCAGCATTCCCAATGGACAGTTTCAACTTCCCTGATAATATAGTGTGATCTATCTTGTCGAAAGCCTTTTCAAAATCTAAAAACACTGCATCAATACAGCCCCCCTTGTCTACTACCCCTGCCAGCTCTTCCGCGAAACCTAACAACTGTGTCTCACATGTATACCCCTACCTAAATCCATGCTGCACTTCCGAATTACCCCTATGTTCATCTACTTTCTCCATTATTCTCTTTAAAACTATCTTTTCCATCATCTTACATACATATGACGTTAAACTGATTCCCCTGTAGTTGTCTACCCTGCCCCTTTGCCCTCCCTTTGAAATTGGAACCACCTCCGCTTTTTTCCAATCTTGCGGTACTCTACCTGCTGTGAGTGAGGCTTGGAACAACCTTAGCAAATAACCTACAACCCCCTTACCCGCTAATTTCAGGAGATCGCTTTGCACCCCATCTATGTCTGGTGACTTCCCACTTTTTAGTTTCCTTAATACATTCCACACTTCCCCCTCTGTAAGCAGGACTTCTCCCCCCCCCCTCCAGTGTTGTTTCTCCCTCCCCTATAATTCCAGTCACATTGAACACTACCCCGTAGAATCTATTTAATGCTGCTGCCTTCTCCTTATCCGGTCTCCACTCATTCCCTCCCTGATCAACCAAGGTGGGCAACTCCTCACTACTACCCTTCTGACTAGAAACAAACCTGTACATTCTATTCCAGCTACCCTGTACATCACGTTCATTAAACATACCACCCATGTTTACCACACCACATACAAGTTGTCTTTCGCCTCCCTTTTAGCCCTGTTTAAGTCCCGCCTTAGGTCCCTGATCGCTTCCTTTTCCTCCCCTGACTCCCTCAATTTCCTACTCATCTTTCTACCTTTTCTCTTGAGCCTCCTAACCGTACTATTATAGTAGGCAGGATCTGCATTTGCCTGCAACACCTTATAGGGAACCAACATATCTCTAACCTCCTCATATACTTTCCGAAAATTGAACCACAGACCTTCAACATCACGCTCGTCTATCTCACACCACTTCTCAAACCTATCCTCAAAAGCTTTTTGAACCTCTCTTGCCTGCACTTTTTTGTACCCCCAAACTTTCTTCCCAACGTTATCGGTTTGAACCGGAGCTAAAGCTAAGCTGACTATAGGTACCCGATGATCGCTAATACCATCAACAACCAACGTTTTTGCTCACAACTCACTCGGCCTGACTAACACTACGTCTAGAATATTTGTACCCCCTAACCTTCTACTCCTGGTTCCCTCCTCCACAACCTGATGAAAACCTTCGTTTAATATGCCCGTAACGATATTTTGCATTACTCCCCTCCCTTGTTCTCTACCTCCTACCTCCCACCTTACGTTAGGTGTTCAAATCTCCCGCTATAATTAAACTCTCTACATTATCCCTAGCACTAAGCCTATCCTCTAAACATGAATAGTACCCCACTTTCATATTTGCATGGTAAAAGTATAAAAGAAAGTCAAACAACAACGTTTTTAGGAGTAATTATTGATAGAAAATTAAACTGGGAAGCGCACACCCGTAGTCTCATTCAAAAATTAGCTGCAGGTTGCTTTCTTATTAAAAGAATCCTAGATCTATGTAACACAGATATTGCTAAGTTTGTATATTTTTCATATATTCAATCTCGGTTTAATTATGGCATTATACTATGGGGACAATCTAGTCAAGCTAAAAAGATATTCACTCTACAGAAAAGAGCTGTAAGAAGTCTCGCAAACGTAAGTTTTAATCCTACCACAGCTCACATGAGCATGACTTTTACAAAGATTCGTGTGTGAATCTTTTTAAAAAATTTAATATTCTTCCTCTTCCATGTTTATATATTTTTAGTGTCATCATGTATGTAGTGAATACCAAACAAGTTTCTGTAACAAATGAGAGGAATCATGAATATATGACAAGAGAGAGAAATAATTTTATTAAATCAAATCATAGATTAGCCATGTTTGAGAATGGTCCTAACTACTCAGGTTGTAAACTGTTCAACTCTCTTCCTAGTAAAATTAAAGAATATAAAAATGTTAGCGTAAACAAGTTTAAAATAAATTTAAAAACGTTTCTTCAAAGCAAATGTTATTATTCTATTTCCGATTTCATTCTTGACTGTAAAAATACTACTCTTTAAATGTCTCTACTTATAGCCTTATGTGTTTTTAAATATAATAGTTTATTATTAAACGATTGTAATGTACGTATATCTTATGTGACGTGACTGATATCTTTGTGACAAGATCAATAGTCAAAATGAAAAACTAGTCAAACGCGAAATATGCGTTGTAAGATGAGCTAGATATCTCAATAAGGTATAAAAGTCCTTAAAGTAGTTCTACCCTTGCTACTTTATCGACTCTGGTATTCTACACACCTTGATATCTGAATAAGCTATTAAAGTCGTTAAAGTAGTTCTACTCTTGCCACTTCATTGACTCTGGTGTTCTACACACCTTGACGCATATAAAAAATACTTCATTGTTGGTCAACTCTTGAATCTAGAAAGCAGTGAATCTCGACAACTTAAGTCTGTCACAATTTTTATGATATATTTTATGAATATTATCAGTCATTTTATTTTTTTTCTTCAAAACGACTGATCAGAATTTCTCACAAAATCGTATTAATGTGTAAAATCCATGTATACACATTTAGAGAGAATTTCATTCCATTTGGAGAGATTTTATTTTTCAACATTTTCTGCCCAGCCAAATCTTATGGGGTTTTTAGAAACTTTGAGATGATGATTCTCAAAATCGGTTCGACCGATTCATCCCAAAAACTATACAGTTCTAAGTTGGATGAGTTTGCGTGTACAAAAAAAGTTTCATGTTGATCAGTCAACCCTTGCGACCTGTGGAGTGCTTACAAACAAACAAAAGAACACACAGACAAAGCCCTATAAGAGTGGGATGGAGACTTTGCTACGCTCATCAATTATTGTTATTATTTAGACTAGTCAAACGCGAAATATGCGTTGTAAGATGAGCGAGATATCTGAATAAGGTATGAAAGTCCTTGAAATAGTTTTACCCTTGCTACTTTATCGACTTTGGTATTCTACACACCTTGATATCTGAATAAGCTATAAAAGTCGTTAAAGAAGTTCTACTCTTGCCACTTCATTGACTCTGGTATTCTACACACCTTGACGCATATAAAAAATACTTCATTGTTGGTCAACTCTTGAATCTAGAAAGCAGTGAATCTCGACAACTTAATTCTGTCATAATTTTTATGATATATTTTATGAATATTATCAGTCATTTTATTTTTTTTCTCCAAAACGACTGTTCAGAATTGCTTAAAAAATCGTAATAATGTGTAAAATCCATGTATACACATTTAGAAAAAATTTCATCCCATTTGGAGAGATTTTATTTTTCAACATTTTCCGCCCAGCCAAATCTTATGGGGTTTTTAGAAACTTTGAGATGATGATTCTCAAAATCAGTCCGACCGATTCATCCCCAAAACTATACAGTTCTAAGTTGGATGAGTTTGCGTGTAAAAAAAAAGTTTCATGTTGATCAGTCAACCCTTGCGACCTGTGGAGTGCTTACAAAAAAAAAAAAAAAAAAAAAAAAAAAAACACACAGACAAAGCCCTATAAGAGTGGGATGGAGACTTCGCTACGCTCATCAATTATCATTATTATCATTACTATTATTGTTATATATGACCTAATTATTTTTTCATGGAATCATTTTCAATCTATACCTAAATCAATTACGAGGAACAAACTTCTTCCGCTCATACTGGATCAAATGTTGTTATCCGGTACTAACAATAATTATTGTTTCACACCGTACCCTTGTTATGATCATTATTCAATATTATCTGCGATTCCTTTTCGTTCCAATCAAGTCCAGAAATGAGGTATGTTTCCAATATAACTCATGGAAGCTCATGATGAATGTTCTCGCAGAAGCAGAGCGAAAATTTCGAGAGAACCCCTGTTTTCCATGTCCGGTCGAATATTGAATGAGTGATGATTTCACTATTCGAATACCGGTATTGATGTGAGTATCGTTCATTATATTACCTGTGCATGAATTTCCTCTCTTCATATAAGAGAACGAGAAACATCAGTGGTATGAAGATGCCACTGAAGAATATCATGGGATAAATGAAGCCAATAGTTGTTATGAATCTTGCGAATCGTTCCGCCTTTTCACGAACAGATCTCGAATATTCGTGTTGTAGCTGTTTGTTATCCTGCATTTCACGCAAGTCTTCTACCAACTGTAGAATGTCTTCAACACGATGATTCAACGTCATGTGACAGACTATTGCATATATGTGTATCACGATCAAACAGCAGGATGAACAGACTTCTATTGCATCGACATCCCAGTTGGTAACGATGTTCATCAGTTGCAGGACAAATATCTGAAGCAATGAATGTAAGAGGCTTGCTGTTCCAAGTAATTTCAGAACTAGAGTGAACCAGTTCTCTGCTGCAGACTTGGTATATCCTGTGAAATACACACATTTCATGACATCGATCGATCGTTGAAATGAACAATCTGACAGGTATACGTAGGTGATGAATGAATATTAGGGTTTTAAAACGCATCGACAGCGAGGTCATTTGGCGACTGTCGAAATAAGTTGCTGAACAGAAAGGTAAAAGGTGTTATATGAAGATGCAAGTGAAATTTTGATGGGAACACCTTAATATATGAAACCAAGGCTAAACTATCCACTAAGACGTTATACACTTGATTAGTTAGAACCGAACATGTGTGTGCTGTAAAGGGTCACACCCATGGGACTAGAAGGAGAACGTTTTATTTCTTGTTCTCAGTTCAAACTCGCGCTCAATTAGAAGTGGAGAAATGACAAACCATGATAATTATATGTTGAAATATGGTTTGATTTGAAATATTCCTGATGTCTATTCCAAGAGATCAATATCAAGTATAAGTATCAAATGTCAAGTAGCAATATAGTAGAAGAAGATGATTGCATAAACAACGTCCTCTTGGTCAGACATAAAAGTGTCCTGATTGGGGCAGTTTGAGAGATGATACTGGTGACAAGACGACTTTATCGTCTCACGCAGATCCACGAGCATGTAAAATGAAATCCAATAGCTTCGATAATCTTAGAAAGCTGAATATGGTATTTATCGACTTGGAATTATTGCCAAAAATCTTTGATATTGTGTCTTCCATACGAAGCTGTCTCCGCACAGCAGTAGATTTCCAACACTCGAGTAATATGTGTCTTAACAGTCAAAATCTCGTTCCAAATCTCACTTCTGGAGACGATTTTTACGGTGGTGAATAGATAGGAATGTGTTAAAAGTGTGTGTCCCACTCGCAGACGAGTGAGAACCAATTCCTTACTCCGTGAACCTCGGATTGGAATCCCTAAGCACTAACAGTTGGCTTTATTCATTTAAGCTAGTTGTTGGTCTGCCTGTCCCATTCTATTCGGAAACGAGATTTCAAAAGTAGTTTGAAATACCCCATGAAATCAGTGAAAGGCACTCTCGGGTTATCAATATCTTCTTTCTCTTTCTATTCTTCGGCAGCCGTGTCCGCTAACTCATTACCACTAATCCCCACGTGTCCAGGTACCCAGCAGAACTCTACACTGAAATCCTGTGAGACAAGGCCGTTCAGGAATGTCTGCACTTTCTGGACTAGATGGTGAGTTGGAAAGATCTGAGTTAAAGCTTGGAGTGCACTCGAAGTATCGGAACAGATCAGGAAGCTCTTCTCAGGCCGTTGTTGAATGTGCTGTAGAGAGGTAATAATTGCAAACAACTCGGCTGTATATACGCCACTCATCGAACCTAATCTAAAACTAACAGTGGAGGATTCGCTCACGAATGCGCAGCCAACTTTGACGTTCAGTTTTGATCCGTCCGTGAAGTATTTAATATGTCCGGAGTAGTGTGTGCAAAGCTCCAGATATTTTTGCTTATACTCTTCTGTACTTGTGAATCAGGCCTATACGTACAGCATCATATCGAGATTTTTTTTAGTCGACTCTGATATAGTTATTTTGTTATATCTGTTATTTTGTTGTATACTATTTTGTAAACATGTGTATTATGTTATTTTGTAATTTTGTTTTATAATACCAATAAAATGAACTTGAACTTGAATCTATAGCTTCTCGAACCGAACTTTACACTCAGACACTGAGTATCAAAGCACTGAGCATCAAGGCTCAGTGTTCAGTTCGGTGTAGTCAGCCCTAACCTCACTCATTCCAACATTCAGTTAACCAAGACTTGGTGTCTAGAAAGATGAAGTTGGCATGAAATGAGCCTGATTCAGTCAGACCTGACCTAGCTCAGCCTTACATAACTTTCAGGGCTAACTATTTCAAGACCGACTTTCAGTAATCGTCAGCTCACTTTATCAAGTTCCATAGTTTTTCATGGAAGCCTCGATAATCTAGGCTTCGAGAATCACAAAATCAACTCAAATCCACAGATTGACAATCAACATATCAGAACTGACTCTCAGGAGATCCCGTGGATCATATATTGACACTGAGGCTCACTGAGAGGAGGACCGATTCCGATCCAACGACGCCTATAGAAACGAGGCTCAGAATATTTGGTCCCACATGCTCATCAGAAGAATTGGAATCATCATTTTGAAGTGGTTGCAGCAATTATTTTGACCAATTCGTGAGCGACAGAAATGAGCCGGTGAAAGTGGAAGTTACATGCAGAACGGAAGCTGTTGCGATGTTGACAGTACCTTGAAATGTTAGGAGTTTCAGCTCCAGCTCCAAACTTCTCCCATTCGATGATGACATCGCTTCCGATGCAGCAAACCTTTCAATCGACATCTTTCGGACAATCATTCAGGCCACACTTTCCTGCTGTAGGAACTGAAATGAGTACTTATCACGAAAATCAAACGAACTGTGAATTAGAGTCTGAATTATGTTTGTATGTTTTCAGTTTGGAGACATTGATGAGATCTGTATTCCTGTTGTATCATGATTCTGATGTCTTCCAGAGTTTCGAAGTGATTACGAGAAAACTTTCTCCCGCAAATCGACTTTAACGACCACTCAGAATAATCGACACCAATTTGAGAATTATTTCTCCCGGTGGAATGTCTGTGTTTTTTTTTACCCTCGTGAGGTATTATTATTCATCTTTATAGTTGTGTTAGTCTAACCCTGAATAGCTATCTACTTCTCGATATCGAAAGCTGTTATTTCAGTACGATTTATACATACTCCATTCATTCAGTTCAA
This sequence comes from Brachyptera risi, assembly GCA_964007535.1. Classification (NCBI taxonomy): domain Eukaryota; kingdom Metazoa; phylum Arthropoda; class Insecta; order Plecoptera; family Taeniopterygidae; genus Brachyptera; species Brachyptera risi. The sequence continues at coordinate 16,105,852 of OZ023335.1, read as the reverse complement.
ATTTTCTAGTGCTACCACATATCTTTCGAAAACTCCTTACACATTTCTCCAATGTGACCAAATTCTTCGAATACTTTGCGTCGAATTGACTTTTTTTACCTTAGTAATTGGCATTGCAATGATCGTTACGTCGCAGATTTTCGTAAAGACTGAATGCCTTCATCACAACGATATAATGGAGAGGGTAGTTATTCATATTGAAGTAATGTTTATAGTGTCTCGTACTGAACTCGTCCTGTAAGGTAATGACGGTCCACAAGTGTATTCCTCATTTATATTTTATTCGACTTCCCGAAAACCGGGAGTTCATTTATTCGTGGCAGAAAGATCACAAATACGCCCACATCTGAATTTAGAGTCTGGTCTATTCAATAGACCTATCCAAAGTCCAGTCCATGGTCCAGTCCATAGTCCAGTCTGGCCGAAGTGTAGTCCAAAGTACACAATGCTGAGAATTATAATTGAATATTTGATATTTTTTTTGAGAATATTTGTCAACCATGTGCCCAACCAGTTCCAAAAGAGATTCATGTTCCTTCTATACCAGGAGTCTGATATTCATATCATCACAAAGTGATCACAAAAAAACATATTTTCGTCTAAATCAACTTCAATGTCCTCTGCATAATTGCCATCTCTCTGAAAATCACGTGTTTTAATGAAATCTGTTTGACTGTTTGAGGACCTCAGAGATGGTGCCTCAAGTCGGTATCATATAGATGTGTTGAACTCACCTTGAATCACTCCAACTCCGTGCTCCTCAATTCAGACCAATCGTAAGCCGACATTTCAGTTCGATTTAGTCTTACTTTATCCATGCAATACTTCATATCAAGTGTTACCACATCAAGACTTCTTCTCTCAAATACTTCCCACACATTTGTTCGATGTGACCGTGTTGCTTGAATACTCCGACCTGAATACGTGTTTCATCGTTCTCCACTTGTTTCGTGTTGTAAGAATTATTATGGGGCGTGTGTTCTCGGAAAATAGGTATGTCTCAATAGTTACCACGAAATGGAGAAGGTAGTCCATCCTTATACTTTTTACACATGTCGTGTCTCATATTGAACTCGTAGTTGAAAGAACTGACGCCTCTCGGTTGTATTGTTCATTCATATTTCATTAGCATTCACGAAACCTGAAAGCGTATGTATTTGTCGCGAAACTTTTTCCAACACGCCCCTGTTCGAGTATAGGGGATAAGTCCATGGTACACGTACTGAAAATCAAAATCGTTCATCTGTATTCTTTTCATTTCACCTATCTGTATTCAAGAAAATTGTATAGCTACACTTCCTCATCGTATAACTTGAATTGCATTCAAAGTATCTTTCTTCAAATTTACCAGCCACCCAAAATACAAGTATTTTTTTGAGAATAGTTCTCAAACCGGACAAAAACGTTTCTATGTTTACGATGTGTGATCAAATTCATCAACATTGATTCGAGATTACCTTTGACCATAGATTGTGACGTTGGTCAGGATGAATAAGGTTTTGTGGAAAGTTTCATTCAAGTGCAGCATTGACCGGAGTCGACATAGACTGATTGAATCAGTTCGTAGAGAAAATACCCGCACTCAATATATTGTCACGACTACGTTTTCATCTATGCCATTGGGATGTATGATGAGAGGATAGTCGTGAGGAATTTCAAGATTAGTTACATATAAACCAGGTTATTGGATCTTCAAACGATAGTTCATTGCGAGATCATTTCGAGTATAATAATAATAATAGTTTATTCACAGAATACTCATTTACAAGTTATATTTCGTCAGGATAATACAAATGTTCAGGTCTTAAATAGTAGTTCATCAATATTATAAAACTCCTTGTCCAACAGATAACGCTTCACATTAATTCCAAAAAGATTGAAAGATTCTATACATGTTATATATTTAGGAAGAGTATTAAAAATTTCCAAAGCATTATGGTCGAGTCCCGACTCATAAAGGGCAGTGTTATGACTAGAAGCTACAAGATTATTTCAATTGCTGGTGCTGTATGCATAGGAGCATCGAAATGCCAAGAGAGGTTCTAAGAGAGTTTGCATATAGATGCCAAAAGAGGTTTTGAGCTGAAAAGCGTGAATGTAAGAAAAGGTGGAACATGCATGCCTGTGCTGGCTACTCCCTGTTCGGTATAGATTATTTGAATATACGTTACATCAAGAACACCGTGGCGAGTTTCTCAGAGTGGCACCGGGGTAAGACGCGGACCCGGGACTCGGACATCTTCCCTCCGCCTTCCCGCCCACGTCCTGATGAGGTCAACTCCCGGAACACGTCCGTCCCTGTCGATAGTCGATCCAAGAGAGCACAACAACGGCGTTTCTGTGGAGTAACACGCGTATATAGAACAGCTGATCCACAGTGCATTTACCTGGCTTTGCAAGCCATACACTTTGTGGATACTAGAGACAGTACGAGCTGGCTATAGTTCTTTCCATTCCAGTAGATGTTTCTGGGGGCTTGGACTCGACTTTCACGTGGAATTGTATATTTTCACGTATGAAATCCACGTGAAATCGTGCTCTCTTGGATCAACTATCGACAAGGACGGACGTGTTTCGGGAGTGGACCTCATCAAGACGCGGCCAGGAAGGCGAAGGGAAGATGTCCCGAGTCCCGGGTTCGCATCTCGTCACGGTATCACTCTGCGAGACTAGCCACGGCGTTCTTGTCGTAACGTTTATTCAAATGATCTATATTGAAAGGGAGAAGCCAGCCGAGTCATTCATGTTCCACCTCATCTTACATTCAAATATTTAGTTGATAACCTCACTCGGCATTTATACTCCAAATTATCTCCCGATGAACTATCGTTTGAAGGTCTTTCCGTAATTGATCTCAGAATCCCTTACGACTACCCTCTCACTATACATCCCCATGGCATTAATCTTACCATTAATTATCAATATTAATTATTAATATATTAATTATTGATATTATCAGTAAATACATGAGTGTGACAATATAATGGGCAATTCATTGTTCAAACTTGCGATCGATTTTCAGAGAAGCAACCCTACTCATATCTACCTTTTCTCATTATTGTTGCTCTGTATATGCGTGGATCGATTACCTAGCAATGGCGTTGATGAGTCATCGTATAAAGCACTGAATAACGCGATTATGAGGCGTGCACATTCATTAAATTGGAGTGATACATTGACAATATCTCATAAGACGGTGGGGAAGTAGAGTACCGATTCTGCGGACCACAGTATTGTGAACTCCAATATTCTGAACCACAAGAAAAATATATAGTGAACCCCAGTATTGTGGCCACACGATTAAATCCGAAAATTGTACAAATACTTTGATTTTGTGACCCCCAATACGGTGATCCACAGAACTAGATCACCGGGGTCCAGAATATCTTTTCAAACGACTTGATTGGTTCTGTGGACCCCAATAAAGTTATAAAAAATAAATTGCTTTTGTCAACCTCGATGAACTGAACCCCGATATTGTGGACCACAGAAGTGTATCCAAATGTCGTTTGGATATAGTGAACCATAAAATTGATACTGTACATTGTGAACCACGATATTGTGGCTTCCAATATAGTGGTCCACGAAACTAGAACACCGAGGTCCAGAGTATCTTTTCCAACGACTAAATTGTTATTGTAGACTCTAGTCAAGTGGTCCACGGGGACATCGACATTGTCAATCTGAAAACTGTACCCCGATGAAGTGATCAACAAAGAAGATATACTGGCCCCCAACCCGAACTATGCTGGCGCGCACGAGTGTGAATGTTATGTACTATTAGCAAGGCTGCATCCCTGACGCCGTGCACTCGTGACGCACCACCATAGCTCGGGTTGGGGGCCAGTATATCTCTTCTGTTGATCACTTCATCGGAGTACAGTTTTCATTTTGACAATGCCGATGTCTTTGTGAACCACTTTACTAGGGTACATAATACCAATCTGGTTGTTGGAAAATATATTTTCAACCCCGCTGTTCTAGTTTTGTGGACCACTATATTCGGGACCGCAATATAAGGGCTAACAATGTCTAACTAGCTTTGGGGTACAGCATATCAACTTTGTGGTCCACTATATATATATATATTATATATATATATATATATATATATATATATATATATATATATATATATATATATATATATATATATATATATATATATACGACATTTGGATACACTTTTGTGGTCCAGAATATCGGGGTTTAGCTTATCGAGGCTAACAATGACAAATCTCTGTGGATCACTCCACTGCAGTTCACAATACCAATTTTGTCGTTGGAAAAGATTCTGGACCCCGGTGTTCTGATTTTGTAGACCACTATATTGGGGCCACAATATCGAGATTCACAATGTCTAACTAGCTTTGAGGTACAGAATATCTACTTTGTGATCCACTATATTCACAAGACATTTGGATACACTATTGAAGTCCACAATACCAATTTTGTCTTTGGAAAAGATATTAGGGACCCCGGTGTTCTGGTTTAGAGGATACCATATCGGGGCAACAATATCTAGGCTCACAACATCTAACTAGCTTTGAGGTACAGAATATCTACTTTGAGGTCCACTATATTCACAAGACATTTGGATACACTTTTGAGGTCCACAATACCAATTTTGTCTTTGGAAAAGATATTCTGGACCCCGGTGTTCTGGTTTTGAGGATACTATATCGGGGCCACAATATCTAGGCTCACAATATCTAACTAGCTTTGAGGTACAGAATATCTACTTTGTGGTCCACTATATCCACACGACATTCGGATACACTTTTATGGTCCACAATATTGGGGTTCTGTCTACGGGTTCCCGGTTAATTACATCACACTGGCATTGGTTGAGGTTTACACGATGAATTGGGAACCTTCTGGAGATACTTTCGATCAATATTAGAATCATCCAAATGAATAAATCGATCAACCGATATACATCTCCGGGAATCAGTGCGAAATAATCGAACGTGAAATATAAATGAGTAGTGTTTTACTGAATTTGCTTGGCTATACAATTCGGTCAGATGGAATGAAGTCAAGTCATGCGTGCGTTCGAGTTCCGGCCATGACATAAGTGTTTATAGATATTAAATATTTAAATATATTTTGTCCTATATTTTATATATTTTGTCGTTCCTCCACTCCTTTTGAGTACGAGTTTGATCTGAGAACAAGTAGTAAAACGTTCTCAACTTAGTCCTACGGGTGTGACCCTTAACAGCACACACATGTTCAGTTTTAACATATTAGTGTATAACGTCTTTAGTAATAGTTTAGTCCTAGTTTTCATATATTGAGGTGTTCCCATCTGAATTTCACTTGCACCTTCATATAACACTACTTACCTTACCTTTTTGTTCAGCAAATCATTTTGACAGGCGCTAAATGACCTCGCTGTTGATGCGCCTTAAAACCCTAATATGCATTCATTCATTCATTCACGAATAGACCGTTATATTTGTAAAACACCCGTTAGGATCGAAAATCAAAGATTTTCCAGCCCGGGGTGAACAATCACTGGGAAAACGCTGCACATGCGTTATGGGATGCGCGAGATCTCATGTGGAATGTAATGGAAAGCTCCGTGTACAGATCGATATTTTATATATATATATATATTATCATATATATATTATTATATTATTATATATTATTATATATCATTATATACTAGGAAAACGCTATATACGCGTTGTTAGACGAGCGTAAAGCGTAAAGGATTTCTTTGGGTAAAAACGGCTTCGAGGGGTACCAAATTAGCACATTTCATGTTTTTTCTTCGAAATAGCACAACCGATCAAGCTGAGAATCTTCAGAAATGTGTATCAATATGTAATTCAACTACACACAAAATTTCAATTTTTTGGAAAATACAAATTTTTTAATTTTTTTTCGCCGTGTTATTCTAACGGGTATTTTTGAAATTTCTTAAATTCATAAAAAAAAGTTATCACCCGATGATGCCACAAAACTATACAGATCTAAGTTAGATGAGAAACCATCATGAAAAAAAGTTTGGAGTTGATAGCTGTAGCCGTTTGACCTGTGGAGAACCGACAAAAAAACATTAAAAAAAAAAAAAAACCTAAGAACGAACACCAATTTTTTTCAGTATGTCAAATTGAATCCTCGCTAAAGCTCGTCCAATTACATATTTCTTATATACTAGGAAAACGCTATATACGCGTTTTTAGACGAGCGGAAAGTAATGGTATGTCGACTTCATTGCCAAACTTTTGCCTAAATTCGCTAATTGGGTAACATTTGAGTTATAAATGGGTAAAAACGGCTCCGAGTGATACCAATTTAGCACATTTCATGTTTTTTCTTCGAAATGGGTGACCCGATCAAGCCGAGAATTTCCAGAAATGTGTATCAAAATGTTATTCAACTTCACACAAAATTACAATTTTTTGAAAATAATTTTTCTTTCTTTTTTTTCTGCCGTGTTATTCTAACGGGTATTTTTGAAATTTCTAAAATTCATAAAAATGAAAGTTACCACCCGATAATGCCACAAAACTATACAGATCTAAGCTAGATGAGGAACCATGATGAAAAAAAGTTTGAAGTTGATAGCTGGAGCCGTTTGACCTGTGGAGAACCGACAAAAAAACATAAAAACAAAAAAACAAAAAAAACATAAAAACGAACACCAATTTTTTTCAGTATGTCAAATTGAATCCTCGCTAAAGCTCGTCTAATTATTAATATTCTCAATATATTTTTATTACATCTAATATGGTTCCACTTTTTGATCTACCCGATGGTTTTCTTAAAAGCCCCCATTCATTTGGTAATTAAAAATGTATTCCGTATATTCGATATAACTCATGAGAATCATGGAGCATCGAGTCGAGTGTACGCCTATAATTTTCAAACACCGTAGAAATATGAATTCATTCGTAGGAAATATTTCTCCCGAATTTTCCTATCCGGACTAGGAAAACGCTATATAGACGAGCGGAAGGTAATAGTATGTCGATTTCTTTGCCAAACTTTTTCCTAAATTCACTAATTGGGTGACATTCAAGTTATAAATGGGTAAAAACTGCTTCGAGTGGTACTAATTTAGCACATTTCATGTTTTTTCTTCGAAATGGCTGACCCGATCACGCTGAGAATTTTCAGAAATGTGTATCAAGATGTAATTCATCTTCACACAGAATTTAATTCTTTTGAAAAAAAAATATTCTATTTTTTTTCCGCCGTGTTATTCTTATGGGTATTTTTGAAATTTCTATATTTATAAAAAATTTTTTTTTTTTTTTTTTTTTTTTTTTTAATAACATCGAAACTTGATACAAAATCATTGTTCCCCAATTAAGGCTATGGATGAAAGATAGGATCGTATTTATTATAAAAATAAAAGTTACCACCCGATAATGCCACAAAACTATACAGATCTAAGCTAGATGAGGAACCATGACAAAAAAAAAGTTTGAAGTTGATAGCTGAAGCCGTTTGACCTGTGGAGAACCGACAAAAAAACATTTAAAAAAAAACAAAAACAAGAACGAACACCAATTTTTTTCAGTATGCCAAATTGAATCCTCGCTAAAGCTCTTCTAATTATTTTCTTGGAAGTGGTTCAACCTATCGCACCTCATAGCTTTACAGTATTGAGTTGGTATATCTTGTACATGTGAAGTTCCATCAGGAGAATCTTCCGTTCGACATGTAGAGCGCGAACAAAAACACAAAAACAGAAGGAGAAAATAGTTTCTTTCAAGTAATATCGAATCGAGTCTTCAATGCGCTGATTCAACAGGAACAACAACGTCTTTCGGAAGCTATACATGTCTAGCAATGAGTTTCTAAACAGTTACCAAAGTTCCTATTACTAGGAAAACGCTATATACGCGTTGTTAGACGAGCGGAAAGTAATAGTATGTCGACTTCTTTGCCAAACTTTTGCCTACATTCGCCAATTGGGTGACATTTAAGTTAGAAATGGGTGAAAACTGCTTCGAGTGGTACCAATTCAGCACATTTTATGGTTTATCTCCGGAATGGCTCACCTGATCAAACTGAAAGATTTCAGAAATGTGTATTAAAATGTAAATCAACTTCACGCAGAATTTCATTTTTTTTTTTTAAATTTTTTTTCTTTTCTTTCCCGCTGTGTTATTTTAATGGGTATTTTTGAAATTTCTTGAATTCATAAAAAAAAGTTACCATCCGATAATGCCACAAAACTATACAGATCTAAGTTAGATGAGGAACCATTAAGAAAAAAAGTTTGAAGTTGATAGCTGTAGCCGTTTGACCTGTGGAAAACCGACAAAAGAACATAAGAAGAAAAAAAAAAAACATAAAAACGAACACCAATTTTTTTCACTATGTCAAATTGAATCCTCGCTAAAGCTCGTCTAATCACGCGGAAATCATGAGATTCTGAGACTCTATCCATAACACCCACATATATACTCCCCATATGACCTCGCTGTCGATGCGCCTTAAAACCCTAATATTCATTCATTATCAATTTACCTCTGAGTTAAACTCTTTTTATACCATCTTGAACAAACCAGTTGATAACAAATATTCAGCCCACCCTCACTTCCTCATGGACTCTTTTCCCTACAAGGGCTTCTTGTGTTGTTACTGTTTCGTATTTATGTAATGTATAAATGTTCTGAACGACAAATAAAAGAATACAATTATGATGAAAATGAAAAATGATTGAATATTCATTGGTAGACGCCCTTTCTCTGCGAATTCACATCAACAGTTACCAGAAAACAGTTGCATGTTTGCGTGAATTCTATTTATTCAAATATGTAAATAATATGTCGAGTGCTGATTCATTGCGTCTATTCATAGTTCAACATGGCGTCACGCGCTATACATTATGGAATACTGTCTATCTGTCTGCATAAAGTAATAGCAATGTGATGCTAGGGCTATTGACCCTAGTGGCCTGCGTATGCTGTAATCCAATACTAGCGTGCGTTTTTGTAGTTGCTGTAGCACGCAGTCTTCATGAACCCAATTTAATGCAGTTAATCAATTTGAGGCAACTCAAGTGAGAAGTTTGTATTTAGTACAACTTCATGATTTGATTGACTTGATTCACAATAATAATAACGATAATAATAATAATGTCTTTATTATGTCTTCAGACCATAACGACATTTTTAGGCTACAAAAAAGCAGGGACCCGAACCGGAACCGGAACCCGAAAAAACCCGTATTTTTAGGGAACCGGAATCTTTATTATTGATTTTCAAGAACCGGAACCCCTGAAAATCTTGGGTTCTTTTCGGTTCCATAAAGGTTCTCAATATCTAATTCAGACTCATTATATTCACTCATTTTGTTTAAAACTTTTATGTTATTTTTTTTCCAGACATTGAAGAATAAATCCTTTTCACGGGATTGTGCCAAAAACGACCGTTGATTCATTTTGTGTCCACGTTTTTGTTCGGGGAAAATACATTGACATTTGAGAGTATGCCTCTATAAAGGAACACAGCTATTTGAGAATCGTTCTCTGGCGGTGCCCTCGTAGCTGTATAACTTATAAGTAATGCACCAAACATAACCGATATCAGAGCGTGTGGCCAGTTTGGTCGAGTTTTCGCTATTTCGGGAATTTCTCCTGTTTCACCATTTATGTATAAATTTTGTCGAAAGAAAAGGTGTAAAGGAGGAACCTCGAAAGTCGAATCCCAGTGTGAGAGGAAAGATCTGTTCCCGGCAGATGGACAAACAAAACAAAGTGTCAAAAACCATCAAAAATAGACGAACCACCACAAGCAAGGAAAACAAAAATATTATGAAATCATTTGGCGAGTGGAACCGGAACCCTCATTCACACTATGGAACCGGAACCGGAACCTTTTTAATCGTAGAACCGGAACCAGAACCGTTATTTGAGAAAATTAAGAACCGGAACCGGAATCTTTATTCATTTCGGTTCGGGTCCCTGCAAAAAAGAGCTATGAGAAATATGTTACATCTACCGCAGGAAACATCGTGCAATTCTTATTTTGAACATTCACAAATAATGACGATGCCCTGAGTGTGTGTGTGTGTATATATATATATATATATATATATATATATATATATATATATATATATATATATATATATATATATATATATATATATATATATATATATATATATATATATATATATATATATATATATAATTTCTCAAGTTTTCGCGGACATATGTGATATTATTATGTTGATTACCTTCAGGATTCTCCCGCTTCATGTTGAAAGATTGCAGTGTAGGGTTGAGGAGGGTTCGGCCTACACTGCAATCTTTCAACATGAAGCGGAAGAATCCTGAAGGTAATCAACATAATAATATATATATATATATATATATATATATATTTAATTGTATGATTATTTAAACTGTTTAAAAATTGCGACCTCCCCCGGGACTTGAACCCGGATCTCCAGATTGCCAGTCTGACGAGCTAACCATTACGCCAGAGAGGAAGATTTTCAAATTGTTTTAAAAATCATGCAATTATGATAACCTATTGGTGGTCAACCAGGAAGTTATCGAAATCATATATATATATTCATATGTATATATATATATATATATATATATATATATATATATATATATATATATATATATATATATATATATATATCCATATATCCATCTATCCATCTCTCTCTCTATATATATATATATATATATATATATATATATATATACATACAGACTGAAAATCATCGAAAATTCATACAGAAATTGATCATTATAATGACTGATGCAGATTATGTCATACGAAGCCAGAGACTATTCAACATATTACTTCGGGCTGTTCGAGTATTGTCAACACTGAATATCTTCACAGACACAATCTATCTTGTAAGATTTTACATCAGCATCTTGCCCAAGCTCACGGTCTTCTTACATCTCAGTCTAGGTATTATGGCTATCAACCAGAGCCTGTTCTTGAGAACGAACGAATTAAACTTTGCTACGATATTCATGTCATAACTGATCTAATCATGCCTCATAACCGTACTGATATAATGAAAAAATAAAATGAAATATAATTATTGAAATATTATTTGAAAAATCCACCGCTCGACTAAATCTTTTTTTTCTGAACCCGTGTTGGGAATTTTTCAATAAGGAGTATTTTTTCACCAAAATTAGCTATTCTTGTACTAAATGCATTTTCAAAAATTTTCGAAAAAACTGACTATAAAGCTGAGGGTCTATAATTTTCTACTGCCGTTCCATCACCACTTTCATATAGGGCACTTATAATAGCGTTCTTCTTCAAACGTCATGGGAAAATCCCTGTCAACAATGATTCGTTAATGAACACAATAGGTTCGACTGAATAAAGTAAATCATATTTAAGTATTTTGCAAGGAATCTCATCAATATTTTTTTGTTTTGTGAGGAGGGGAAATCTTGCATGAGACCCTCGCCGTTTGAATTGCGGAGAGTGTCGGATTCTCACCGACTAAAACCCCTCCTCGTTTTGGGGTAACACCGACAGCGAGGTCATTTCTTCGTTGTTGTTGTTGTTGTTTATTGATATTATTTTTTTTTTTGCCGATGATATCTTTGCAAGTCTGATCAGGTGTCTGATGATTCTGAGATATTCAGTAAACTTATAACTAGATGAAATCAATCAAGTTCAAGCGTCTAAGAAATGTAAAAACCTTATCTATAACTCGACTATCATTCGATAGAATACTTGCAAGTGTGTCTCCCAAGGATAGCTGTTGCCTGAGGAGATCAAATCCAGATGATTTCATTCTTGTTACTTCAGACATAATATCATAAAATTCATTCAGTTTCAATGATGAAAGAAATGTTATTTTTCCCCTGTACCATGAGAATAAGTATTGTCATCATTATCAACACTCATTATTTTGAACGTCCAACTTGGGAAGGGTATGAGCAATAGTCGAAGAGATATTTTTAAAATATTTATTGAAAATATTATCTACATTTTCATTTGAGTTACAAACATCACCTTCATGCATCAGCCTAATCACTCCTCTATCTTTACCGAGTTATCCAAATGATGAAGACAAAAATATAATATTTTGTATACATATATTTGATACATTACAAAAAAAGATTGAGCTTTATTGAATTGATAACTCAAGTCGGAATATAATTAATAATATTGATGAAAAAGAATGAAAAAAATGCATTGATCAAGTAAAATATGTGTATGTTTGGATGATACAGGTGACACACGCGGTCACCGGGCGGTCGACACGTACGTATGTGTAGATTGGCTGTACATAGCTAGCACTCATAAGGGTCATAGATATATAAATTACCGAGATACGCTACTCAGCATTAAGAAGGCGTACATATTTATGTATCGGCAGTAGCTTCACACCGCTTTGCAAACCCTGAAGTATCCGCCATATTCGACATATATTAGTGATAATTGGATGAGCGAAGCGAAGACTCAATTTCACCATTTCCGAAAAAGTGCCTGTTTTTTTCATGTTTTTTTTTTGTTCGCGCTCCACAGGTAAAACGAAAATTCAAAATCCATTAAAACTTGGCATACATAAGTGTCCTTATCTATTTCTATACTGAATAGTTTTGAGGTGCAATCGGTTCAATCACTTCTGAGAAAACTCATTTCAAAGTTTTCAAAAATCCCATAAGAATAACCCAGAGGAAAAAATTCGTGAAAAATATTTTTCTCGAGAGAATTAAAATTCTCAGGGAATTTTCATATAATAATTATACACATTATTCCAAATTCTCAGTCGAATCAGATTAGCCGCTTGATGTAATGAATATATAATCTATTTTTTCAAATCACTCAAAAGCTATTAAGATACCAATTGAATCCAAGTAACAGGTGTCACCATTTAATCGGAAACGATTAAAACAAAGCCTTCTTCATCATCATAGAAATCGATTAGGAAATAAGAGGGCAGTGACGTAATGGTTTGGATCTCAAGGTATATATATATATATATATATATATATATATATATATATATATATATATATATATATATATATATATATATATATATATACATATATATATATATATATATATATATATATACATATATGTATATATATATATACATATATGTATATATATTTATATATATATATATATATATATATATATATATATATATATATATATATATATATATATATATATATATATATATATATATATGTATATATATATAAATATATATATATAACCAGTCCAAAGATATGTTGATATATTGTTCCAGCTCATCAATTAAAGCGGAAACACATAACGCGTTTGCCTAGCATAGAATGACTTGCTTGTATTCTATTTGTGAATCTCCAATATGGCCGCCGAGATTGGAACGAGCGTATGTCGCTATCGGCTGCAGGAGTAACGTATCTTGGCAAGGTGCTAGCTAGATACCTATGGACGGGTGATGCAATGTACGGGGTTTGCGCGGGTGAGGTGAAGCGGTAAAGAAGCCCGCGATGCCGATTGGTTACGGCGCTTCATAACCATAGTTCAACGCAATAAGTAGCAGTGACGATAAGTGTAGCCTAGAAAACGGAATTACGTCATGAAAAGATGAAGAATTTCATATTTTACCGATCCTATAACATATGATATGGTCTTTGCCTATAACAAAATACATTTGATTCACATAATAATCATTTATTTTTCTCAGACCTTAATTTCTTATCATCATGCCATTTTCTATGGGTAAGCTCACCCTAGTCCTTACTAAGGTTGCTCTGACCACTCGTCCCCGATTACAATTGACCATTGTAGATGGGCGTGACTTATACGAAGCAGGGGAAATTTTAGATACCTTGATTGGTTATTTCCCTATTTCCTCTGCTTCACTGTCCACTTGATTGGTTTTCATATTTAGTGACATCACGAGGGCGGACGATCTACAATGGTCAATTACACAATCACTATAACCACATTAATTACTTGGAGAGGTAACACTCATTTTACTCGTCTACTGATGATTTTTTCTGAGCACAAATTTGAGTATGCTTCTAGACGTACTATTTTAGTTTTATTTTAGTAGTACTCATATATTTCATTACATGTAAATACTATTTGGCTCACTCTGAGAACATTTACCAATTGTATATTTATGAAATGTATCAACTGTTAAGCTGGATTCACAATGCGAACTAATGATTAGTGATTAATGATTAACTAAAGTTGGCAGATACGGAATCAGTGTTGACGTTCACATTATGTTTGATATAAGTGATTGACCTTGAAAGTTAACTAACTTTCAACTTTAGTAATAATCATTAGTTTCAATCATTAGTCCGACCAATCAGAAGTCGTGAATTCGAAACGACAGAAAGTCAATGCAAAAGGAAGCTATCCCGCTCGATGAACCGCTCGTTTACAGCCTTCTAACATGTAGATTTCAATTTAAATCCGTCATCTTAAGACAGCTACGACTCATGAAAATCAATTTTTTATTTCTAGCCTATGTGAATGCTCAGTTTCTTAATTTTAGTATTTAGTATTAGTCACTAATCACCAGTTCGCATTGTGAATCCAGCTTTACCAAATTACGATTAAAATAAATTAATACTTCTATGAGTGGTATGGAATAGTTTCATCAAAGCAATATGATGAAATAGGAATTTACAACGATAAATTATCATTTATATGTCATATATCAACGCCGAAATGTTGAGCTGTGTCTAAAAATTATTAGTATTTAATTAAGTGAATATTCGTGTCTTTTCCACATGACATATTGTGTTATATGTGATATTTTCATTGGTTGTTTAAGGTGTCGTGTGACGTTTTTCAGCGATCTCATTGGTCGATGGATCAGGTCTATTTAGCTGCGTCAGAGAATACTTTGTAGAAAGAATAAGCGGAATTCACCATCTAAGAAGAAACAAAACAACCATCAGTTGAGATCTCAATTGTAGCTAACGATTATCTGTTATGTTATTGAACCATTTTCATCGGACTTTGTTTAACAAATGTATCAATATCTGAGAAACTATTTATTGTGACCTTCCGAGTGGTCATTTGGGCCTATGTGTATTAATGTCATCACTTGAAGGGGGGTAAGGTGCAAATCTTAATTTTCACCATTGGTCCGTCTCATTATGTTATGACAGAAAACACCATTTTAAAATAAACAACTACCTCTAAATATTTACAAAAATATATTTTGAAAAAATAGGTTGTGTGAGAACGTCCAATATTCGCAAAATATGATTTTATTTTGTTCAGTATTGTACAAACGTCTGCCATTCAAGTTTTTGACAACCATTGTAAATAAAACAATGTCCACTTCCTCCCTTCGAACACCCACCCTCACTCTGTCATAGTAGAAATACGTGTTGACAGTTGAAGGCTTAAGGCTATTGGTGGCATAACTATTTGCAACATAAAGCCACACGCCATGCGAATTGATCAATTGAAATTATATGGTGGTAATAAGTAGCTATGTTATACATATCAAACGAAAGATGACATTCGAGCGCGGATAGTTTGAAAGAACACTTTTTCTCTACCTATCGTAGTTCTTCTACGTTCCAGCTCAAAAAGGCGTTACATGTTATTTATTCTCCATAAGAGAGATTTTCGTTAGGCCCGGTCGAAAATTATCGACTCTTCACGTTTTTTTTTCTCCCATGTCAAATGGGGTTACAATTCTTGCAAGGGTGTCTTCTGTCATATCATAATGAGACGGACCAATGGTGAGAATTGAGTTTTGCACCTTACCCCTCCTTCAAAATCTGATAAACACTCAGATCTGACCGAATAAATTGGTCAGTTGGGTTTAAAAAAGTAATATTTGAAATCAGTTTCAATTCTATTGTTTGTCGAATTGGAGATTTTGTCATGCCTAGTTTTCTCAGTGAATCAGCATTATCACGAGTTAGATCGAAAATTCATCAGGCCTACAAGTATAACATGGAATTACCCAGAATTATCTAATACTAGGAAAACGCTATATACGCGTTGTTAGACGAGCGGAAAGTGATAGTATGTCGACTTCATTGCCAAACTTTTGCCTAAATCCGCCAATTGGTTAACATTTTCGTTATAAATGGGTAAAAACGGCTTCGAGTGGTACCAATTTAGCACATTTCATGTTTTTTCTTCAAAATGGCTGACCCGATCAAGCTGAGAATTTCCAGAAATGTGTATCAAAATGTTATTCAACTTCACACAAAATTTCAATTTTTTTGAAAATAATTTTTTTTATTTTTTTCCGCCGTGTTATTCTAATGGGTATTTTTCAAATTTCTAAAATTCATACAAAAAAGTTGATATCCGATAATGCCACAAAACTATACAGATCTAAGTTAGATAAGGAACCATGATGAAAAAAAGGTTGAAATTGATAGCTGTAGCCGTTTGACCTGTGGAGAACCGAAAAAAAACATGAAAAAAAACAAAAAAAAAAAACATAAAAACGAACACCATTTTTTTTCACTATGTCAAATTGAATCCTCGCTAAAGCTCGTCTAATCATGATATGTAACCGGTAGTGATGTGATAATTCTATATATTCACATTTGACCGCATATCTGAAGATTCTATTGAATTATGTGCACTTTTAAAAATTAAATTCCAATTTCAAGAAATAATAACATTTCACAAAAGTCGACAGATAAAAGTTTGATTCGAGTAATGATCAACTTATAACTGACTTACTCTCAGAAACATTTCTAATGTTAATGGAATGAATCCGGCTGCTGTTAGACCCAGACTAACGTTTGACCTTGACATTATTATACGTAGAGAACGTTTGAACTGTTCTGAGGCGCTCGTCCAGCCACAGGAGTAGGCGGCAACACGTGTCAGATCGCTCTGGAAGACGAAATACAACGTTGAAAAGGTGAATATGGACTGATGATAGCAATAATGAGGACAGATTATCATCAATTTCCTAATGGCAAGACTGAGATTGAGGGTAACACGTGTTTCGCTACGTCCCTCTACCGTTCCCGTAAATCAAATATATATTTTTTTAATAACATCGAAACTTGATACAAAATCATTGTTCCCCAATTGAGGCCATGGATGAAAG
Organism: Brachyptera risi; assembly: GCA_964007535.1. NCBI lineage: Eukaryota > Metazoa > Arthropoda > Insecta > Plecoptera > Taeniopterygidae > Brachyptera > Brachyptera risi. The sequence continues at coordinate 16,088,821 of OZ023335.1, read as the reverse complement.
ATAGGATCGTTTGGACGGGGCACCACAAGGGCGATCTTACCACCCCATTTTGATTGTTTAAAACTAATGGTCTCGAACACCAGGACTGCGCTGTCTGTGACCATAATTTTTCTAATTAATTTTTTTAGTAGAGCGATAGGCCTGATTATAACATTATAGGCCTATCACTAATTTAATTTGTGCATTTTGTATAATGATCAATTTTACATCTGCTGTCAAGGGAAAGAAGAAATCATTGCCCAAGAGATTCAGTTCAAAGTGGAAGATATCAACATTCGTGTGTTCATACTGGAAGACTTTCATCTACGGTAAATCAAATATAAAAACCAGTAATGTTCCGTCGAGTCTCTGACTGGTTCACGTGACCAACATTTGTGTAGCGTGAAGCAGTCACAGATAACTTTGGAAGAGGTTTGATGGATGCGAGGATACATTGATGGTATCTTCGAGCGGAGGCTCAGAAATGTAATCGCTGATGGAGAGGATAGGAGTCTATCTGAGATTAGTTAGAACTAGGAAAACGCTATATACGCGTTGTTAGACGAGCGGAAAGTAATAGTATGTCGACTTCTTTGCCAAACTTTTGCCTACATTCGCCAATTGGGTGACATTTAAGTTAGAAATGGGTAAAAACTGCTTCGAGTGCTATCAATTTAGCACATTTCATGGTTTGTCTTCGAAATGGCTCACCCGATCAAGCTAAAACATTTCGGAAATGTGTATCAAAATGTAAATATCAACTCCACGCGGAATTTCATTTTTTTTTGAACATGAACATTTTTTTTTTCGTCGTGTTATTTTAATGGGCATTTTTGAACTTTCTTGAATTCATAAAAAAAAAGTTACAATCTGATAATGCCACAAAACTATACAGATCTGAGTTAGATGATGAAGCATTATGAAAAAGAGTTTGAAGTTTATAGCTGTAGCCGTTTGACCTGTGGAAAACCGAAAAAAAAAAAAAAAAAAAACATAAAAACAAACACCAATTTTTTTCAGTATGTCAAATTGAATACTCGCTAAAGCTCGTCTAATGAGAGAACTAGAATCAGGAGGGATGTATATATACAGAGTGGAAATTCGAAAAGACTGTTCAAGTGTGGTGCAATGCAATTCTGTTATTTTGTCAGAAGAAAAACATAGCAGAGACTTGAGTATTCGCACACATGAACAGAGGTGGAATAGAGAGTTTGGGCGAAGTGAGTAAGGTGGCCAGCATAACCAAAATAGATTGACAAAGTACTATAGTGGCACGCTGTAGTGATACCAACATACTTTATCATAATAGAAAGAAGGTGTATTAACTCACGTCTTCAAAGTGAAATATTTCAGGGGGTCAGGATCTAAGAGCAGGGTTCTGATTGCCTGTAGCACAACTATTGCTTCTATATGGAACTACATTTCTATACAATGCCACCGGTAGCATATCTATTCCAATCTGAATCTGGTTCACGAGGAAATCCGCTGAATCGTGACAGGCAATCGGAACCTTTGGCTCTGAACTGAACGCAAGAAATCAGAAATATCGTCCATGTTATTAGTGTGGGATTTAGTACACCTTCTTGATATTATGATGAAGTATGTTGATACCACTACATCGTGCTAGTAGATAGGTGAATGGGCACTGGGATCAAATAATGTTGAGGAAAAGGAGCACGGGACCATGCACAGAGCCTTGAGGTACACCAGTGCTCATGAGAAGTGATTCAGGAAGGTGAGGGTTGATTGAAAGTAGAAATAATCTCTTTTATTTGAGTGCAATCCGAAGGAAAGGATACAATCCAGTCATGGCATATTTCACTGCCATTTCATTGCTTCGGCTTCAATCAAGAATTCCACATGAGTGATTGAATAAACCAGTCAAACGCGAAATATGCGTTGTAAGATGAGCGAGATATCTCAATAAGGTATAAAAGTCCTTGAAATAATTTTACCCTTGCTACTTTATCGACTTTGGTATTCTACACACCTTGATATCTGAATAAGCTATAAAAGTCGTTAAAGAAGTTCTACTCTTGCCACTTCATTGACTCTGGTATTCTACACACCTTGACGCATATAAAAAATACTTCATTGTTGGTCAACTCTTGAATCTAGAAAGCAGTGAATCTCGACAACTTAATTCTGTCATAATTTTTATGATATATTTTATGAATATTATCAGTCATTTTATTTTTTTTCTCCAAAACGACTGATCAGAATTGCTTAAAAAATCGTAATAATGTGTAAAATCCATGTATACACATTTAGAGAGAATTTTATCCCATTTGGAGAGATTTTATTTTTCAACATTTTCCGCCCAGGCAAATCTTATGGGGTTTTTAGAAACTTTGAGATGATGATTCTCAAAATCGGTCCGACCGATTCATCCCAAAAACTATACAGTTCTAAGTTGGATGAGTTTGCGTGTACAAAAAAAGTTTCATGTTGATCAGTCAACCCTTGCGACCTGTGGAGTGCTTACAAAAAAAAAAAAAAAAAAACACACAGACAAAGCCCTATAAGAGTGGGATGGAGACTTCGCTACGCTCATCAATCAAAAATGTGTTTGATATATCAAAATGTACGGTCGTGAGTGATCAGGAGATGGAACCTTACACACCAACGGTGATACCAACATATTCCATTCGTGACCAATGACGGTTGAGAACAGTAAGTAGACCGACACGTCGATAATTTGAATACATCTCCGTTTATGATAATCCAAGTAATTATTATACTCTATAGCCGGGAGAGGAGAAGGTTCTAATCTTATTGTATCCTTCATCTCACGACTGGTGATGTTTGCTCCGGTGAAATCCATTCTCACGAAAAGACTGTAATGGTATCTTTGAAATCTATGTGAAATCGTCCATCTATGAATCCGTCATTTGTACAATATGTCATTCATGGATAATCCACGGAACATATATAATACAATATGAAATATAACAATTACACATTTTCACATAACTTTTCCATCATATTTGAAAGTATTTTCATCGCAATCTGAGGTCAATCAAACTATATTGTAACGGTCCGTATCGATTTGGCGATTTTCAGAACAATGTTGCACTGATCGACTTTCGAAAATGAAAAATAGAAATGAATTTTTTTTTTGCTATTCATATAAGTGTGATGAATACTTCTCACGAAATAAAAAAGTGAAATCTTTCAAGGTCCTTTCAAGGTCCTTTCGGATAGGTTTCATTCCGATGCAAGATTTCTCAGCCACATCACCATCTACAACCCTACCCTAGCGCGAGAAGGGTTCAAATCTGCTCCATATATTTTGTCGATACTAGTTCAACTACTGAGTCACACATTCATTAATAATAAAATCAGGTGGACTCGTGGGAGGTGAATATATAAAACCTGACATGGTTGTATAAATGGAAAATTGATATCACGATAAAAATGTAGGCCCTATCATGTATCAATATGGACCTAATACATACACTTCTTGGACGCACGATGGCAATAAACAAAAAATTTCATTTCATTTTATTTTATTTCCCTAGTGCTGGATCAATGAAAAGAGAGCCACAGTCGTTATGTTTCTCTCGATAAAAAATTATTGCAAACAAAGTATAACTTGTTGAATTATTCAAGATATTTTTTCCACCTTCGATTGATTATCAATATTTTAACAAATTTCATTTAATTAATGTAGCTTGCAGCTATTTTGAGATACTTGCACTTGTTTATATTCTGTTGTTTACCTCTGAGCTTATTAGGTCGGCTACGTAGCACTGGAAGAAAACCATCAGTGTACCAGTAACACATGTAGAAATAAGAACGAGCGCTTTGAAGTCAAAAGTTGAAGTCTGAAAGAAAAAATTCAACATTAAGAAAAAAATCTAAATTGATTTAGTTAGGTAGTGTTTGAGCTTAAAGCCTCGTCGACAGCGATGCCATTTTGCGCTTATGTTCATGTACTTGTACTTTGCCGTGGTTGGCAATGTTTGTGGATGTTTTAAACGAATAGGAGGGAGCGGTGAAGAAAGAGAAAAATAAGTGAAGATGATGTAAGACATGACAATAAAATGAAATGAAAGAAGAACGCAATGCTCAGTATTCCCTCCATTCACTTCGGTCACCAAAAGGCTTCCATTCGACCGAGACGGTCCGAACTTGGTCTGGACCCTCACCCCAGACCTTATCGCCATGGGTGATCCTGCTGGGAACAAATAAATTGCTCCCGACGACAGCTCTGGAGATCACAGAGCCAAGCAAGCCACCCACACCATCGACAAGGTTCTTTCGAGGGGTTAATCAATTCAATTTTCAATCCACTAGCAAAAAGCAGAAATTTCGATTTCTTTTTTTTGCTCAACGGTAATTTTGAATTACGTTCTTATTACTCCTCGAATTGACCACCAGTAATAGGCGTGGCTTATCGGCAGGCCACCTTGATCTATACTTCATGTGGGCATTTAGAGATACTCTGATAGGCAATGCCAATTTACCTACATAAGGACATAACAAACAGAGCCCACTTGATTGGATGTTTTGTTTTGTGACGTTTGTGGGCGGGTCAATCACTAGTCGCCAATTCTTGAGAGACTACATCAATGTGATCACATCTCACGAAATGAACCACGACTGATGCTCGTGTAGAAGTGACAGAAACAATGCGTCTACCTAGATTCAATCTATGGCTCCAATAAAAGAGCAACCCTCCTTTCCTTCGGTGGGTTATGACAAGGTCTGTGATATAGATCAGACACGTAACCAAGTTATAAATATTCAGGAATGGTTTTAGAATAGGAGTTGAATTAGGGGGAGCATTCAGAGAAAATCACAGCAAAAGCAACCAGGAATCTAAAGTTTGTTATGAGTGAGGAACTTGGAAGGGGCATGCGAAGCTGTTAAGGAAGAGGCTCACTTGACGTTGATAAGACAGGTAGCTGAATATGAGGCGGCGGTGTGGGATCCATAGGAAGAGGGACAATTCCGAAGATAGAAAGCGAGAAGAGTTACAGGTGAGTTATGGAGAAGGAAATGGATTATTAAAATCAAAAGGCAGGTGGGGGTTGAATATTAAGCTGCAGAGGGTAACAGAGAGTGTGACCAAAGGTACGTTTATAGTCACGGCAATTTTCTCGGGTGCCGTGAGACGTCAGATGATTTGTACCGTTCATACTACCACGGCAAACGATCGGTTATATCGCGGACTCAAGGCAATTATATTATATCGAATCGATGCGATAACCATGGCAACGTCGATAGTGATCGAACTTGACAGTCGATAATCCGTAAGCAAAACTGTTCGAGTATCAACGTTGCCGTAATATCAAATTGAAATTCGAAATTCAAATTCAAAATTCATTTTATTCTGTTACAGACATTACATTGTTCATGCATTGTTATAGGCCTCTTGAAGGGCACAAAAAAAAAACAGATACAAATAAATACTAGAAGTTCAATACTTGAATACAGAAGCAATTCATTTATCGTTTATGTCATCACGGCAAGTCTGTCGGCCGGCAAAAAGTTCAACTTCAACCAACTTTCAAGGCCATATTAAACGACAAGCCCGGCGAGTGTGTGATTGGCTCATTCATTTTGACTGCCCGAAAAATTCGTGCTGCCGTGGCTCTATGGACGGTACGCTCGTAGAGCGTAGAAGAGTTGAGATGGAACCCGTTACAGAGTAGGAGGGGGCAAATGAGGCTGTGCAATATGTATATAGGGCATTTACATGGCAAAGAGCACGGACAGAACTAAGAATGAGATTGGAGGCAACGCATTATTATGGAAGAATCTTTTGGATCACTGATCCAAAATCAGACTTATGTATGGACAAGGCGAAATTTTCGTTTGAGAATAGAACCATGAGTGCCCAGAACAACAGTATATTTGAGGAGGTAATTGATGAGAAAGGACAGTATTCAAGGGAAATTAGTTTCAAGATATTTCGAGACATAAAAGCTATAGAATAAAGTCGAAAGTAGGAACGTTTTTTTTTTTTTGAAAAAAGATTATCTCTCCATAATGAAACTTGTATATAATATACAACGTCCAAGAAGCCGACAGAAGTTATTCGAAAACTTGTTTGAGAGCAATATTACTGGCGGGTCTAGTCTTGGCAGAGTTATTTTGAAAACCACCCCCATTCAATATCGCAAGCCCAAGCCGCTCGGTAGTGTCGAGCTTTCACAATGACGGTGTTGAATCACAATCGAAACTCTAACTATACAAATAAGAAACAGAAATTCAAATAATGTGTCGAATAATATATTACGATGGAATACTGTTCAATTAATAGAATGGTATCAATTTCGAGTTTCGAGTTTCGAATTTCGAGTGTCACTCACGACAATCTCAGAATAATGATTTCGATTTCGATTCCACTTTTCATACATTTGGAATACGAATTCAGATCTCACAAAAATACTTATTGATTTTGATTTCACTTCGAGTCCCTGAATGTAACAATTTGTGATTGGCGGGATCCGCGGGAAACAGAAGGCATAATCACACCAAAGTAATATTCTGTACGTTGTTTTGCCTCAAATGCATGTGTCTACTTCTTTTATAAATGCATGTTATCCATTGCTTTCATAATGATATTCAACAAGAGCATATCTGATATTCTTAGTTGATGAACAGTCTGGTAATGATTATATGTTTCCAATGTTTCATTCAAGTGAAGGAAATTTTGATGGAAATGATAACCTTCATTAATCCTCATGAGATATATTTTCGTCAGATACAGTAATAAAATATCGACTTTCCACGTTCACCTTCTCTCTCATGATGTATGTATGGGATGATAATGTACGACAGAAAATTTTTAGTTTTCAAATATTGATACCGTAAGAAAATTTCAAGACAGTCAATTTTGATACCCTCCAGTTTTTATGACCAGTATTTATCTACGTAAGATCAATACGAATCGGGAATCTCGCTAGTGTCCTTCAGACACATATATATATTTTTTTTTTAATAACATCGAAACTTGATACAAAATCATTGTTCCCCAATTAAGGCTATGGATGAAAGATAGGATCGTTTGGACGGGGCACCACAAGGGCGATCCCACCACCCCAAGAAAATAGAACAAAAAAAAAGAACATGTATCTAAAAATGACAAAATTGACCATTTGGCATTGGATGCGCCCGGACACATCCACTCACCAACGCAAACAAGCGGATTTGGGCTGTCTAGCTAGTAGAGTAGTCAAAAGTCTTCGAGAAGGGTGGGCGAAATGCTCAATGTTCAATGTTCATTTATTGACAACTTAGGAAATACCCGTGTTGAACAGGCTATCATTTCCGGTGGTTGAATTTACAATATATATATTTTTATGAATTAGCTTAAGAGTCCAAGGGAGTCGATTTAGCGAAATATCAGTTTTTTGGTGATAACTTTTGAACGGTATAAGATATCAAAATTCTAATAAGCGAGAAACACAGATAATTATAATAGCTTCTAGATGATATAAGATATAACTATTCAAGCCATGTCGCGTGACTGTCAAGAGTATACAGCTAAAAAAACACATTTTTTAGCTGTCGACTCTTGACAGTTATGCGACATGACTTGAATAGTTATATCTTATATCATTTTGTAGCTATTATAATTATCTGTGTTTCTCGCTTATTAGAATTTTGATATCTTACACCGTTCAAAAGTTATCACCAAAAAACTGATATTTCGCTAAATCGACTCCCGTGGACTCTTTAAGTATAAAAAAGATGAGATAAAATAGCATTGATAAAATAGTTATGAGAAAAAAAGATGAGATTAGACTGAGAGAGTAGAGATTAAAAGGTTTGTAGAGATTTGGTCAGTGATCGTGGAAGGCTGTTCCAATGTCGAGTGGCTCGACCCAAGATGGAATATCTTCCGATGTTGGAGTTGTACCCCTTGAGGTTGAGTTTCTCAACATGATCATTCCGGCCGATAAACTTGGGGAATAATTGTCCGATAAAATGAGTCGGATAGAACGCATGATGGTCTAAACTCACCAATGTTGTGAATACCGCTACAATGGACAGGTTTATGAGAGCTACCGCCATACTGGTGGTGTAGATCTCATTGTAAACTGCTTGAAAGCCATTCAAACAACTGAAACATATACAAAACAAACCATATTACATTTTTGGAACTAACGCTTTCCAATGTGACCAATCATAACATGAATAAATGGATTATTAATCAATTTACTGTACTGTTTTGTATTTATTGTAACATTCCATATAGCAGCTACACAACTCATAAAATCAATATTGGTGAATTGGGCTACACATTTCTGAAATAATAATGATAATAATAATAATAATACGTGGAATAATGATGAAAATACTTGATAAAGATAATCAGTCTCATAAATGAATACATCACGGTATGTGATAACATACACAAATTATATTATATGTATTCATATCTATATTTATATCATTCATTTATATTAAAAATTGACTCATCAATTTGGAATCTGGGATAGATAATGATCAACTATATTTTCATTATATTGCACTTGTGAAGCTTGTTCTGTTGTTGGTGAAGATTTAATAAATGATGAATGAATGAATAAAACTCATCATTTACCCCATTATTTGGTGATGATGCTTTACAGTTTCCTCCAGTAATCTCTGCATTTCCTCATCCAGTTCGTCTCCATGGTTAGGATCAATCTTCTTGACGGTTCTCTCATCTTTCTCATCGGTATTGTAAATTTCGCTGTAAGGCACCGTGATTATCACGACTGGTCTCATCTTGTGCGGTATCATGGGCCCAAAACTATCATCAACTTTTGCATTACTGTATTCAGTTTTGTATTGTTTGATTATTTTGACATGATTTGTTGCATTTGATAAACCATTTTGAATCTTGTAATTACTTAGTTTTTGTTTTGGTGTCAATGAACTCACGAAAATAGCTGAGGTCAATGTTTTTATCTCATCATAAATTTGATTGTTGGTTTGCGTGTGCCATTTATTCAATTTATTCTTTCCATTCGACAATACAACATTGTTTTTTCTGGTATTCAAATTTCCAATGGCATGGGTTTTTATATTTCTCAATTTATAGTTGAGAATTTCTAATTGGGCTCTGATGAGTAATGTGTAGTGTATTGCGAATGCATACGAAGCAAAAAGCCCAATCATGAAGTTGACTATTGTAGTCACGTGTAGGAATAGGAGTATTTCGAAAACTGGGTACAATTCATGGTCGAATGGTAACCACATTCTGAAAGAAACGTTATCAAGCATTAATTGCGTCAAGTAAGTGAGTTAGTGTTATGGGCTAAGAGTCCACGGGAGTCAATTGGGCGAACTGTCATTTTTTGAATGAATATCAGAGTTCTAAGACGAA
>OZ023335.1:15854514-16074514 GCA_964007535.1 Brachyptera risi | reverse complement strand
TATACTGGAAGAAGATGATTGCACAAACAACGTCATCTTGATCAGACATGTATATGTCCTAATTGGGGCAGTTTGAAAAATGATACTGGTAACACGACGACTTCATCGTCTCACGCAAACAACGACGCAGATCCACGAGCATGTCAAATGAGATCCAATGGCTTCGATAATCTTAGGAAGCTGAATATGGTATCTATCGATTTTGAATTATTCCCTAAAATCTTTGGCATTGTGTCTTCCATACGAAGCTGTCTCCTCAGAGCAGTATATTTCTGACACTCGAGTAATATGTGTCGAACAGTTGAAATCTCGTTACAAAAATCACATCTGGGGACGATTTTTTCGGGGGTGAAAAGATAGGAATGAGTTAAAAGTGTGTGTCCCACTCGCAGACGAGTGAGAACCACTTCCTCCCTCCGTGAACCTCGGATTGAAGATTCCCAAGCACTAACAGTAGGCTTTATTTCTTTCAGCTTGTTGTTGGTCTCCCTGTCCCACTCTTTTTGGAAACGAGATTTGAAAAGTAGTTTGAAATACGCCTTGAAATCATTGAAAGGTACTCTCGGGTTATCAATATCTTCTTTCTCCGTCGCTTCTCTGACAGCCCTGTCCGCTGACTCATTACCACCAATCCACACGTGTCCAGGTACCCAGCAGAATACTACACTGACATCCTGCGAGGCAAGGGCGGTCAGGAGTGTCTGCACTTTCTGGACCAGATGGTGAGTTGGAAAGATCTGAGTAAGGGCTTGGAGTGCACTCAAAGAATCAGAACAGATCAGGAAGCACTTCTCAGGCCGTTGTTGAATGTGCTGTAGAGAGGTGACAATTGCGAACAACTCGGCTGTATATACACTACTCATCGAACCGAATCTAAAACCAACAGTGGAGGATTCGCTGACGAATGCGCAGCCAACTTTACCGTTCAGTTTTGATCCGTCCGTGTTGTATCTAATATGTCCGGGGTAGTGTGTGCAGAGCTCTGGGTATTTTTGCTTATACTCTTCTGCACTCGTGCTTGCCTTCGTACTTGATGACAAGTTCATCACGCACTCCGGACTTGGAGCCAACCAAGGGGCGGTATCACTAAATTGAATTGGATAGACTCGAGGGTATACAAATGACTCTTCGACCAAAATATGATTCAAACGAATTCCAGTTGGTATGGTGGCAAATGGTTTCGATTCATAGAGAGCATGAAATCTAGGATTGATAACTGATTGGTAGGTGGGATGATGCTTACTGCAGAATAATTTCGAAGCGTATGAGCAAAGTAGATATGCACGCCGACTCTTCAACGTGGGCTCACCAGCCTCGCAATACAGGCTCTCCATCCGACTGGTACGGAGTGCTCCTATGGCCAGTCGGATGCCCGCGTTGTGAACTGTATTGAGTGGCTTCACGTAGCTCTCTCGTGCCGAGTTGTACACAACACTACCATAATCCAATGAGGAACGTATTAATGCTCGGTAAAGCCGCAGCATCGTGGTGCGATCCGCTCCCCATTTGGTACCACTAAGATAACGGAGAAGGTTAAGTGATTTGAAGCACTTGAGTCTGAGTTGCGAAATGTGAGATTTCCAGTTCAACTTCACGTCAAACGTCAGCCCTAGGAACTTTGTCGATTCCGCGAATGGGAGAAGTTCTCTCCGGAGATATATATCTGGGTCAGGGTGCAGGCCTCTCAGACGAGAGAAACGCATGCACGTTGATCTTGATGTAGAAAACCTGAACCCAGTTTCATCTTCCCATGCTTCCAGTTTCCTAATTGCAAGTTGGATTTGGCGAGAGGCCGTTGCACTTCTCGCTGACTTACTGAATATAGCCAAGTCGTCGACAAATAAGGAACAAGTGATAGAAGATGGAACGCTTCGAACAATACCATTTATTGCGATGGCGAACAAAGTAACACTGAGGACAGATCCCTGTGGTACACCGTTCTCTTGAATGAAATCATCCGACAACACATTACCAACTCGTACCTTGAAACGTCGGTTAGCCATGAAATTACAGACAAAATTAGGAAGATGGCCTCCGAAACCCCATTGTGATAAGGTTTGCAATATGTTGAAGCGCCAGGTAGTATCGAATGCCTTCTCAAGGTCGAAAAATACAGCTATCACTTCCTGCTTTGTAAGGAAAGCTTCTTGTATGAAGCTTTCCATACGATAAAGATGATCTGAGGTATTTCTATTTTTTCTGAATCCAGACTGTACTATGCAAAGGAGGTTTTTCCGTTCCAACCACCAAACGAGGCGGTTGTTCAACATCCTTTCCATCACTTTACACAGACAGCTGGTCAGTGATATAGGTCTATAGCTTGATGGTGAATGCTTATCCTTAGATGGTTTCAAGATCGGTACCTGGATAGCTTGTCTCCAAGAATCAGGGAAAGTATCGGTTGAATAGATATGGTTGAACAGATTGAGAAGGTCATTTAAAGCGGCAACTGGTAGGTGTTTCAAGAACTGATTGTGTATTCTATCAATCCCTGGTGCTGTGTCTCGTGCACACGTCAAGGCGTTCTCCAACTCCCATACACTAAACGGCACGTTATACACCTCGTTGTTCGCAGAAGAGAAATCCAATCTTCTACATTCTGCAGCACGTTTGTGTATCTGGAACGATGCCGAGTAGTGGTGAGAGCCAGAGACGTCCGAGAAATGGGACCCGATAGCATTAGCTATTTCCTGTGGCTCGGTAATTAGACTACCATCCTTGTTCAACCCAGATATACAGGATGTTTTAAATTTGCCGTCTATCTTCCTCACTCTATTCCACACCTTGGTGAGGGGTGTGTGAACATTAATGGATGAAATGTAAGAGCTCCATGATGCTTTTTTCGACGTCTTGGTTATATAACGAGCCCTTGCTCGGAGTTTCCGGAATGCCATAAGGTTGATGTTGGTTGGGTATTTCCGGAAAATTCTAAGGGCACGTTTCCTCTTACGGATCGCTACTTTACATTCCTCGTTCCACCAGGGAACAGGTATGTGGCGTTGGTTGGTCGACGTAAGAGGAATGCTCTCTTTTGCTGCGGCAATGATCACCTCTGTCACATGCTCAGTCCTTCTATCAGTCTCATGTATGTTATTAGAGTTCTTCAAATCAACATGCTTCGTAAAAAGGCTTCAGTTCGCGCGGCGCAAGTTCCACTGCGCACACCGCAAGGGCCGTTGATGAGAATCTACTCTCAAAATAAGTGGGTAGTGATCGCTACCATACAGATCTGAGTGAACGGAGAAATTGAAAAGAGGTGCGACAGATGGGGTGCAGACACAAAGATCGATCGCTGAAAACTCACCGTTGAAAGCATTAAACCTTGTTTTCTCTCCATTGTTGAGAATAATTAAGTCGTTGTCATTGAAGAATTGTTCGAAAAGACGTCCTCTGCGGTTACCATCCAGCATTGTGTCACCCCACAAGTTATTGTGGGCATTTAGGTCGCCTAGAAGAACATAGGGACGTGGGAGCTGTGACACAAAGTTATCCAGATTTATTCTCGTAACTGGAGCCCATTCGGGTAAGTAAATGTTGCTGAAGAAAACAGGCTGAGGGAGAGCAACTCTAACTGCCACTGCTTGTAGTGGTGTTGTAAGCGGCAGTGGACTCACGTGACAGCTGTCATGGACAGCTGTGGCTACTCCCCCATGGGCTCTGTTACCTGTCAAGTCATCGAAACGATAGAAACTATAATTACGCATCAATGGAGAGTCACAAGGTTTGAAGTGCGTTTCTTGAAGAAAGAAACATATCGCTTTGAGGTTCGATGTTAAGAGCTTGATCTCTTCTTTGTGTCTGTTGAAACCATTGCAGTTCCATTGTATTAGAGCCATATTGTGAAGATTATACTCTAATACAATGTGTGTGGTTATGTCAGTTATACGCAACCTTTTTTCTCTCTTTTTTACCAGTAGGTGGTATCTTTCGACCCAAATCAACAGCTTTTTCTGTTGGGTCCACTTCCATTCCGTCATCCACTTGCGTTTCAAGTGATGTGGAAGATGTATTCCGGGGTTCTTTTGATTGAGAATTACGAACTTGTGTAGTTTTCTCAGTTGCGGTTGTAGGTGTTTGAGTTACATGAGTTACAGGAGGTTTAGTTACTGTAACTATTTCTGTTGTTTGCGCCTTAGATTCACTTGACTTATAAAGCAGTCTTACTTGATGTTTGAGTTGAAAAATTTCAACGTCTTTTGCTTCAAGTTTCGAAGCAATATCTTTTTTCTCTTCTTCATGACGTTGACGTTCTGATTCAAATCGTAGTTTATCTTCGTCGTGTATTTGCTTCTGTGTTTCCACTTGCTTCACTAGTGTTTCTACCATAGCTTGAAGTTCAATGAGATCCGTTGCAGATGTAGTAACCGCTTTATCGTTCACGACTACTTCAGAAAAAGATTTTGTTGGAGTGGAACGAGAGTATAATTCTTCGTATCTCTTCTTAGCTTCATAAACGGATATGTTATCCAGAGTTTTGATTTCCATTATCTTCTTTTCCTTAATCCATTGGGGACAATTTCGTGACCAGGCTGAGTGGTCACCATCACAATTGGCACAATGAAGTTTAGAAGTACAAGCGGCAGGAGCGTGAGAGATTTCAGAACAATTTCCACATATTTCGACACCTTTACATCCAGAGCTTGAATGGCCAAATCTCTGGCATTTAAAGCATCTCAACGGGTTTGGAACATGCTTCCTTACGTTCAAACAGATGAAGCCTGCGTATATGTGCTCAGGAACAGTTGGAGATGAAAAAGTTAGAATTAGTAATGGTGTCGGTTGGATAATCCAATTGCGGCGGCTAAGCATGCGGTACACATCAACTACATTTTGCGATGCCAGTTCCCTCTTGATCTCATCGATCTCAACATTCAGGAGATCGTGTGAGAACACGACACCCTTCGATATATTGAGTATCTTATGGGGGAGTACTTCGACAGCAAGAGAACACAATTTCTGACATTGAAGGAGAGTTTTAGACTGCTCGGGGTTGGCTGTTTCTACAAGAAGTGTCCCGTCCCGTAAGCGTTTACAGGTCTTGACCCTTCCTAATAGAACCTCAATACCTCGCCAGTAAGAAAAAGGTGATAAATCTGAGAAAGTCTTATTTTCAGTTTCAATTTTAACAACAAGGAAACGAGGTTCCGGCGTCTTGACAGCTAGGTCTCCAGTAGAGATATATATATGTATATAAATATATATATATATATATATATATATATATATATATATATATATATATATATATATATTCATATATATATATATTTATATATATATTCATATATATATATATATATATATATATATATATATATATATATATATATATATATATATATATATATATATATAAATTCATATATTTATATATATATATATATATATATATATATATATATATATATATATATATTTATATATATATATATATATATATATATATATATTCATATATATATATATATATATATATATATATATATATATATATATATATATATATATATATATATATATATATATATATATATAATATCATATAGGCCTGCATAATATCAACTTGATCTATTAAATGATCAACACTTACAATTAGGTGACTGCAGTACTAAATTGTGAAGTCTTAGAACCAATGTGTTGAATGTTCAAATAACCAATTATTCAATCATATATAATTATATAATTTCATATAACCAATTATATAACGTATAATAATTATATGGCTTATCATGAGAAAATAGATTCCGGTAATGAATATTAAAATTATTGCCTAAATTGAAATCATATTTACCCAATTAACAATTTCCTCTTTGTCACAGCCTCAGGGATTATGAAAAATGGAAATGCGAAAATTAGAACACAAACCACATTTGATAAACCTAAATATATAATCATATTTGTCCACATTGCGTATTTGTCGGTCACTGCCTTCTGGAATACATCCGTCTTCTGCTCCGGCGTTTGCATTGAGTAGAGATTCTTCACCAAGTCGCGAACAGCTTCTTTTCGAAAATAGAACGTCTGCGCGCACACGTTGACTAGCAAGCACAAGACATACACGGAGGCGGTTTCACTTAGTTTCAACGGATCACCAACCGTGAAGTAGAACTGTACTAGGAGCATAGAAGATAGTAAGAGGGTGGTCATGATTATGGTCATGATTGGGATCAATCTGATCAAATGGTGAAACCAGATTTTTTTGGTGGAAGGCCAAAAACCTGAAACGAAGGAATTCTTTCCGTTAAAATACAATACAAAATCCTGGATTGGATGATAGAATTGGATGTTCGTTATGAAATATTTAATTTTTCAGAATTGATCTAACGTTTATTGGATGAACGAAGCGAAGACTCAATTTCACCATACCTAAAAAAATGGTGCCTGTTTTTTTTCGCGCTCCACAGGTCAAACGAAAATTCAAAATCAGTTGAAACTTGGCATACACGAGTGTCTTTATCTAATTCGATACTGTATAGTTTTGAGGCGCAATCGGTTGAACCACTTCTGTGAGAACTCATTTCAAAGTTTTCAAAAATCCCATAAGAATAACCCAAAGGAAAAAATTCATGAGAAATTTCCATCGAGAGAATTTAAATTCTCAGGGAATTTTTATATAATAATAATACACACCATTGCGAATTTCCACTCAAATCGGATCAGCCGTTTTGATGTAAAAAAATATTCAATGTAATTTTTGTGAATCACTCAAAGCTATTAAGATACCAATTAAATCCAAGCCAAAGGTGTCACCACTTGATTGTGAACGATTAAAACAAAGCCTTCTTCATTATCATAGAAATCAATAAGGAAAAATAAGATGGCAGTGACATAATGGTTTGGTTCTCAAGGTGTATATATATAATAACCAATCCAAAGATAAGTTGATATGTTCCAGCTCATTCATCAACGCGGCGACACATAACGCGTTTGCCTAGTAATTCCACATTAGAAGAAAACTGACACCATTTCGCGAGGTTTAAATCTTGTGAATCAACCGTGCAATTGGTCACTGGCTGATTGGGCCAAGAGCTTTGATAGGAATCAGTATCTGAAAACTTTTCTCAATTCCAAGAAAATTTTGAAACCGTGAAAATGTGCAGATATTTGAAGAAATTGCTGCAAATTGTATGGAATCGCATATGATTTGCTGGCCGACTTTCCAACAGATAGAACGCAGAAGACGAAACAAAGTGGAACAATATACCTGGAAAAATGAACGTAAATAAAAAGGTACCACAAGGATCAGTGCTGTGTCCATTCGTTTTGTATTCCAAGTTTTGTAACATCATTGAGATTCAAATTGATGTAAAAACTTTGCAACCGTGTAAACTAGAACTAGAGTTCATGTACTGATGATTTCTCCTCATGAATATTCACGCTGACAATACGATACTGTTTTTCTTTGGTGAAGATATTGCAGACACGTACTGTTGCGGTTACATAGTGGTCGATCAAGCTACATTAAAAAACATCCTAGGTGCCTAGTCTCGAATCTATTCCGCAATGGAATTGCCTCACTTTCACCGTGATTTCACGGCAAACACGCGGAATGCAAGTCTCGAATCAAATCCATGTGGCAGTGCTCAAATCCACCGTATGGAAATTTTTACTAGGCATTTGGTTCGTGTTTTTGAATTTCACCGGTGAAAGAGTGAAGCGCGTCGCACGGCGTATAGTCGAAGCTCTGAACTGTCAGATCACTGAAGAATAAAGATGGAGGTATTGCTGGATGCATATTTTGAGAATAAATGCATTGAAAGACGAGCTATCAGATAAGAACGTATTTCTAATATCGGTTTGATGCCTTTGATATATAGTATCAACGATTTATTTATTTATATTGTCTACCAAAGGCATCAATTCGGATTCTTGTGTGAAACTAAAATGTGTGACAGGCTTTCCTAGGCCTACAACGTCGTGCATCTAGGCCCAAGCATATGGGCTTTATCCGTATAGAATAAATTGTAAGTTATGATAGATCATTTTCCTTTCGAAATAGAAACTGAAATCATTAGTCAGTAAACCTGTGTTTACTGTTTTATTGTGCAGATCTGTGCCCTATGCTAGGGCTAGGCCTATTCCTTGGTGGAGAATACGGCTGACTTGTCACAATCCCATATAGGGCCTAGGACCAAACGCTCTAGGTCCTAGGCCTAGCTAAACACCCTTGATCATTGGCAAATTAACAGTGGGTAGTTTTTTATTTGCAGACAATACAGTATAAACCTTCCCTCTATAAAACTGAACAAAAACACAAGAAAATACCATTATAGAACATCCAAGGAGGCAATAACCTAGCACAGCAAACCCCAACCAATTCCGTAATACATAGTAACAGCTATACAGCAATATTAACTTATATTATGATCGAGTATTTGGGAGAATAAAGAAGAATAGTTTAATCTTAAAAGGAACTGCGGCTAGCGATCTGGCGACGTTTGGGTCCAAAAGCAGGGCATTACTAGAAGCTATCGAGACACTAGCTATAGGCTACAGGACCCCTATTCCTGAGATAAATGAGATGTGAGAAAAATACAAGTGAGTGAGAAAACGATTATCTCACTCACTTTTATTTTTCTCACATCTCATTCATCTCAGGAATCCCAGCAGAGAATCAAAAGTAACAGCATAAGCAATTAATGTGAGCACTTTGTTCGAGTTCATGAGAATCGAATTGAACATACTTTTCTTATAATAAAGGAACATACGTTTACTATATTATGATACTGAGTTTTATGTTAATTCTTTCTCAGTTACGGCATACCTAGGCATACACACATTTGACAAGCCGCGGCAGGCCTATACCCATTGACAGATGACATAACCTCAAAGCAGGGCATTAACTGCAAACGTTTTGAGAATTATTTTGTCCAAGACGGCGGTATTCATTCGAATTCATGACGTAACACATGACGTCATGAATTTAAAGCGCTCTGATTGGTTTGAGTAAAGGCAATCTTTGTTGCCGTGTGAAATCAGTTGTAAGTAATCCACAAGGCTAGATTTTCGTTCGAGACTATAGTCTCGAATCACGAAAACAAAACCACCGCGGAATTGGTACGTGGAAATGTTCAATTCCGCGTGTTTTGGGTGGAAGTTCGAGACTATAGGCACCCTGGTGAGAACATACTGATATTAGGCCTATACGCATCGAAACTGGAATATAATGTGCACACACACACACACACACATTCCACGCATAGTCTGTGAAAACATTAGGTAAATTTTGAATTTGGTGATCGCAATCACACAATACAATTAAGGCGGAACGATTAAAACAGATATGTTTTGACTCCGAATGAGTCGTATGAGATGATTGATATACAAATCGAAAGGAATATTCACGAAAAAATCCAGATACTCATCTGTTTCGAGTATTTTCTGCTCACAATGCAGCTAGTTTGAGCGGAAAATATTCAAGTAACACGCATTTGATGCATGAACCTGTGATATACAATGATGCCAACGCGATCCCATGATACAAATTTGTATAATATGTGGAAACAACACGTGTACACACAAAAAAGAAAAAAACATTGGGAGGGAGGGAGGTGGGTTTAAAATTATGTTTTTATGTTTTTGGCATGACATTCTCGTAGGAATGAACTCACAAAAACATTTTTGAATGCCTATTGAAATCTCTGCATGAAGAAAAAAAAGGTTTCTACGTCGCACAGTGTAAAAGTGAAAAAAACGGTGACCAAATTTCTTTGTTGGGTAGGCCCTAATTTAGAAACTGAGAAAGCTAGAAACACAAGATTTGCGGAGATTGCTTCAGATGCAACCTCCATTAAGAGTCCACATATAGAAGTCGATTTAGCGAAATATCAGTTTTTTGGTGATAACTTTCGAACGGTATAAGATAGGCCTATCAAGATTCTAATACGCGAGAAATACAGATAATTATAATAACTTCTGGATGGTATAAGTTATAACTATTCGAGTCATGTCGCATAACTCTCAAGCGTATACAGCTGGAAAAAACACATTTTTTAGCTGTATACGCTTGAAAGTTACGCGACATGACTTTGATAGTTTTTACTTATATCGTCTTGAAGCCATCATAATTACCTGTGTTTCTCGCGTTTTAGAATTTTGATATTCCATACCGTTCAAAAGTTATCACCAAAAAACTGATATTTCGCTAAATCGACTTCTGGATGGACTCCCAAGTTGTATCTGAAATCGAAGATGCTCAAGAAAATGGAATGACACCAAATGACCTCGCTGTCGATGCGCCTTAAAACCCTAATATGCATTCATTCGGATGAGAGATCAAGGCGGAAGGCAGAGTAAAGATTAGTGGGGCCTTCCTAGTTGATAACTAAGCAAACGCGTTATGTGTTGCCGCGTTGATGGATGAGCTGGAACATATCAACTTATCCTTGGATTGGTTATTATATATATATATATATATATATATATATATATATATATATATATATATATATATATATATATATATATATATATATATATATATATATATATATATATATATGTATATATATATACACCTTGAGATCCAAACCATTACATCACTGCCATCTTATTTTTCATTATTGATTTCTATGATAATAAAGAAGGCTTTGTTTTAATCGTTTACAATTGAGTGGTGTCACCTGTAGCTTTGATTTGATAGGTATCTTAATAGCTTTGAATGATTCATAAAAATTACATTATATATTTGTTTACATCAAAACGGCTGATCCGATTTGAGTGTAAGTTCGGAATAATGTGTATCATTATCGGATTAAAATTCTCTGAGAATTTGAATTCTCTGAGATGAAATATTTTTCATGAATTTTTTTCTCTGAGCTATTTTCATGGGATTTTTGAAAACTTTGATATGAGTTTTCTCAGAAGTGGTTCAACCGATCGCGCCTCAAAACTATACAGTATCGAATTAGATAATGATACTTGTGTGTGCCAAGTTTCAACTAATTTTAAATTTTCGTCTGACCTGTGGAGCGCGAACAAAAAAAAAGGACTTTTTTTTTCGGGTATGGTGAAATTGATTCTTCGCTTCGCTCATCCAATAAATATACTTCGAAGACCAATCAGATAATTTGAAATGATGAATTTATCTCCAGGCTTGAAATGTTTGAACCCTGATGTCTTACCCGTGTAATATAAGAGGAACACCAGCAGCCACATGCTTCTTTTACTCTTCAATAGAAGTATTTTCCTTGCATTTTTCATTACAAGTCTCATAAGTCTTCGCGCCTTTTTCACGAGACTTTCTGGATTTCTGTCGACTGTTCCCATGGTAACTGTGTTCAATCGACGTTGTGAAAAATCATCTAGATGACACGTGATTCGGATTCATGAGTTCATATTATATGGAAAGATTTAGGGTGAACTGCAGAGACGGAGTTTAAACCCCGGCCTACCTTGGACGCCGTCTAAGTAAGAAATAACATTGCAGCCACAATACAATTTCTCAATTAGACGGCGTCTAAGGTAGCCCGGGGTTTAAACTCCGTCTCTGCAATTCACCCATATACTATCTCATGGGCTATATTATTTTATAGGGCCTTTATTCTGTAACCCCGAAATGAAATGAAAGCTGCCGATCTCCGTTTTGTTTGGATAAAACCCGAATGTGTAGGGCTCTGACATTTGTATGACACTTTCATCTCGTTTGCTGTTATAGAATAACGGCCCGGAGGAGAAATATTCGGGGAAAATACATTATTTAAGGGCTATAAACATTTCACCGATCACAGAAAAAAACTATCATTCGACTATATATACACTGTTGGTTATCGTTCAATAATTCTTAGATGAGAAATAACGACGAAGACGCATTGGAACTTGAAATTGAACATTTTATTGACTATGACCCGGTATTACCAACGTGGTATTAACTCTAACTGGCAGTTTAAAACTGTTAACACCATGGTTACCCGGGCTATTTGTAGTCAAAAAATCTCAGATAAAGTTTTACTAGGCTTGGTCTTACCGGGTCCACTATGTAGTGATATATCAACCTATTTTACCATAATATAAGGAAGGTGACCCAACTCGGGTCTTGAAAGTGAAATATTCACGGGGTCAGAATCTGAGCCCAGCGTCCCAATTGCCTGTAGCGCAACCATCGCTTTTATATCGAACTATTTGAAACAATAATACCACACACGGCCCAGTAGATTACGAGAATTATAGATTTATGTGAGTTCAACGATGCCACCGGTACCGTAGCCACTCTTATTTACATCTAGTTCAGAAGAAAATCTGCTAAATCATGACAGGCAATCGAGACGATTGGTTCTGAAACGATCGCAAGAAACAACAAATGCCTTCCATGTTGTCAGTATGTGTAGTTGTAGCACCTTCTTTATATTATGATAAAGGTTGGTGTCACTTCATCGTACCGGGTCTATGAGGATTGAGAGGCGATGCAAGTGGTCGCAATATAAACACTCGAAAGGTCGAACTACATGAATATCAACAGGCAGCGAGGAGGGTTGCCAACGTTTGTGGTAATCGAAGGTCTGTAGATGTGCTGTGAGCTTCCAGAATTAATAGCGTCCTCCCCCTGGAATCGAATCCGGGTCTCCAGGTTGCCGTTCTGACGCGTTACCAATTCCGCCAGAGAGGAAAATCTTCGTGAACAGTTTCAATAATTGATATCTAATTCGTACAGTCACACATTTCTAGACTTGTGGATCGCACCCCAAATTGACAGGAAATTGTAATGCTCAAGAGGCCGCAGGCGCTCTACACGGGCTCGTTGTTCGCTCGCTTCAGACTCCAGTTTAACATGCATCGTGTGCTGGGCGCAACCCATAGACTAGCCCGCCGAACTCAGATTCACGTGAACGCCGTTAATTCCCTTACTCACAATTTTGATATATTTCACAGTCTATATTTTTTTCGGTATTCAAAAATATGTATCTAGGTTTCCGTGAACAAGAAAATTTTTCATTTGCCATTTCAAAAATTTAAAACATATTTTTTTTCGAAATTATGTTAATGCGATAATCTCCGTTTTTCAATTATCAACAGAATGTAGAAATAATCATATTGATATCTCAAAAATTACGGCCGTGAGAGTTTGCGGCGTGAAATACGAGCGCCTGCGGCCTCTTAATCGATATATCTAGTTACTCCAGCTGTCAGGACGAATGTTTTCAACAGCTTCTTGGTTAACCACCAGTTAAGTAGGTTGTTATAATTCCATAGATGAAAACTGTTCGATAGTAGCGAACTCCCCTGGGAGTTGAAACCGGATCTCCAGACTACAAAACCACTCCAGACTGACAATCTGGAGCAAATCTGGGCAATCGTGGTTCGACTCCCGGGGGAGGTCGCTATTTCGAACATGTTCATAATTCATAATTCAGACGATTAAAATAATTCAAACTGGTGGTTGATCAGAAAGCTATTGAAATCAAAAATATTTATTTATATATATATATATATATATATATATATATATATATATATATATATATATATATATATATATATATATATATATATATATATATATATATATATATATATATATATATATATATATATATATATATATATATATATGTGTGATGTCTGAAGTTTTGAGGGCCGATGGTTGATGGTAATGCTGGCTTCGCGGAGATTTGCCCTTCAGGGATGAGTGTGGGTGGTTCTGAAAAGCTATTGATATACGTATGTATATATATATATATATATATATATATATATATATATATATATATATATATATATATATATATATATATATATAAATTATATATATATATATATATATATATATATATGTTTATATATATATATATATATATATATATATATATATATATATATATATATATATATATATATATATATATATATATATATATATATATATATATATATATATATATATATATATATATATATATATATATATATATATATATATATATATATATATATATATATATATATGTGTGTGTTCAATTTAAATAACCTACATATTCTCTGTCCAGATAATTTTTGTGACTGATCCTTGGGGTTTATAAAGGCGCGTCGACAGCGAGGTCATTAGCGCCTATTCCACCGCGCTGTTGCTCTTCTTCACGAGATCATATTGAATGAATCACACCCCTGTTATAGGCCTACATTGGTTGTCTCAGTTTCGTTGGAGTCTATTAGTGATAACAATGTCCCACAAAACGACAAAAAGTTGACCTGCTGACTACACGATACTCGAGAACTATCCGTCTGCCCAACTATTCAACTGACACTTTATTCCAAACTATGTGTAGGCTGATTTCGATGAATTACAGTCTGATATGGCCTCCTGGATATGTTGAACAAATGCCACGTTCCCACGACCCACATGATCCCATTTGATAATAATATAGCATCAACTGAATCGTTATGGAATACGATTTTCAAATTTGGAAAGAATATGATTTATTCACCGTTTACATGTATAATTTACAATACAGTAGAAAAGGTAAGTGGTGGAGGGGGGGAGGGGGGGAGGGGGAGAGTTCGGTCGGGGGAAATCTTCCTTAAATCTTATCGTACCTCGCCTCGTAATCAAGTTATGAGCTCTGAGAAGGAAATGAGAATATTGAAGGTCATGGTCTACACTATATAATAATCAATCAATATATGTACACGTGTATCCGTGCATTTATATATATATATATATATATATATATATACATATATATATATATATATATATATATATATATATATAAATATATATATATATATATATATATATATATATATATATATACATATATATATATATATATATATATATATATATATATATATATATATATATATATATATATAAATATATATATATATATATATATATATATATATATATATATATATATATATATATATATATATATATATATATATATATATATATATATATATATATATATATATATATATATATATATATATATATATATATATATATATATATATATATATATATATATATATATATATATATATATGAGCGCGGAGATTTTCGTGACCGATGTTAGATGGTAAATATGTCTTTACTGTAAATTTGCCACGATTGAAATGCAAATTGGGTTCTAAAAAGAACCTGCTTACCACCATCGTTTGAAGATGACGGGTGAAATTCCGGCGAAACGTCGCAAAAACAGGTTCTTTTTAGAACCCAAATTGCACTTTAACCGTGGCAAATTTACCGTAAAGACATATTCACCATATATATATATATATATATATATATATATATATATATATATATATATATATATATATATATATATATATATATATATATATATATATTTGTTCAAATTTAATGGTATCAAAACTTATATTAATGGTAAATATTATTCCGGGTATTTTCACCATCGTGTTGTATTGAATAAAACATTTCAATATTGAAAATATGATTTTATGTTATTTCATTAGATGAGCGTAGCGAAGCTTTTCATTTCACACCCTGAAAAAAATGGGCTTCGTTTTTATGTTCGTTTTTTTTTTTGTAATTATGTACACGGCATACAGGTCAGAGAAATGAATCAATCAACTTGAAACTTTTTCTGAACGTTGGTGTCATACCAGAATAGGTTGGGATTGTTATTCAGAGGAATCGGTCGGAAGCTTTTTCCGGTAAATAATCGGAAAGTTTGGAAAATCCTCATGAGAATAACCCGGAGGAAAAATACTTGAAAAACAAGAATTTTTCAAAAGCTCTCAAATTCTCACTGAATATGAAAAATACTATTATACACCTTTTCAGAGATTTTCAAAACAATCAAATGGGAAACAATGAAGAAAACGCAATAAACGTGTACATTTTATTGAATATTTGGATCAATTGGTTTTGCAAAGTGTTTATGCGACAGGATGCAGGTTACTATAAATATCAACAAGTTGCAGGTGAGGTTTTTGAACGTTTGAAGTAAGTCAAGGTTTGTAGATGTAAATTGAGCTGACAAATTACTTTTCATTCTAGATTGTCATACTTCTTAGCTCATCTCACAACGCGCATCCCGCATTTTCCTAGTTTATTTTAATTGAAGAGGAAAAACTTCCGTCAAGAGCACATCATGAGAAAAATATAACCCTCATGATGACCCTTACGTGAGCCACCCAGCAATAAGAATAAAGTGATCTTCATCGCAGTGAATGTTTTCAACAATATGTATCATCAATTATTTTCCATATATTCTTCTCGATTCTATGAAAGATAGTATCGTTTTCATATAATTCTTGAAAAAGAGGATGAATATTAGCTTGAAACGCCAAATAAAATCATATTTCAAATATCAAAATGTCTTATTCATTAAAACACGATGGTGATAATACCCGAAATAATAATTATCCTCAATATATATATATATATATATATATATAAATATATATATATATATATATATATATATACATATAAATATATATATATATATATATATATATATATATATATATATATATATATATATATATATATATATATATATATGTATATATGCATATATATATATATATATATATATATATATATATATATATATATATATATATATATATATATATATAAATATATATATATATATAAATATATATATATATATATATATATATATATATATATATATATATATATATACGTATATATATACATAATCATATATATATATATATATATATATATATATATATATATATATATATATATATATATATATATATATGAATATAGATATATATATATATAATATATATATATATATATATATATATATATATATATATATATATATATATATATATATATATATATATATATATTGTTACCGCCGATCTTGGAGATGGCGATGAAAGACCAGTGGACTGTATATTGATGTTGAAATCACGATGAGACCATGTAGAAATTAAATATTCGGGTGCCGACTTGGCATTAATAATCAGGCGAGCATAATCCAAACTCGGATTATGCCTCACCCCAAAACGATACGTATTTGGTCTACGTCGACTTGACGTTGTTATTAACCAAATCAAAAGAATAAAGAGAAAGCGAAACAAAATAGATCAAAACCTGAGTGGTGTCCCCGCACACCATTCGAATAAACAAGAAACAAAAGCTTGAGAGAAAACAAAACACCCAACTTCGTAATGCTAAAGACCATAACAAAAGTAAGGAATTAGAAACAAGAAAGTCTGGAAAGAGGTCCTATCAACGACTCAAGAAGAACGAAAAATAGAAAAGAAACAACTGCGTACATGCGAAATAATGTACAGTACGTCCGAACTCTAACAAAGTAGAGAACGACGGGAGAAGCTCACACAACAAGAGCTGGTCGAGAAATGACCGAATTCACCCACTTGACGAGCGACTACAAATGGTCCGAACTCAAGGGAATGTAGAAGATAACTGAATGGATACTCGACGAGAGCCGTTTCGGGACGTCCGGTCTGAATCAAGTATAGAAGCCAACTGAGCTGCGAGGCCCAGCTACCAAACACGCAACGCGAATGGCGAGCTGTGATTGGACGCAGCACATCGCGTGACAATGCACCAGCCAACCAGCAATGAGAAAGGAAGGTCGACTAGAAACACGGTTTGCAGTGTACAAACAACATTCCATGACGCAATCGAATATGAATCAAGTTCAATTGGCAAACTAGGGAAAACGAGCTAGCTGGTCTCAAAAGACCGGCGTTAACATATATATATATATATATATATATATATATATATATATATATATATATATATATATATATATATATATATATATATATATATATATATATATGTTATCACGCATGCTTTAACGACTCATAATGTTTTTAATTTCAAATGTTTTTGTTTTCAATTTAATGATTTTGATAAGTTTATCAATTTTATTTTGTAACGTAGTTTTTTCCCATATTTTCTAATTTTTTCAAAACATATTCTTCTTATAAGTTTTTCAATTCCATGAACCTTGTATACAGTCTAAGCCACCTTCATACTTTATAATTACTAATTCCATCAAGCTTTCTAGACGTAAAAAAGTTTTGTTTTGTTCGTATTATTTTCTTTCCTTTGAAATCACTGCTCTGAAGAAGGCCAGCATAGACTGGTTGAAACGTCAGCTGTTCAATATAATATAATTAATATACATAGTATATGTATTGTGTTGAATTGTTTCTTTATTATAAAAACGACTGGAAATATTCATAAGAATCATCAACTTACATTATGATTCGTTCAAGCATGCGAGACAACATGATGCACCATCATGGAGTGGACACTTTCAAGATCAGTAAACTTTTCGCGGAAGAAGGATGCAAGCAAGTGAAATTACTTTCACATCTAGCTTAAATTCTTAAACGTTGTCGAGATAAATATGTTCTTCCCACATGGGCCATGATAAATCACCATCTAAGAGATCCTAGATTGGAAAGAACTTTTTTAAAATTCAGTAGAACTTTACTCATCAAACAGATACACTACACGAGGAGTTTGCTATATTTATATCCATTGCGTCTCATTAAATTCGAATCAAAATTGAAAACTTCAATGAATTCGAATTTGTGGTGTTTTTTTTCGAGGCTAACCGAATGAAAACGGAATAGGCTGAGTAAAATAGTAACAGATAAACAGAAAGAGAAGTTTGAATTTTCGTTCCATCAAAAACACTCCACTAATTCAATAACTAGGAGAAGGAGTCTGGAGTGTGTTGTTAATCTCTTGGATATTGTATTGGACAAGCCAACTATTTCGGTTTTGGAGAAATGATTCAATTATGCAGTATGTCCCAGCAAGATTCCATTGGAGAAAATCATAATAAGTGTAGAATCGGCGATTCGGAGGTTTCCCAAAGATATAGCAGGAGAGATCAGACAAGACACATCACGTATTCTTAAAGATAAGTCAGGAAGTTCACTCAGAAAGAACTTATCTTATGAAGAACATATAGCTCTGAAATCACTCCATAATAATGCTTCAGTTGTTGTCTTCAAAGCAGATAAAGGTAACGCTACAGTTGTGATGAATTCTTCAGAATATAGAGAGGAAATGAGAGTTCTTGTAGACACCCCGGGTTATAATAAGCTGACAAGAAACCCCACGAGTATACATGAATCAAGATTGACAGGGTTATTGAAAGAATCTGCCTTCACTAAAGAACTTATCGTTGAACTTACACCACAAAACTCCACAATACCAAAACTGTATGGGTTGCCAAAGTACCACAAGGAGGGTGTCCCCTTGACACCATATCACACACCCCAAGTGCTTACCTGGCGCCGCATGTGTTGCCCCCGCCACTAACTCCCGGAGAGATGAGACTCAAAAAAAATTATTAAAAAAATGAAAATAAACTATATTAAATTGAAAATTGAAAAACGACTTCCTAGCGGAAACAAATTGTTGGACTAGGAAGGTCGGGGAGGAACTATAAATCAGGTTTTTAGGAAATTTAAAGGTTTACAAATACTTGTGGTGAAACAAATAAAATTAAATGAAGTTTACTTAAATTAAAATCCAGTAAGTTTACAAAGGCAAATTTAAAATGGTTGGAGAAAATGAAAAAGAATGCACGAGATTATGGTTTTGCTTAGATATTCAACCCGTCGGTTGATTATGCAAGCAAATGATGTTGGCCAGTAATTAATTCTCTCAACCGTGAATGAATTAGTTCTCCTTCATAGGAAAATATCAAAAAATGTGCTTTTATAAAATAAAATATTGGTACCGTATACAAATTTAATGTTGCTCCATGACGTCGGTGCGTGTTCGCCACTGGATGCTCTTATTATCGGCCGACTGGGGTCGTCGTCGCTAGTGCGTCATCGTCTTGTCGCTACTGCGTCGTTGTCTTCATTGTCGTCGATTACATCTTCCTCTACCTCCTCGGCGTCGTTCTTGATTCTTGATACTTTTCTGATTGTTATCTGTTATTCTTGTTGAACTGGATAAAAGTTATATCTTGACCGTAATGGTACACCCTCCCGGGGACACGTCTGCTCTCGACAGCCAACCAGATTATTCTGATGAGGACGACTGGTAGCTGTTTCCTGGTTTCGACGGCGGTCAGACAATTTCTGATGAGGCTCGACGAATTTCGGCTTATTTATATGTGGATCCTTCGAAGCTTCTAGAACTTTTTCTGCGTGGATTTCACCACATGATGAAATCGCCCTCTGACGCTGTTAGAAGTCAAGGGTGTGTATAGTCTGACCACCCTGGCGAATTCCACCCGCTCAGTGACAGTATCTTCCCACTTCATACGTAGCTCTTGTATCTTGTTATATCGGCCCAACTATATATTCGAGCGACCACGTGTCTCGTCTCTTGTCGACAGGAAGTACATGCCACACACTTTGACTGATCAAAATTAGGGGTACCTTTTGGGTTTACATGAAATATGAAATAAATGTAGAAACGAAATGAATTGCATACAACATTAGAAACACGATTTAGAATTTATATCAAATATAGGCCTAGATACTTTGATATGTCACAACCAATAGTATCTGCAATAGGATCACCAGCACACGAAATCGCTAGATGTGTTGCGCAGCTCTCAAGGTCAAAGGGTATCAAAGTTAAAAGTTACCTCATAAACTCTCAGGATTTTTTAGAGAAGATACAACATTGACATCCAAAGTCAACTTATATACTCGTAAGTTTTGACGTAATTTCACTTTTCAACAATGTACCTGTCGAATACGCTATAAGTATGTTAAGAAAGAAGAAAAACATATGTCCCTCTATATGGAATTTGATTGAAGGATGCTTCGACAGTAATCATTTTATGTATGAGGGAGCTATTTACAAACAAAATAATGGACTTGCTATGGGTTCACCTCTTTCGCCTTTGATAGCAAACCTCTTTTTGGAAGAGATCGAGGAACGTGCCATCTCAACGGCAAAATTCAAGCCCAAGATATGGCTCCGCTTTGTAGATGATGTGTTTGCAGTGTGGGAACATGGAAGTGAAGAGCTCGACTTTTTTCTGATACATCTGAATAGCATATGTAAAAAGATTCAATTCACCATAGAACTGGAGAGTGAGGGAAAGTTACCTTTTCTCGACATATTGCTAATACGAAAAGACAGTGGTTTTATTGGACACACAGTGTATAGAAAGCAAACCCACACAAATCGTTATCTGAACTCCAAATCAAATCATCATCCTGCCCAGAAATATTAGGTATTCTGAACACACTAACTCTCAGATCCAAGAGGTTAACCGATACCGACCATATTGCAGAGGAGTTACAACAGCTTGAACAAGTTTTTAGAGACAACGGGTACAGTGGACGAGACATACAGCGGGCTTTGACTATAGAAAATAATAAAGATAAAACTGTTCAGGAGACTTAAAATCCACGGCTTACTTACCATATTTAAGCGGTATAACTGACAAAATCAGCCGCTTATCAAAGAGAAAGCATATGAATACTGTATTCACAGCACAAAATAAATTGGGGTCCATGATGCGTGGGGTCAAAGACTCAAAGATAGAGTAGCACTTGAAGATTGTGGCGTGTACAATATCCCGTGCCAATGTGGGCTAGTCTACATAGGTCAGACGATGAAATCCGTATCCGGCCGTCTCAAGCAACACAAATATTACGAGATAAGAGGCAACAGTCGTGAATCAGCTATTGCAAGACATTCGGATCTATCAGTGTCCCATGCTGATGGAGTTCCACGGTCCCACGAGATACTCTATGGTGAAACGTCTCTGATAGATCGACAAACCTCTTGGTGGCCTCGTGCCATCAGCGAGGGGTTGGAGATTATAAAGCACCCGCATAATCTCAACGGCGATGATTCAGGGTATGTTTTCTCAGCAAGCTGGACGACGGTGCTGGCAAGCATGAAGACTGAACCAAGGATGCCAGCAAGAATCATACATAGTATGCCAGATGGTACGCAGAACAACACCATAAGTCGATCTACATCTACAAGCTACAATCTTAGATCCATACAGCCCATTGTAACGTAGTTTATTCCTATTTTTCCTAATTTTTTCTCACAACATATTCTTTTAATTCTTTTAATTAAATGATTTTTGTAACGTAGTTTTCTCTCATTTTTTCTAAAATGTTTCACAATATATTCTTTTTGATTCAATGATTTTGATAAGTTTTTCAATTTTATTTTGTAACGTAGTTTTTTCCCATTTTTCTAATTTTTTCAAAACATTCTTTTGATGACTTTTTAAATTTTATCTATGACTATCAATAACGTAACAGGATAAGCAACATGGCGTAAGTCATATCCTTTTAACATTAAGCCGTTTTCACCATGATGGAATCAGCGCTCTTTCGTGTACATTTGTGTGATTCGCAATTTCAAATTGAATCGTACGTATTAGGCTCGTATTTCAATGTATAGTACATAGTTGTATACTTGCATTGTTTCTGATCTTTCTCGTAGATGATGAGTAATTATCCAGTTATCAAATGATAAATATAGCAGTAGGGCTCTTGACTAGGGGACTAAATGCTTTTACAGACGTATTTTAAATTTAGATAGGTCAATCCAAATGAAATTTATCCCGATATTGTTTAATGCAGTTGGGAAGAGCTGGATTTACAGATTGCATCACATCCATCACTTGTATAGATCAACATACAATAATACCAGCAAATTATCATGCAATTTATGAGGCGGCATCCCTTTGATATACGCATGATGCGAAAGGAAAGCATTGCTTATCCCGTTACGTTATTGATAGTCATAGATTTTATGAACCTTGTATACAGTCAAAGCCACCTTTATTAGTTATATAGTCAGAGCCACCTTCATACTTTATAATTACTAATTCCATCAAGCTTTCTAGATGTAAAAAAGTTTTGTTATGTTTGTATTATTTTCTTTACTTCGAAATCACTGCTCTGAAGAAGGCCAGCATAGACTGGTTGAAACGTCAGCTGTTCAATATAATATAATTAATATACATAGTATATGTATTGTGTTGCATTGTTTCTTTATTTCAAAAACGACTGGAATTATCCATAAGAATTCATCTAATATCTGATATAGAATATATATATATATATATATATATATATATATATATATATATATATATATATATATATATTTATATATATTTACAAATATGGTAAACTAATTTTCAAGGTGAAACCGAGTACGTGGTTATGAAGTGAAATCAGTTCACCATCCAATATTGGCCACAAGAATTTACGCGAACATATATATATATATATATATATATATATATATATATATATATATATATATATATATATATATATATATATATATATATATATATATATATATATATGTATACATATATATATATATATATATATATATATATATATATATATATATATATATATATATATATATATATATATATATATATATATATATATATATATATATATATATACATTCATATATACATGAACAATCATTGGATAGTAGGAAACAACCATCGAAATAACATGAGATCGGTTGAAATGAATATTCAAATAAATATCATGACAGTATTTCAGCAGTGATATTAAGTTATGGATTCAACAATAACTATTGTGATCGTGGATTTTCAGAAGTGGGAATATCGCGAGTCAGTGCACAAGGTCACAATACTCGGCAATCATTAGAGTCGTTTCAATTCCACCAGGATTCTTGGCCTGGATTCTTGGCCTGGATTCTTGGCCTGGATTCTTGGCCTGGATTCTTGGCCTGGATTCTTGGCCTGGATTCTCGGCCTGGATTCTTGGCCTGGATTCTTGGCCTGGATTCTTGGCCTGGATTCTCGGCCTGGATTCTTGGCCTGGATTCTCGGCCTGGATTCTTGGCCTGGATTCTCGGCCTGGATTCTTGGCCTGGATTCTCGGCCTGGATTCTTGGCCTGGATTCTCGGCCTGGATTCTTGGCCTGGATTCTCGGCCTGGATTCTTGGCCTGGATTCTCGGCCTGGATTCTTGGCCTGGATTCTCGGCCTGGATTCTTGGCCTGGATTCTTGGCCTGGATTCTTGGCCTGGATTCGCAAAGAGTCTCATTTTCAGGACGTCTTGAATAAATAGGACCAATATTAATCCTTACTCAGTAAAATGGTCCCAACTTGAGACCAATATCGGTCTTAACTCAGTACAATGCCCCCAAGTTGAGACCAATATCGGTCTTAACTCAGTACAATGGCCCCAACTTGAGACCAATATCAGTCTCAACTCAGTACAATGGCCCCAACTTGAGACCAATATCGGTCTTAACTCAGTACAATGGCCCCAACTTGAGACCAATATCGGTCTTGACTCAGTACAATGGCCCCAACTTGAGACCAATATCAGTCTCAACTCAGTACAATGGCCCCAACTTGAGACCAATATCAGTCTTGACTCAGTACAATGCCCCCAAGTTGAGACCAATATCGGTCTCAACTCAGTACAATGGCCCCAACTTGAGACCAATATCAGTCTCAACTCAGTACAATGGCCCCAACTTGAGACCAATATCAGTCTTAACTCAGTACAATGGCCCCAACTTGAGACCAATATCGGTCTTAACTCAGTAAAATGGTCCCAACTTGAGACCAATATCGGTCTTAACTCAGTACAATGGCCCCAACTTGAGACCAATATCGGTCTTGACTCAGTACAATGGCCCCAACTTGAGACCAATATCAGTCTTAACTCAGTACAATGGCCCCAACTTGAGACCAATATCAGTCTCAACTCAGTACAATGGCCCCAACTTGAGACCAATATCAGTCTTAACTCAGTACAATGGCCCCAACTTGAGACCAATATCGGTCTTAACTCAGTACAATGCCCCCAAGTTGAGACCAATATCGGTCTCAACTCAGTACAATGGCCCCAACTTGAGACCAATATTGGTCTTAACTCAGTACAATGGCCCCAACTTGAGACCAATATCAGTCTCAACTCAGTACAATGGCCCCAACTTGAGACCAATATCGGTCTTAACTCAGTACAATGGCCCCAACCTGAGACCAATATCAGTCTCAACTCAGTACAATGGCCCCAACTTGAGACCAATATCAGTCTTAACTCAGTACAATGGTCCCAACTTGAGACCAATATCAGTCTCAACTCAGTACAATGGTCCCAACTTGAGACCAATATCGGTCTTAACTCAGTACAATGGCCCCAACTTGAGACCAATATCGGTCTTGACTCAGTACAATGGCCCCAACTTGAGACCAATATCGGTCTTAACTCAGTACAATGGCCCCAACTTGAGACCAATATCGGTCTTGACTCAGTACAATGGCCCCAACTTGAGACCAATATCAGTCTCAACTCAGTACAATGGCCCCAACTTGAGACCAATATCAGTCCTAACTCAGTACAATGGCCCCAACTTGAGACCAATATCAGTCTCAACTCAGTACAATGGCCCCAACTTGAGACCAATATCGGTCTTGACTCAGTACAATGACCCCAACTTGAGACCAATATCGGTCTTAACTCAGTACAATGGCCCCAACTTGAGACCAATATCGGTCTTGACTCAGTACAATGGCCCCAACTTGAGACCAATATCGGTCTTAACTCAGTACAATGGCCCCAACTTGAGACCAATATCGGTCTTAACTCAGTACAATGGCCCCAACTTGAGACCAATATCGGTCTTAACTCAGTACAATGCCCCCAACTTGAGACCAATATCGGTCTTAACTCAGTACAATGGCCCCAACTTGAGACCAATATCAGTCTTAACTCAGTACAATGCCCCCAAGTTGAGACCAATATCGGTCTTAACTCAGTACAATGGCCCCAACTTGAGACCAATATCGGTCTTAACTCAGTACAATGCCCCCAAGTTGAGACCAATATCGGTCTTAACTCAGTCCAATGGCCCCAACTTGAGACCAATATCAGTCTCAACTCAGTACAATGGCCCCAACTTGAGACCAATATCGGTCTTAACTCAGTACAATGGCCCCAACTTGAGACCAATATCGGTCTTGACTCAGTACAATGGCCCCAACTTGAGACCAATATCGGTCTTAACTCAGTACAATGGCCCCAACTTGAGACCAATATCAGTCTCAACTCAGTACAATGGCCCCAACTTGAGACCAATATCAGTCTCAACTCAGTACAATGGCCCCAACTTGAGACCAATATCGGTCTTAACTCAGTACAATGGCCCCAACTTGAGACCAATATCAGTCTCAACTCAGTACAATGGCCCCAACTTGAGACCAATATCAGTCTTAACTCAGTACAATGGCCCAAACTTGAGACCAATATCAGTCTTAACTGGTAAAGGTCCCAATTTACGACGTCCCAAAGATAGGACTCTTCGTGAATCCGGGCAAAGCTATATAAAAGGAAAATCATACTATTTTTTGTTTTTAATAAGTTTTTTTATCATCATAGGAACATATTATATGAGTACATTTTGTAGACCCTCAAAGTCAGAATGTTGACTTGTCTGCGGGTCTAGTAACATTTACAATACAAAATAAGTACACTTGAATTGAGTTAAATTGTCTGGACGATGAAAAGCATTTAAAAAACTAACACATAATTGATGAGCGTAGCGAAGTCTCCATCCCACTCTTATAGAGCTTTGTCTGTGTGTTTTTTTTTTGTTTTTTTTGTAAGCACTCCACAGGTCGCGAGAGTTGACTGATGAACATGACACTTTTTTTGTACACGCAAACTTGTACAATGTACAAGTGCTTGTACAAGTACTTGTAAAATTTCTACAAGTATTATTACGTTTCATCAACATATTTATTGTGACATTTTTATTTTTTAATGTTAACGGCCAAATTGATTCTTCGCTTTCGCTCATCCATGATTATGTGAATGGATCATAAGAAATAAGAATTCTCGTTCTGCTTACGTGATGAATGAATCGTTATGCGAATTAAAGGAATAAGGATGAGTGAAATGACGAAAGGTCGTGGCTCCTGGCATTAGTGACCTATATTTCGGAAGGCCTTCAGCTTCGTCTTGGATATTTACTGTGCAACTGACACTGGTGGTCGAGTGGCTAGCGCACTGAACCATAATTCAGGAGACCGGGATTCGATTTCCGTCCTGGTCGACTATCCTGACTGAGGTCAGAGGTGCATCGTGCTTGCCCTCTGTCGTTCAGGTTGATACATGGAACAGGCCAAGGACGACTCCTTCCCACTATCCCCAAAAAGCATAGTAACATAACTTTTCTTCTCATTATCCCAGTATCTTAAATATCATTCACCGAAGCCAATAGATCAGGCTGATAATCAGTACAATCCGTCGTTAAACCCAATATAAATAGAAGATATCGACTGCCGCGCGGCGCCGTATATAATGATCATTTTCAATAATAACAATAACATGACTATTTTTTATTTTTCATTTTATTTAGTCCAAAGATTCGCACATGGTACAAATATAGGAAATATAAAAACTTACAACTAGATATGAAAATGAGGAGACAGAGAGATATGATTGAAGAAGACAGAATGATATTATATAGGACTATGCTATGATGCAATGATTGTCTAACTCTAGTGTGACTTCGAAGTAAGGAATTCATTGAGGAGATAGGGTTCTGGAGTAGGAAAAATTTCAGGTTGTATTTGATAGATGGAAGTTTGGTGAGGCTAGTTATATGGGCAGGTAGTTTAAATGTAGAAATAAATGGCAAGAATCATATAGATCCTATAAAACTTGTTAAAATATGAATTCGTAAATGGTTGTGCAAAGATGGAGAGGGCTGTGTGTGAAAAAAGCGTGCAAAAACTAATAAGAGTCGATAATCAATAACAATGTTCTATGACCGTGAGGTGACAACTAACCAACCTAGACATAAAACAAGTATGTTTAGTAATTACCAATTTTTTAATTGCTTTCATAATTCAATACGATTACCTAATCGATAGCATCACATTTTTGGTATAGTAATGAATGTAAAGTAATGTTTTGGTTTGAGACTTCTAGGTCATTTTGAACCGATAAATGAAACATTTTTTTCTGCGAAAACATACTCACAGTCCACGTGGCCAAATGATTGCTTTAGCAATATCTACTTTTAGCCGACTTCTAGTTCATACGTTTTGACAAAATAACTTCTAGTCTGAATGTGAAAGAACCGATTGAGCGTCTCCACCATCAATTAGCACAAACGGCTTGGTGTGTCGATACGCCAAATGAGGTAGCGGCAAATATCATCTGTCCTTTGCGTTCTTATCTTGACATATTTTTGCTAATAAATAATCTCTTTTGACTCGGCGGTGAATGATTGTGTACGACGTGTTATCGGGTGACATCGATAGACTACCCAATGTACAAATATGTATAAGAAGGCGTATACCCCTCAGGCGTTTGAGTTTCTTTAGATATATTAAAAAATGTGTAATGTGGTCACACGAGAAAAACACGCTAATTGTAAACAGTAACTGAAGAAACCAATCAAGCGATTGTTGTCAAATTTTTGGGGTGTATAGTTAAAGGATGTATCTTGACTGTAACGTAAATTAAATGTCATGTGTGCGCGATCACCGAGGCGCTATTACATGACATGAAATCAGAAACATCACTGAATTTCGCCTTAGTTTGATTGAAGTTTATATATGAACAAAAAAATATTTGAGAAACAAAAAGACCTCGTTGAATCAGATTGACCTGTGACTGAATTACATTCGAAATTTGAAAGTCATCGAACGTGTCGTTGGCTCATGAGAGTTGAATGAAAATACATCCATTTTATGCTGAAATCGCGACCGACTAGTAGCATCTTGCTTTTATTGTTTACACAAATATTAGTTACACAAATATTTCTTTCTTATTTCCTTATTCTGTTTCATTATTCAATATGTTGAAACTTTCTATTCAGTCTTGAGTTCATATTGTACATATTATATCATCAATCTATCACCCGTGAATGAATGAATATTAGAGTTTTAAGGCGCATCGACAGCGAGGTCATTTAGCGCCTGTCGAAATATGTTGCAACAAAAGGTGAAAAGTGTGATATAAAGGTGGAAGTGAAATTTTGATGAGAACACCTAAATACATTAAACTAAGACTAAGACTAAACTATGTCTACAGTGTCTAAAGACGTTATACACTAATTTGTTAAAACCGAACATGTGTGTGCTGTAAAGGGTCACACCCATGGGACTAGGATGAGAACGTTTTATTACTTGTTCTCAGTTCAAACTCCCCCTCAAATAGGAGTGGAGGAACGACAAACCATAATAGATATATGGTGGAATATGGTTTGATTTAAAATATTCCTGATGTCTATCACAAGAGATCGGCATCAAGAATAAGTATCAAATGTCAAAAAGCAGTACATTGGTGAAAGATGATTGTACAAACAATGTCATCTTGAACGGACATGGAAATGTCCTGATTCGGGCAGTTTGAAAAATGATACTGGTAACAAGACGACTTTATCGTCTAACGCAGATCCACGAGCATGTCAAATGAGATCCAATAGCTTCGATAATCTTAGAAAGCTGAATATGGTATCTATCGATTTTGAATTATTCCCTAAAATCTTTGACATTGTGTCTTCCATACAAAGCTGTCTCCTCAGAGCAGTATATTTCTGACACTCGAGTAATATGTGTCGAACAGTTAAAATCTCGTTACAAATCTCACATCTAGGGACGATTTTATCGGGGGTGAAGAGATAGGAATGGGTTAAAAGTGTGTGTCCCACTCGCAGACGAGTGAGAACTACTTCCTCCCTCCGTGAACCTCGGATTGAAGATTCCCAAGCACTAACAGTTGGCCTAATCTCTTTCAGCTTGTTGTTGGTCTCCCTGTCCCACTCTTTTTGGAAACGAGATTTGAAAAGTAGTTTGAAATACGCCTTGAAATCATTGAAAGGTACTCTCGGGTTATCAATATCTTCTTTCTCCGTCGCTTCTTTGGCAGCCCTGTCCGCTGACTCATTACCACCAATCCCCACGTGTCCAGGTACCCAGCAGAACACTACACTGACATCCTGCGAGGCAAGGGCGGTCAGGAGTGTCTGCATTTCCTGGACCAGATGGTGAGTTGGAAAGATCTGAGTAAGGGCTTGGAGTGCACTCAAAGAATCGGAACAGATCAGGAAGCACTTCTCAGATCGTTGTCGAATGTGCTGTAGAGAGGTGACAATTGCAAATAACTCGGCTGTATATACGCTACTCATCGAACCTAATCTGAAACCAACAGTGGAGGATTCGCTAACGAATGCGCAGCCAACTTTGCCGTTCAGTTTTGATCCGTCCGTGTAGTATCTAATATGTCCGGGGTAGTGTGTGCAGAGCTCTAGGTATTTTTGCTTATACTCTTCTGCACTCGTGCTTGCCTTCGAACTTGATGACAAGTTCATCAAGCACTCCGGACGTGGAGCCAACCAAGGGGCGGTATCACTGAATTGGAT
Source organism: Brachyptera risi (assembly GCA_964007535.1). Lineage (NCBI taxonomy): Eukaryota > Metazoa > Arthropoda > Insecta > Plecoptera > Taeniopterygidae > Brachyptera > Brachyptera risi. The sequence goes on along the minus strand of OZ023335.1, from coordinate 16,044,167 downwards.
TGGATAGACTCGAGGGTATACAAATGACTCTTCGACCAAAATATGATTCAAACGAATTCCAGTTGGTATGGTGGCAAATGGTTTCGATTCATAGAGAGCATGAAATCTAGGATTGATAACTGATTGGTAGGTGGGATGATGCTTACTGCAGAATAACTTCGAAGCGTATGAGCAAAGGAGATATGCACGTCGACTCTTCAACGAGGGCTCACCAGCCTCACAATACAGGCTCTCCACCCGACTGGTACGGAGTGCTCCTATGGCCAGTCGGATGCCTGTGTTGTGAACTGTATTGAGTGGCTTCACGTAGCTCTCTCGTGCCGAGTCGTACACAACACTACCATAATCCAATTTGGAACGTATTAATGCTCGGTAAAGCCGCAGCATCGTGGTGCGATCCGCTCCCCATTTGGTACCACTAAGATAACGGAGAAGGTTGAGTGACTTGAAGCACTTGATTTCGAGTTGCGAAATGTGAGATTTCCAGTTCAACTTCACGTCAAACGTCAGCCCTAGGAACTTGGTCGTTTCTGCGAATGGGAGGAGTTCTCTACGAAGATATATATCTGGGTCAGGGTGCAGGCCCCTCAGACGAGAGAAACGCATGCACGTTGATTTTGATGTAGAAAACCTAAACCCAGTTTCATCTTCCCATGCTTCCAGTTTCCTAATTGCAAGTTGGATTTGGCGAGAGGCCGTTGCACTTCTCGCTGACTTACTGAATATAGCCAAGTCGTCAACAAATAAGGAACAAGTGATAGAAGATGGAACGCTTCGAACAATACCATTTATAGCGATGGCGAACAAAGTAACACTGAGGACAGAACCCTGTGGTACACCGTTCTCTTGGATGAAATCATCCGACAACACATTACCAATTCGTACCTTGAAACGTCGGTTGGTCATGAAATTACAGACAAAATTAGGAAGATGGCCTCTGAAACCCCATTGTGATAAGGTGTTCAATATGTTTAAGCGCCAGGTAGTATCGAATGCCTTCTCAAGGTCGAAAAATACAGCTATCACCTCCTGCTTCGTAAGAAAAGCTTCTTGTATGAAGCTTTCCATACGAATAAGATGATCCAAGGTATTTCTATTTTTTCTGAATCCAGACTGTACTGTGCAAAGGAGGTTTCTCCGTTCCAACCACCAAACGAGGCGGTTGTTCAACATCCTTTCCATCACTTTACACAGACAGCTGGTCAGTGATATAGGTCTATAGCTTGATGGTGAATGCTTATCCTTAGATGGTTTCAAGATCGGTACCTGGATAGCTTGTCTCCAAGAATCAGGGAAAGTATTGGTTGAATAGATATGGTTGAACAGGTTGAGAAGGTCATTTAAAGCGTCAGATGGCATGTGTTTTAGGAACTGATTGTGTATTCCATCAATCCCCGGTGCTGTGTCTCGTGCGCACGTTATCGCGTTCTCCAACTCCCATACACTAAACGGCACGTTATACACCTCGTTGTTCGCAGAAGAGAAATCTAATCTTCTACATTCTGCAGCACGTTTGTGTATCTGGAACGATGCCGAGTAGTGGTGAGAGCTAGAGACGTCCGAAAAATGGGACCCTATAGCATTAGCTATTTCCTGTGGCTCGGTAATTAGACTACCATCCTTGTTCAACCCAGATATACAAGATGATTTAAATTTGCCGTCTATCTTCCTAACTCTATTCCACACCTTAGTGAGGGGTGTGTGAACATTAATGGATGAGATATAGGAATTCCATGAGGCTTTTTTCGACGTCTTGATGATGAAACGAGCCCTTGCTCGGAGTTTCCGGAATGCCATAAGGTTGATATTGGTTGGGTATTTCCGGAAAATTCGAAGGGCTCGTTTCCTCTTACGGATCGCCACATTACATTCCTCGTTCCACCAGGGAACGGGTATGTGGCGTTGGTTGGTTGACGTAAGAGGAATGCTGTCTTTCGCGGCGGCAATAATCACCTCTGTCACATGCTCAGTCCTACTATCAGTATCATGTATGTTATTAGAGTTCTTCAAATCAACACGCTTTGTGAAAAGGCTCCAGTTCGCGCGGCGCAAGTTCCACTGCGCACACCGCAAGGGCCGTTGATGAGAATCTACTCTCAAGATGAGTGGGTAGTGGTCGCTACCACACAGATCTGAGTGAACGGAGAAATTGAAAAGAGGTGCGACAGATGGGGTGCAGACACAAAGATCGATCGCTGAAAACATACCGTTGAAAGCATTAAACCTTGTTTTCTCTCCATTGTTGAGAATAATCAAGTCGTTGTCGTTGAAAAATTGCTCAAAAAGGCGTCCTCTGCCGTTACTATCCACCATTGTGTCACCCCACAAGTTATTGTGGGCATTTAGGTCACCTAGAATAACATAGGGACGTGGAAGCTGTGACACAAGGTTATCCAGATTTATTCTCGTAACTGGAGCCCATTCGGGTAAGTAAATATTACAGAAGGTAACAGGCTGAGGAAGAGCAACTCTGACCGCCACTGCCTGTAGTGGTGTTGTTAGCGGCAGTGGACTTACGTGACAGCTGTCGTGGACAGCTGTGGCTACTCCCCCATGGGCTCTGTTACCTGTCAAGTCATCGAAACGATAAAAAATATAATTACGCATCAATGGAGAGTCACAAGGTTTGAAGTGCGTTTCTTGAAGAAAGAAACATATCGGTTTGAGGTTCGATGTTAAGAGCTTGATTTCTTCTTTGTGTCTGTTGAAACCATTGCAGTTCCATTGTATTAGAGCCATATATGGTAGGTCAGGTTTTTAAAAAATTGGACCTATTCAAGGATTGTTTCTCTTTCTTTTTCCTCCCAGATCTTTTCGCATCGTCTTCCATATCTGCATCAGTTTCTGCCTCTGCATCAGCGGATCCTATGGAGGATTCAGTGTCTGGGTTCCGTGAAGCGTTAATAGAAATCGGACGATCAATCTTCGTCCGTGAGATGTTGGTCTTTGTTGTATCCAATGCACCGGCTCCAGAGGGCTTGGATTGGATTGTAGACTTGGTCAGAGTAATAGTTTTCTCTGTTGTTCCAGGTATTACATCGGTCATCGGTTTTGAATGACTTCTCAAACTTATTATCTCGGCTCGTAAATCGTTGATCACATTAGTCAATTGTTCCAGTTGTTTTCGAGTTGTCTCTTGTAGTGTTGCCATTTTTTCAACTTGGTCTTTAAGTCTTTTGTTCTCGATTTCGAGAGCAGTTTCAACAGGTGCCTGAGGTGCTCTGTTAACGTTAACAACGGAAGCAAAAGAGAATGGGAACTGTGACGTGGGGTAGAGATCCTTGAAACGTTTCCTCGCGTCTCGAGGTTGAAGCTTCTCCTTGACGCTCAGTTCAAGGATCTTCTTCTCCTCGATCCACTTAGGGCATTTACGTGAGGATGATGGATGCGGTTCACGACAATTGACACATTTAACCGCCGACACGCATTCATCAGGCTCATGGCTAACCGATCCGCATTTGTCGCACACCGGACCGTTCTTGCAAGCAGTTCTGGTGTGGCCAAAACGCTGACATTGAAAACATCGCATCGGATTTGGAATGTATGGTCTGACGGTTAAGACATGGAAACCTGCTATAACTTTAGATGGAAGTGTTGGTGAAGCAAATGTGAGAATGAGAATGGGCGTCGCCTCAAGTTGACCCTGGTTCCGTCTGTTGATTCTGTAGACGTCCACTACCTTTTGGCTGGCTAATTCCATCCTGATTTCCTCAACTGAACTATTGATTAAATCATGGCAAAATACAACACCTTTGGAACTGTTAAGGTGGGTATGCGGTGTAATCTTCACGGGAAACATGTTAATAAACTCGGTGCATTGCAGAAACTTCTCGGACTGCTTATCATTAATTGTTTCGATGTTTCGATAAGAAGTGTACCGTTTCTCAGTTTCTGCACACATTTCACGCCTTGGGACACATTCTCAATTGCCTTGGCAATTGCGAATGGTGACACATTTGTGAAAGAGGAATTTTCTTGTGACCGGGTAATAACGAGAAATCTTGGATTAGAGTTGTGAGTGACAACGAGATCTTCTAGAGAGAGTCTCGTTTCAAACAGAGATCTTGGTCTTTTCTTGGGGTTGTTATCATCATTTAGGGGGGGGAAGTGAGGGTTTTTGGTTGAATTTTGCATGAGTGGTCCCACGAGTAGCTAGGGAAATATATGTCACCTCCCACAGAGCCCCGCTTGTGGGAGTAGGGCTATGGTAAAACTGAAGTTCGCCAAGTGTTCAGAGTTCATCGTTCACAACTACATCAACCCGTAGCCATTCAGCTCCTCGGTACGATTGTTTACACCTTGAGCTTGGGTTTCATGTCCTTGTACATAGCAACTTTTGTCAACAGGTGTGGGCGATTCGAGCATATGGAGGAAGACGGCAAGAAACAGAAAGGTAAGTGAAGAAGAGAGAAAAGAAGGCGATAGATAAGAAGAGATATGAGAAGAGAGATGCAACGCTCAGCACTCCCTCCATACACTCCGGTCACCAGAATGGAACCCACTCGACCAGCGGTCCGAACTTGGTCTGGACCCTCACTCCAGACCTTATCGCCATGGGTGACCCTACTGGGAGCAAATAAATTGCTCCCGACGATAGCTCTGGAGATCATTGGACCACGCAAGCCCCCACACCACGTCAAGGTGTTCGGATCCCCGTTTCAACTACTTGTAGGAATAAATGAATTAATGAATAACACTACGTAAACTGTCAAATGCACGTATTATTTCTCGTTGTATATTAGCTATATTTGGCTGTTTTTAGTACGATAACCGCAATATGAAGCGGCTAATCAAGCTACATTGAAATGCATTCCGAAAAAAGCACACAGCTTTTCTACGCACCAAAGCCTTTTTTCCGATATCAAGATCGAAACTTGATAAAGAATCATTGTTTCCCAATCGAGACTGGGGATGAAAGGTAGGATCGTTTGGACGAGACATCATAAGGGCGATCTTACCACCCCAAATAATAATTAATGACGATATGAATCATTCAACAAACAATTAATATCGAGGTATTAAATTCAGGGATCGTGAAAATTCAAACATTTGCAATGGTGAAAAAGCTCAATTTTCAATCTTCTCCTTCATCAGGATTTTTTTCGATTAAATGAATGAATATAAGAGTTTTAAGGCGCATCGACAGCGAGGTCATTTAGCGCCTGTCGAAATAAGTTGCAACAAAAGGTGAAAAGTGTGATATAAGGGTGGAAGTGAAATTTTGATGAGAACACCTAAATACATTAAACTAAGACTAAGACTAAACTATGTCTACAGTGTCTAAAGACGTTATACACTAATTTGTTAAAACCGAACATGTGTGTGCTGTAAAGGGTCACACCCATGGGACTAGGATGAGAACGTTTTATTACTTGTTCTCAGTTCAAACTCCCCCTCAAATAGGAGTGGAGGAACGACAAACCATAACAGATATGTTGGGATATGGTTTGATTTAAAATACTCCTGATGTCTATCCCAAAAGATCGGCATCAAGAATAAGTATCAAATGTCAAAAGCAGGACACTGGTAAAAGATGATTGCACAAACCACGTCATCTTGAACGGACATGGAAATGTCCTAATTCGGGCAGTTTGAAAAATGATACTGGTAATAAGACGACTTTATCGTCTAACGCAGATCCACGAGCATGTCAAATGAAATCCAAAAGCTTCGATAATCTCAGAAAGCTGAATATGGTATCTATCGATTTTGAATTATTCCCTAAAATCTTTGGCATTGTGTCTTCCATACGAATCTGTCTTCGCAGAGCGGTATATTTCCGACACTCGAGCAATATGTGTCTAACAGTTAAAATCTCGTTACAAATTTCACATCTGGGAACGATTTTTTCGGGGGTGAAAAGATAGGAATGGGTTAAAAGTGTGTGTCCCACTCGCAGACGAGTGAGAACCACTTCCTCCCTCCGTGAACCTCGGATTGAAGATTCCCAAGCACTAACAGTAGGCTTTATTTCTTTCAGCTTGTTGTTGGTCTCCCTGTCCCATTCTTTTTGGAAACGAGATTTGAAAAGTAGTTTGAAATACGCCTTGAAATCATTGAAAGGCACTCTCGGGGTATCAATATCTTCTTTCTCCGTCGCTTCTTTGGCAGCCCTGTCCGCTGACTCATTACCACCAATCCCCACGTGTCCAGGTACCCAGCAGAACACTACACTGACATCCTGCGAGGCAAGGTCGGTCAGGAGTGTCTGTACTTTCTTGACTAGATGGTGAGTTGGAAAGATTTGAGTTAGGGCTTGGAGTACACTCAAAAAATCAGAACAGATCAGGAAGCTCTTCTCAGATCGTTGTTGAATGTGCTGTAGAGAGGTGACAATTGCAAACAACTCGGCTGTATATACGCTACTCATCGAACCTAATCTGATACTGACAGTGGCGGATTCGCAAACGAATGCGCAGCCAACTTTTCCGTTCAGTTTTGATCCGTCCGTGTAGTATTTTACATGTCCTGAGTAGTGTGTGCAGAGCTCTAGGTATTTTTGCTTATACTCTTCTGCACTCGTGGTTGCCTTCGTGCTTGATGACAAGTTCATCAAGCACTCCGGACGTGGAGCCAACCAAGGGGCGGTATCACTAGATTGAATTGGATAGACTCGAGGGTAAACAAATGACTCCTCGACCAAAATATGATTCAGACGAATCCCAGTTGGAATGGTGGCGAATGGTTTCGATTCATAGAGAGCATGAAATCTAGGATTGATAACTGATTGGTAGGTAGGATGACGCTTACAGCAAAATAACTTTGAAGCGTATGAGCAAAGGAGATATGCTCGTCGACTCTTCAACGAGGGCTCACCAGCCTCACAATACAAGCTCTCCACCCGACTGGTACGGAGTGCTCCTATGGCCAGTCGGATGCCTGTGTTATGAACTGTATTGAGTGGCTTCACGTAGCTCTCTCGTGCCGAGTCGTACACAACACTACCATAATCCAATTTGGAACGTATTAATGCTCGGTAAAGCCGCAGCATCGTAGTGCGATCCGCTCCCCATTTGGTACCACTAAGATAACGGAGAAGGTTGAGTGACTTGAAGCACTTGATTTCGAGTTGCGAAATGTGAGATTTCCAGTTCAACTTCACGTCAAACGTCAGCCCTAGGAAGTTTGTCGATTCTGCGAATGGAAGGAGTTCTCTACGAAGATATATATCTGGGTCAGGGTGCAGGCCTCTCAGACGAGAGAAACGCATGCACGTTGATTTTGATGTAGAAAACCTGAACCCAGTTTCATCTTCCCATGCTTCTAGTTTCCTAATTGCGAGTTGGATTTGGCGAGAGGCCGTAGCACTTCTCGCTGACTTACTGAATATAGCCAAGTCGTCGACAAATAAGGAAGAAGTGATTGAAGATGGAACGCTTCGAATTATACCATTTATTGCGATGGCGAACAAAGTAACACTGAGGACAGAACCCTGTGGTACACCGTTCTCTTGGATGAAATCATCCGACAACACATTACCAACTCGTACATTGAAACGTCGGTTGGTCATGAAATTACAGACAAAATTAGGAAGATGGCCTCTGAAACCCCATTGTGATAAGGTGTTCAATATGTTGAAGCGCCAGGTAGTATCGAATGCCTTCTCAAGGTCGAAAAATACAGCTATCACTTCCTGCTTCGTGAGAAAAGCTTCTTGTATGAAGCTTTCCATACGAATAAGATGATCCAAGGTATTTCTATTTTTTCTAAATCCAGACTGTACTGTGCAAAGGAGGTTTTTTCGTTCCAACCACCAAACGAGGCGGTTGTTCAACATCCTTTCCATCACTTTGCACAGACAGCTGGTCAGAGATATAGGTCTATAGCTTGATGGTGAATGCTTATCCTTGGATGGTTTCAAGATCGGTACCTGGATAGCTTGTCTCCATGAATCAGGGAAAGTATCGGTTGAATAGATATGGTTGAACAGGTTGAGAAGGTCATTTGAAGCGGCAACTGGTAGGTGTTTCAAGAATTGATTGTGTATTCCATCAATCCCTGGTGCTGTGTCTCTTGCGCACGTTATCGCGTTCTCCAACTCCCATACACTAAACGGCATGTTATACACCTCGTTGTTCGCAGAAGAGAAATCTAATCTTCTACATTCTGTAGCACGTTTGTGTATCTGGAACGATGCCGAGTAGTGGTGAGAGCTAGAGACGTCCGAGAAATAGGACCCAATAGCATTAGCTATTTCCTGGGGCTCGGTAATCAGACCACCATCTGTGTTCAACCCAGATATACAGGATGTTTTGAATTTGCCGTCTATCTTCCTAACTCTATTCCACACCTTGGTGAGGGGTGTGTGAACATTAATGGATGAAATGTAAGAATTCCATGATGCTTTTTTCGACGTCTTGATTATATAACGAGCCCTTGCTCGGAGTTTCCGGAATGCCATAAGGTTGATGTTGGTCGGGTATTTCCGGAAAATTCTAAGGGCACGTTTTCTCTTACGGATCGCTGCTTTACATTCCTCGTTCCACCAGGGAACGGGTATGTGGCGTTGGTTGGTCGACGTAAGAGGGATGCTCTCTTTTGCTGCTGCAATGATCACCTCTGTCACATGCTCAGTCCTACTATCAGTCTCATGTATGTTATTAGAGTGCTTCAAATCAACATGGTTAGTGTAAAGACTCCAGTTCGCGCGGCGCAAGTTCCACTGCGCACACCGCAAGGGCCGTTGATGAGAATCTACTCTCAAGATGAGTGGGTAGTGATCGCTACCACACAGATCTGAGTGAACGGAGAAATTGAAAAGAGGTGCGACAGATGGGGTGCAGACACAAAGATCGATCGCTGAAAACTCACCGTTGAAAGCATTAAACCTTGTTTTCTCTCCATTGTTGAGAATAATTAAGTCGTTGTCATTGAAGAATTGTTCGAAAAGACGCCCTCTACGGTTACTATCCACCATTGTGTCACCCCACAAGTTATTGTGGGCATTTAGGTCACCTAGAAGAACGTAGGGACGTGGGAGCTGTGACACAAGGTTATCCAGATTTATTCCAGTAACTGGAGCCCATTCGGGAAAGTAGATGTTACAGAAGGTAACAGGCTGAGGGAGAGCAACTCTGACTGCCACTGCCTGTAGTGTTGTTGTTAGCGGCAGTGGACTCACGTGACAGCTGTCATGGACAGCTGTGGCTACTCCCCCATGGGCTCTGTTACCTGTCAAGTCATCGAAACGATAAAAACTATAATTACGCATCAATGGAGAGTCACAAGGTTTGAAGTGCGTTTCTTGAAAAAAGAAACATATCGGTTTGAAGTTTGATGTTAAGAGCTTGATTTCTTCTTTGTGTCTGTTGAAACCATTGAAGTTCCATTGTATTAGAGCCATGCTGTGATGATGATTCTTTGCAACAACGTCTAGACGTGCGCAAAAAAAAAAAATAGAATTGACAATAAATATATGTATCACTTATTAGGTTTTGTATCCTTGCGAAACTCGTTCACACGTGACTTCTGAGCGGAATCCTTCTGCCAATCAACGTCCATTCTCTCATCCGCTCGAGATGGAGATACAGAGGATGCACGCTGATTTGCATTTTCCACATTCGTTGGTGTGTCTGTGGTCTTCTTCGCTCTTGATAGACGACGAAGTTTGGTAATATCACTTTTAGAATGTGAGAGTGATGTTTGCGTCGCAGGAGTTGTCGACTGCTCCGCAATTAGCTGTTTCATGTCCTCAATTTCTTTGGCCTGTGCTGCTATAGTACTTGTATACCGTTTTGCCTTCTTCTTCATTTCTTCTGCTTGTTCTATGAGTTGCTTTCTCAGTGAAGACATCTCTTCCGCCTGCACCATCATCATTTGTTTCATCTCGTTGAGGGATGATTCAACTGATGTGTTAGGGGAAGTGTGCTTCGACAACTGCAAAGACTGTTCTTTTATTATGCTCTTGAGCTTGGCAACTTCCTCAGATGGTGTTGGGGAAGTGCTCTGAGCTAGAGCTTGAGAGAAAGATTTAGAGATTACAGGGTGCGGGTTGATTTCAGAGTAGCGTTTTCTTACCTCATTGATCGAAATATTCTCCAAAGTTTTTATTTCCATGATTTTTGATTCCTTTTTGTAAAGTGGACATAACCGGGACCACACCGGGTGGTCACCGTCACAGTTCACGCAATGGCTAGCATTTGAGCACTCTTGCGGTTCGTGACGGTCAGCACCGCAATTCCCACAGGTCTCTGTACCTTTGCAGGTTTCGCTGGGATGTCCAAACCTCTGGCACTTGAAGCACCGCAGAGGATTGGGTATGTGCGGGCGCACTGCCAGGCACATATATCCCGCGAACACCTTCTTAGGTATTACCGGAGTATTGAACGTGAGGATGAGCAAGGGCGTTGGCACAAGTTTTCCGTTTTGTCGCTTACTTATTTTTCTGAAATCTCTTTTTCTTGTCATTTTTTTTTGTAATTATATTGCTCATCTTTGTTTAAATTTGTTTCATTTCATTCAATTCTGAATCACTCACCCTCTAATTTATCCTCAGTTGTTGATTGATTTGTTGATTTGAGGTCATTTTGCTCCTATAATCATGGCCGTGTACTAATAAATGCCATAGTTGTCATCGATTCATTCTTGATATAATCTCAATTAATGTATTAATTTCATTCATTCAATTCATCAATGTATCCAACACTGTTATCTATTTTCAAATATAATTTGGTCGTGACCGTTTACATCCATAAGTTTCCAGTTTCAGCATTAGAACTAGAATGAAATGTGCATTCGTAATTCGCGCATAGTCTGTGAAATAATTAGCGGTTAAATCTAGGTAGATTGTATTCAAATAAGAAATTTAATCTCGTATCAAACATTTTGATAAAACCGCTAGTTCACATGTGCACGCATTTATCTCATTATAATTGGATGAGCGTAGCGAAGACTCAATTTCACTGTACTTGAAAAATCGAATGTGTTTTTTTTTTTTTTTTTTTTTCGCGTTCTACAGGTCAAACAGAAATTCAAATCATGATGAAACTTGGCACACACATGAACCCCTATCTGACTTGATGCTGTATAGTTTTGAGGCAAAATCGGTTCAACAATTCTTGAGATAAATCATTTTGAAGTTTTCAAAAAACCCATATGAATAAGCCAGGCGGAAAAAATGACAAAGTGAATGTTCTCCGAAGTTTTTCAAATTTTCACAGGACTCGAACCACATAATAATACACATTATTACGGACTTTTACAATAATCGGATTTGACGTTTCGGAGTGAAAAATTAAAAAATGCGATTTTTATTATGTTCAATTTCATTCATTAGAATAGCCTACGAATACTATCAATCAGATCTATATATAGAAGGCTGGGATTTGATCTTCAGAATACAAGGTTCTTATATTTCGATCAGACCTATATTCCATAATAACCACTCATCCAAAGCCTTCCATTCGTAGGAATAATCAGCCTGTCTACGAGTTTTGGAAAAAACCACTGCACACAAATCTTTCTCAAGTTATAAAAACTTCATGGAGCCTTTTTGTCACGGCTTTTCACGGAGCTTAGAAACAAAATCTTCATAAGACAACAATGAAAGAGCAGAATCATTGAGCAGAATCATTCTCTTCTTTCAACTTGATTTTACAAGTAAGATATTTGAGGAATTTTATTCTAAACTTCTGGTATTATTTCACACAAATGGATTGAAGATATTCAAGTTTTGTTCCACACGTCTGTATTGTCTATATTCGAAAAGTTTGTCTCAAACGTCTCGATTGGAGGTATTTAAAAACTTTTATTTCACATGTCTGTGGACTGAAGATATTGAAGGATTTTTGTCCAAAATATTCAATGATTATTGCATCATTCGTCTGAAATATAAAAGTTCTATCTCGCACGTCTGAAATATAATATTTTTTTCTCACACGTCCGAAATATAAGAGTTTCGTCTCACACGCCTGGATTGAAGATATCAAAGACATTTTATTTCACACGTCTGGATTTTGAGTTTTGTCTCATACGTCTGAAATAACAGAGTTTTGTCTCATACGTCTGAAATAACAGAGTTTTGTCTCATACGTCTGAAATATAAGAGTTTTTTCTCACACGTCTGAAATATAATAGTTTTGTCTCAAACGTCTGAAATATAAGATGTTTGTCTCACACGCCCGGGTTGAAGAAATCCAAGAAATTTCATTTCACGTCTGGATTGTAGATATTCAAAGATTATTTTCCAATATATTCAAAGACTTTTGCTTATACGTCTGAAATATAAGAGTTTTTGTCTCATACGTCTGAAATATAATAGTTTTGTCTCAAACGTCTGAAATATGAGAGTTTTGTCTCACACGTCTGGATTGAAGATGAATTTTATTTTACACGTCCCGATTAACGATATTCAAGGAGTTTTGTACATTGTAGCCTGATTTCATTATCATTCGAGAAATATGAAATGAATCATCCCATAGTTTAATTCTCAGATTCTATATAATCATTCAAAATGCCTAAAATGGGGAGAAAATCTAGCCGGTCTAAAGTGACTGCGGCAAGGAAACGAGTAAATGACCAACGTGAGAATGAAACTGAAGAACAATCTGCTAAACGCCGTCGTGAAAGTTTGGATAGGGTGAGAGCTTCTTTATCAATTGAAACACCCGAACAAGCTCAGGCTAGACAGCAGCTCAACCACTATCGAGTATCACAAGCCCGTATGAATGAAACTCAACATCAAACTGAAACTAGACGTCAGCTCAGTCTCGAGCGAATAAATCAAACAATCCAGAATGAATCGCAGGAGCAATCCCAAGCCAGGCGTGCACTCAGCCTGGAGCGAGTAACTCAAACCCGAAGAAATGAATCTCAGGAACAAAGTCAAGTACGACGTCAACTCAGTCTCGAGCGAATAACGCAAACCATCCGGAATGAATCGCAGGAGCAGAGACAAGCCAGGCGTGTTCTAAGTCTCGAGCGAGTCACTCAATCAATCCTGAATGAATCGCAGGAGCAAAGACAAGCCAGGCGTGTTTCAAGTCTCGAGCGAGTAACTCAAACCATCCAGAATGAATCGCGGGAGCAAAAACACAAGCCAGGCGTGTACTCAGTCTTGATCGAGTCACTCAATCCATCCTGAATGAATCGCAGGAGCAGAGACAAGCCAGGCGTGTACTCAGTCTTGATCGAGTCACTCAATCCATCCTGAATGAATCGCAGGAGCAGAGACAAGCCAGGCGTGTTTCAAGTCTTGATCGAGTCACTCAATCCATCCTGAATGAATCGCGGGAGCAAACACAAGCCAGGCGTGTACTCAGTCTTGATCGAGTCACTCAAACCATCCAGAATGAATCGCGGGAGCAAACACAAGCCAGGCGTGTACTCAGTCTTGATCGAGTCACTCAATCCATCCTGAATGAATCGCAGGAGCAGAGACAAGCCAGGCGTGTACTCAGTCTTGATCGAGTCACTCAATCCATCCTGAATGAATCGCAGGAGCAAACACAAGCCAGGCGTGTACTCAGTCTTGATCGAGTCACTCAAACCATCCAGAATGAATCGCGGGAGCAAACACAAGCCAGGCGTGTACTCAGTCTTGATCGAGTCACTCAATCCATCCAGAATGAATCGCGGGAGCAAACACAAGCCAGGCGTGTACTCAGTCTTGATCGAGTCACTCAATCCATCCTGAATGAATCGCAGGAGCAGAGACAAGCCAGGCGTGTTTCAAGTCTTGATCGAGTCACTCTATCCATCCTGAATGAATCGCAGGAGCAGAGACAAGCCAGGCGTGTTTCAAGTCTTGATCGAGTCACTCAATCCATCCTGAATGAATCGCGGGAGCAAACACAAGCCAGGCGTGTACTCAGTCTTGATCGAGTCACTCAAACCATCCAGAATGAATCGCGGGAGCAAACACAAGCCAGGCGTGTACTCAGTCTTGATCGAGTCACTCAATCCATCCTGAATGAATCGCAGGAGCAGAGACAAGCCAGGCGTGTACTCAGTCTTGATCGAGTCACTCAATCCATCCTGAATGAATCGCAGGAGCAAACACAAGCCAGGCGTGTACTCAGTCTTGATCGAGTCACTCAAACCATCCAGAATGAATCGCGGGAGCAAACACAAGCCAGGCGTGTACTCAGTCTTGATCGAGTCACTCAATCCATCCAGAATGAATCGCGGGAGCAAACACAAGCCAGGCGTGTACTCAGTCTTGATCGAGTCACTCAATCCATCCTGAATGAATCGCAGGAGCAGAGACAAGCCAGGCGTGTTTCAAGTCTTGATCGAGTCACTCTATCCATCCTGAATGAATCGCAGGAGCAGAGACAAGCCAGGCGTGTTTCAAGTCTTGATCGAGTCACTCAATCCATCCTGAATGAATCGCGGGAGCAAACACAAGCCAGGCGTGTACTCAGTCTTGATCGAGTCACTCAAACCATCCAGAATGAATCGCGGGAGCAAACACAAGCCAGGCGTGTACTCAGTCTTGATCGAGTCACTCAATCCATCCTGAATGAATCGCAGGAGCAGAGACAAGCCAGGCGTGTTTCAAGTCTTGATCGAGTCACTCTATCCATCCTGAATGAATCGCAGGAGCAGAGACAAGCCAGGCGTGTTTCAAGTCTTGATCGAGTCACTCAATCCATCCTGAATGAATCGCGGGAGCAAACACAAGCCAGGCGTGTACTCAGTCTTGATCGAGTCACTCAAACCATCCAGAATGAATCGCGGGAGCAAACACAAGCCAGGCGTGTACTCAGTCTTGATCGAGTCACTCAATCCATCCTGAATGAATCGCAGGAGCAGAGACAAGCCAGGCGTGTTTCAAGTCTTGATCGAGTCACTCTATCCATCCTGAATGAATCGCAGGAGCAGAGACAAGCCAGGCGTGTTTCAAGTCTTGATCGAGTCACTCAAACCATCCAGAATGAATCGCGGGAGCAAACACAAGCCAGGCGTGTACTCAGTCTTGATCGAGTCACTCAATCCATCCTGAATGAATCGCAGGAGCAGAGACAAGCCAGGCGTGTTTCAAGTCTTGATCGAGTCACTCAATCCATCCTGAATGAATCGCAGGAGCAGAGACAAGCCAGGCGTGTTTCAAGTCTTGATCGAGTCACTCAATCCATCCTGAATGAATCGCAGGAGCAAACACAAGCCAGGCGTGTACTCAGTCTTGATCGAGTCACTCAATCCATCCAGAATGAATCGCAGGAGCAGAGACAAGCCAGGCGTGTACTCAGCCGAGAGCGAGTTGCTGAGACTCGGAGGGTCCGACGATCGGAGTCTGCGAATTCAGGTTTGGAGCGCTTTGCTCCACGTAACACAATAAACCAAAACGACGATGTGCAACTTCGGCTAAAGTTCGAGAAGCACATGACTGACTTGAAATGGGCTTCATGTGATTCTTGTCAAGTCAGGTTTCCGGGATTGAAATTATGTCGTGGTGTGTGTAACATCTGTAAGAAGTCTCCCGGAGAATTCACCGCTGCAAACTACATGGACCCTGGCATTGTTCCCGATGAACTGTCTTGTCTATCAATGATAGAAACTTTATTAATTGCCCGTATTTATCCCGTTGTATCTGTTTACAGAGTTCAAGGACAACAATATAAATATAGTGGTAATGGCATAAATTTTCCTCAAAATGTTGAAGTTTTCGCTAAAAAATTGCCCCATACTTTGAATAACCTTTATGCTGTCATCATTGTACGACGTGTATCGTCTGATAACGACAATATTGCTGACTTCAATGTTTCGTCTACACGTCTGAGAAATGCACTTTCGTGGTTAAAATCTAATAATCGTTTTTATAAAGATATTGATATCGTTGATGACGTTTTACTTGGTCTTCCTGAAGATGGAAATGTATATGGGGATCTACAATACATGGAGATAACGGCCAATGAAAATATTAATAATGATAGCAACATTCTCGAACACAATAACGTCCCTCAGCTAATTCCCCTTAACCAGAGGGAGAGAATAGATGGTGCTTTACATACTGATACAGTACCTTGGCCTGGAGTAACGAATAACCCTATCAATGAATTCAGCACAGAAGGTTACATCGCACAAGCTTTTCCAACTCTCTTTCCTTCTGGACTTTGTGATTTACGAGATTCATCTAGATTGAACGTGATAAAACCGACTCAATATTTTCAGTTTCTCATGCAATTCAAAGATGAGAGATTTGCTAAGGATGATCGTTTTCGTTTCTTTGCTCTTAATTCAATTTTGCGTTGGAATGCAATCAGCCAAGGCAATATTTTAGTCAAAAAAGCAGATCTAAATGGAAAAACAGCTGATCAATTGAAACAACTTTTAGAAACAAGTCCACTATTGGCAAATAAAGCCATGTTTTTTGCGTCTTCTCTACGTGTAACTAAATCCTACTGGTTCAAGCGATGTGGCGAGTTGAAAGATATGGTTGAATCGTTAGGTACCCCAACACTTTTCTTCACACTGAGTGCAACTGATTTACATTGGCCCGAATTATATGACTTACTCGCTCCGGGGGTAGACTTTGACGATATGAATCCTAACGAAGCTACATCTTTTCGTCGAAAGTTACTCTGTGAAAATCCTCTCATCGTTTCATGGATTTTTCAAGAAAGAGCTTCATTTTATGACAAAAATATTCTTGCTTTAAGATTCAATGTCGAAGATTTCTGGTATCGCTACGAGTGGCAACATCGCGGTAGCAGTCATATTCACAGACTATTGTGGTTAGATGGCGCACCTAATGTGGAAGATTTAGACTTTGACGATGAAGAGGGCAATGACGACGTTTTACAATATTTTCATTCTCTGGTCTCAACAGTAAATCCTGGACTAAACGAACCACCTCCAGTCACTCATCCTTGTGAGATAAGGATGAGTGAGATTGTTGATCTGGAAGAAGACCTTACACATTTAATAAATAAAATACAACGACACACGCGTTGTAGTGAAAAATATTGTCTTCGGAGGAAGAAGAATTCGAGGGTTTCAACATGTCGCTTCAAGTTTCCCTTCGTTTTATGTGAAAAAACTAAATTTGTGAGGAAAGAGAATGAAGACAATATTTCAATAGAAACAGAACGTAATGATCCCCTCATAAATCGTTATAATCAATTCATTGGATGAGCGAAGCGAAGACTCAATTACACTATACCGAAAAAAAAGTACCTGTTTTTTTTTTTTTTTTTTTTTTTTTTGTTCGCACTCCACAGGTCAGACAAAAATTCAAAATCAGTTGAAACTTGGCACACACATGAAACCCTATCTGACTTGATGCTGTATAGTTTTGAGGCGCGATCGGTTTAACAACTTCTGAGAAAACTCATTCCAAAGTTTTCAAAAATCCCATTAGAATAAGCCAGAGGAAAACATTCGTGAAAAATATTTCATCTGAGAGGATTCAAATTCTCAGAGAATTCCAATCTGATAATGATACACATTATTCCGAACTTTTACTCAAATCGGATCAGCCGTTTCGATGTAAAAAAATATATAATGTTATTTGTGTCAATTATTCAAAGCTATTAAGATACCTATTAAATCAAAGCAACAAGTGTCACCACTTGATTGTAAACGATTAAAACAAAGCCTTCTTTATTATAATATAAATTATCAATGTAAAATAAGATGGCAGTGATGTAATGGTTTGGATCTCAAGGTGTATATATATATAATAACCAATCCAAAGATAAGTTGATATGTTCCAGCTCATCCATCAACGCGGAAACACATAACGCGTTTGCCTAGTAATTCAATCATGGAGGGCAAACATTGACGTACAAGCTGTTGTTTCTAAAGACGCCGTCCTTAACTATATCGCTAAATATGCAGCTAATAGTGAACCACAATCCTCGTCATTTTAAGATCTGTTATCAAATATTCTCGCTAATGAGGTAACTGCACATGATCCGGCTAAACTTGCGATCCAAAAATTAATAATTCAATCTCTTGCCGAACGCGATATTTCAGCACAAGAATGTTGTCACATACTTATGGGTTATCCATTATACCACTCGACCAGAACTTTCGTAACTCTCAATGTCGGTGGCGAGAAGTGGGTTCCGCTACTCACAGGACCCCCCGTGGAGGAAGCTGATTCTGATAACAGTTTTGTTGCCAAATATCCTGATCGCCCAGATCATATGTCACATTTAACATTAATGCAAGCTGCTTCTAGATATTATTGGAAAACTAACCGCTGGATTTGTCGCAGAAAAGACGCTATTGTTCGAGTCTTTCCCCGTCTAAAACTTTCTGATGATCTGGATAAAAACGAGCTGTATTTCAGGCAACAAGTTCTATTGCGTAGTGTGTGGTCTGATTTCAATCTGATTAATCCTCATGAAGAACCTTGGGGTGATGTGTACAGACGACTTGGCTTGACGAATGATGAGGAACATGTACCAATCGCAATGAGTGACGATGAGTATGAGGATGGAGATCAGGTGGAACCGGACAGGCATCAGGATGAGTGGATGACCGTGGCTGCCATGGGTCCCAACGCACAAGTTATTCGAGCAGAGATGGGGACAAGGGAGTTTGATGCAATGTTTCCTTGGAACGAATCGTACTTGAAATATCCAAATATCGACATAGTGAATAATTTCCTTCAAGACGTCCGTGAGATAGAAATTGAAGTAGAAGACAGCGTATATCAAACAATGACATATAGTGAAGAGCCACAGAAGATCTCACAACTTCTCAATAATCAGATATCGAATATCAATGATAACGCTGATGGCTTACAACCTGAACCTGTCAGGCGGTTAATTGTTCAAGGTACAGCTGGTACGGGCAAGAGTACAATTATTAAGGTCATGACCCAACGATTGAGGGAAGCACTTGGAGACAACAGTTACATGTTACTTGCACCTACGGGGGTGGCCGCATTTAATATTAATGGTTCTACCATACATTCAGCTCTCCATATCACCACAAACTCATCCAAGTTTGCCGATTTGACCGGTAGGGCTGAGAGATCATTCCAATTGACCATGAAAAATATCAACTTCCTTTTGATTGACGAATATAGCATGATTGGTTGTACTCTATTGGCTATGATTGATAAAAGATGTCGCCAAGTCAAACCAAACAGCGCTGTTCATCCGTTTGGCAAACTTTTCATATATCTTTTTGGCGACATTAAACAGCTCCCACCTGTTTGTGACCGTGCCCTTTATAGCGACAAACCATCTAACTTCGGCCTGTCCAATGATGGGTTACTTGCCTATCGTTCTTACAATCATTGCATAATTCTTTCAATTATACATAGGCAAGCAGGAAATAGCCCTGAACAGGAATGATTTAGAGATTTGTTATCAAGACTAAGAAACGGTTGTGCAACAATTGACGATTGGAAAGTTCTTCAATCACGGTTCAAGTCGTCACTTACTCTAGAGGAACAATTGTCATTCAATTCTGCTCTGTACCTTGGTCCTACTGAAGACATTGTTCAATCACACAACATGAATAAATTAACATCTTTGGCGCACCCTGTTGTAAAAATATCCGCCAAACCTAACTGTCCTTCCGCTGCTCTCGGCACAGAAGATGATGCACAGGGGCTGCAACCTATCATATATCTAGCTCCTGGTTGCCGTGTTATGTTGAGATCCAATCTGTGGACATCTCAAGGTCTTGTTAACGGAGCCACTGGGACTGTTGTGGATATCATTCACTCTCCACACACGAAACCACCTCATGATCAACCTCTGTGCATATTGGTAGAATTTGATAATTATCAAGGCCCTTCATTTCACCAACCCAAAGTCTTCCCCATATGCCCCGTATCGAGAGCTTGGGATGCTAAGAGAGTAAAATGTACTCGTATCCAATTTCCTCTACAGTTAGCCTGGTCAGTTACCATTCATAAATGCCAGGGAATGACTTTGGATGCGGCCGTGGTGAGTCTTGGAACAAAGGAATTCGCAGTAGGGATGAGTTTTGTGGCTTTGTCCCGAGTGCGTGCCATCAAAAATCTGATGCTGGATCCGTCCTTCCCATTTACAAGAATCGATTCTCTCAGTTCCTCAACATCATGACAGCAGAGAAAAAGGGAAGAACGAAGATTGCTATCCAAAGCGTTACTGGAACAACCATTACAGACCTCTATTGCCTGCTCGCCTACTTAACATTATTATCGTTACCTTTCTATATTTTACGTCTAGCCTGTGTTTGTTCTTATGATCAATTCTATCTATTCAGATACAACATTATTATCATTACCTTTTTACATTCAATGATAATACTCTCTGTTGACTCGGCTCACTTCTATAGCCTACGCTTGTTCTTATGGTTCATTCCATCAATGTCAAAGAACATTATTCTCATAAACGTATTATATTTCCATTATGTTATTTGTACAGGTTTCAGTCTTTAGGGTGAACTTATCGCCAGCCCTATCGAGGAGCTTACATAAAAAAAGTTACCCTGTCCATGGTTGCAAGTTTGATGATACTGATGGGGCTTAAACACCAATGACAACCGGCGAAAAATAATTTCTACACATATAAAATCGATTTTTATTCACAAATAGGTCATTTCAAGAATAGATCCTACAACGTATTGCGATTTTTAATTTCAATTCTATTGAATCAGGTTCCAAATATGATCATTTGAAATCTATAAATAACAAATTATATGCTTAGCTGCCTGAATTTTTGGTGAATAAATGTGAATATTGAATATTTCTCATCGGGTAAACTAAAATCAGTCTGTGGTTACAGCTTAATTATCATTTTACAAATACTTACAATACAATAAAAGAAATGACTTTGAAAAGATTAATTGTTCTATCCAGATGAAGATATCATGAATGAAAATATTGAAATTTATTTTGTGAAATATTTTATTATTCATCGCAACAAATCCTTAACTATTAGACGACAGTTGGACATGGATACATCTTCGAAATGACTTGTATTCACAAACTTTTCAAGATCCCAAATTTAACTGATTTAATGGATAAATATAATCGATTTTCTTATTATTTACTAGAAATAATGGATACGAGTGATGACATGACCACGTTGCACGGTTTCACATGTTCATTCTATTCCGATATTTTCAAAATATCAATTTAAAAAAATAATAATTACTTCATTTTTTTCATTCGCTCTCTAGGGTCTTTCACACGGTTTCACATGTTTATTCTATTTCGATATTTTTAAAATATCAATTTGAAAAAATAATAATTACTTCATTTTTTTTATTCGCTCATCCATCAACGCGGAAACACATAACGCGTTTTCCTAGTATGTTATCAGCATTGATTTATCCAAACCGATGAAGGCGGTGTAATTGTGAAATTAATAGCTGATTGAATGGTTATCATTTTTTAGGAAGCCGTTTATTGGATGAGCGAAGCGAAGACTCAATTTCACTATACCCAAAAAAAGTGCCTGTTTTTTTTTTGTTTTTTTTCGCGCTCCACAGGTCAGACGAAAATTCAAAATCAGTTGAAACTTGGCACACACATGAACTACTATCTGACTTGATGCTGTATAGTTTTGAGGCGCGATCGGTTGAACCACTTATGAGAAAACTCATTCCAAAGTAGAGAATTTCAATCTGATAATGATACACATTATTCCGAACTTTCACTTGAATCGGATTAGCCGTTTCGATGTAAAAAAATATATAATGTTATTTGTGTTAATTATTCAAAGCTATTAAGATACCTATTAAATCAAAGCAACAGGTGTCACCACTTGATTGTAAGCGATTAAAACAAAGCCTTCTTTATTATCATATGAATTATTATTGGAAAATAAGATGACAGTGATGTAATGGTTTAGATCTCAAGGTGTATATATATATATAATAACCAATCCAAAGATAAGTTGATATGTTCCAGCTCATTCATCAACGCGGAAACACATAACGCGTTTGCCTAGTATAAGTAACCGTGGAACGGCGAAATGCCGATAGAGCGGAATGTGCTATGATATTTGAAAGTATAGATTAGAAGCATTTTTTGATCACAGTTGGTTCAAGTTATTCAAAGAGGTAATTGTAAAACGCCATAGTTATTCAATTGAGGAAAGAGGAATTTGTTCACTTGACAGGCAATAAGCAACTGCGAATGTAGGTTTGATGAAAAATTAAAGTGACCCATTTGGGAACGGTCAACATGAATGATGGTGATGAACATTGCATTGGCATTTTCACTATCTCAATTTTTTTCAACTGAACAGAGACCGTAGAAAATCAATAATGTGATTGGAATGTAAAAGGGAATAAGTAGATCAGGTAGAAAATATTCTTGAATGTGTTTAAGAAAAAGTGGAGTACGGTGATGAAATTGTTGAGGAGTGAGAAGAAGGAACGATAATGAAACTTGCAGTAAAAGTGGAGGTGAATCTGAAAGGGTAGATATCATGTTATGAAGAATTGTGAAAGAGAAAATGAGAAGAAACAGGTGTATATAGGAAGAAAAAGCTGATAAAGAGAACCAGAAACTCGGAAGATGTGAGGGATTATTTGGAAGCGTTATCGAATGTGAAACATAACACAGCAAAAAAGTGACTGCGAAGAGAGGTAAGAAGGATGAAAAATCGGTGGTAACTGAAGAGGAATGTATAAGATCCTTAACGAAGATGAGGAATGGTATGATGGCAGAGGTAGTAGTTGAAATGATTGGGCAGAAGTAGTATGGTTTGATGGAATGTATCAGCAGCATGGCAACGGGAAAAGTATCAGAATATGGGTCAAAATCAGTCATCATCACAATGAGGAAGGCAATTGATAAAGTAGAGATTTTAAGAAGGAATCAGAAGGATGAGTCAAGTTGTAAAAATTTAGGAAAGAATACTAGAAATAAAACTGTCGGGGAATTGAAATAGTTGCTTAAAAAAATAACAATTGACCAATGTAGATGGGCGTGACTTATACGAAGCAGGGAAAATTGTAGATACCTTGATTGGTTATTTCCCTATTTTCCCCTGCTTCACTGTCCACTTGATTGATTTTCATATTTTGTGACATCACGAGGGCGGACGATCAATTGGTTCATGAGGGATGGGATTGACCTACATGAGCATAAATTCAGTTATGCCGTGTTTCCATGAACGCGAAATCGCTTTCGCAAAGCGGAATGCGTGCCGCTTTGTCAGACATCTTGAAAATTCGACCAATCGGCGAAGAGTGCGGCACGGGCGACGAAAGTTGAACTAAAGTCAATATATCCCGCTTTCGCAACGCGAAACTGGCGGAACTAGAATTCTACATCCGGCGAGCTATCGACCTAAATCGAAGTATCGAAGTCGACCAACACTATTTTAGCGACTTCACGCATGACGTAGTAGAAAGAAGAAGAGCCATCGTCGTGTTTGAACTTTGAAACTGTGTTTTAAATGGATTATTCCCCAGAATATTTGATCGAGGAGGTGAGAATGCACCCAGTGTTATATAACACTAATCTGAAGGAGTTTAGAGAGAGGCCTCTCAAGGATAAAGCGTGGCTAGAAATAGCCAACAAATTGAAATTATCTGGTAAGTAAAACTTGGAACTATTTTAGGTTATGTCTGCATTGAGGCACGACTTTCTTATATTTGTTTTTCAACGACGCACTATACTGATTACTACGATCTATTGGCGTCTGTGAATGATGAATGAGATGAAAGGTTATTTATTAGGTGTTTTGGATAGTGGGAAGCAGTCGGTCGTAGTCTGTTGTTGGGAAACCATCTCAGTACGCCTATCAACCTGAATGACGGAGAAACCACAAAAAAAACATCTCGGGAACGTGAACCATGAAGGAATCGAACCACGGTCTCCTGAATTAGGGTTCAGTGTTCACCACTCGTCTACGTGTCTTGGTTCGAGGTACATGTGTGATTCATTTCGCACAGTTTATTGACAAATGTACAAGTGGGTTGATTTTAACAAGCACTTTGGATCAATTTTCTATTCATAATCTCTATTAATAAATGGGTCGACTCAAATCTCAAGGATCTAGTCAATTATACTAGGCCTATTGCCCTAGGCCCCACATGAGTGACTGACCTGCTGATTCCCTTCATTTCAGTTGAAGACTGCGAAAAAAAATGGAAGAATTTGAAGGATTCGCACAAGAAGCAGTCATTGAAAGTTGCAGAGTTGAACAGAAGTGGGGCCGGAGCATCAACAAAAAATGTAAAATGGTATCTGACCGATGCCATGTCATTTATGGATGCACAAAATGTGCCAAGGAAAAGTACATCCAATTTCCCTTCCATTAACTCTCCTCCAGCATCCAGCATCCTTAAGCCTAGGCCACTGTCTCTTGAAGTTGAAGATTTCAATCTCAGTTATTCATCCACTCCCTCATCTTCGACATCGACCTCTCCTTGTCCTAACCCTTTCTTTGGAACTTCATTTCTCCCTACTTATTCGACTCCTACCATCAACACCAAGCGAGAAAGTACTTGCGTGCGGGGATCCAGCCAAGGAGCCCAAATGCAGAAGGCTGCATCTTGTGGTGATGTTGGTAGCCAGTCGACAACACGGGGGAGTGACCTTGAGATGTCCGCGTTTCCACAAGGCGGTACCAGTGGAAAGAAAGTGGCAAAAAAGCAGAGAACCATGTCGGACCAGGCATTTTTCGAGGCCGTAAGAGAAACTGAGATGAAGGTAACATGATGCTGAACGCTAGATCTTATTTTTGTAAAAAACTTTAAGGAAATCAATTTTTAAATTGAAGTTTGCATTTCTGTATTTTTACCATGTAGGCCAAATGTAATTGATACTTGAGCGTGTATTTTCAAAAAGTATCGGTAGGCCTATCAATTTTTAAGCAAATGAAATGTACTTCAATTTTATTCTGTTTTGAGTTGCAGTATTTAGCTGCAACATGCTTCCTAGGCTTAGTTTATATATATATATATATATATATATATATATATATATATATATATATATATATATATATATATATATATATAAATATATATATTGAGTTTCAACGGCGCACTATACTGATGGCTACGATCTATTGTCGTCGGTGAATGATATGTGAGATGAGAGGTTATTTTATTAGGTGTTTTGGATAGTGGGAAGGAGTCGGTCATAGCCTGTTGTTAAGGAACCATCCCAGCATTGACCTGAACGATAGAGGTAAACCATGTAAAACCCCTGTCAGGGTGATTGACCATGGCGGGAATTGAACCCTAGTCTCCTGAATGACAGTCCAGTGTATCAACCACTCAGCTACACGTCTCAGTATGCCGAGGCTTGAAAATATCATACCATAAAAATGGGTTTTTGACATAACAATAATAGCAGTGTTCAATTTGTGTATTTTTATTCTTTTTTCAGGAGGAAAAAGATGAAGATCAACTCTTCTGTCAGAGTTTAGTTCCAACCCTCAAACAGTTTTCGAGAAAACAAAAATTACTTGCAAAATCAAAAATATTAATGCTATTAGCCGAGTTGGAGATTGAGTGAGATTTATTTCTATAAAAATAAAAAGTTCCATGTAAGTCGTTTTAGTCCACATCATCTACGTCACTTTCATCATTAACTCCTTCGTTATCAACCTGAACTCTTTCTTCGAAGTAGTAGTTCGGTAGCTTTCTCCACTGCCAAGGAACTTGACCAACAGTGAAGAAAAAATGGTTGAACCTGTCCCGTACATCTTTCGCCTCTTGGCTACAGTTGTTCGTGCCCATCTGTCCTATTTCCCGCAGACCGTCCATATCTTCACTTCTCCATTTTCCTGGTGTTATCACACCATTCTCATCCTCGTGGTCTGTTAAGCCAGGCGGGCAGTATCGCTGTTGGTTAGGACCACGCAAGGCATTACTGTGGGTTTGTAATAAGTTATGTAGGCATACTGTGGCTTTTACAATTGCTTCTATTGTTTTCAAGTTGGCATGAATCGGCCTACGATATATCCGCCACCTAGCTGCCAAAATGCCAAATACATTTTCAATTATTCGCCGTGCTCTACTTAATCTGAAAACAACAAATTGTATAGTCTTTAATTTATTTTACCTAATTTATACTTTAATTTATTATGCCTAATTAATGACAATTCATTGTCAATAGGGTGCTAATGCAATAGACAAAATGATAATTCTGACATTTGATGTCATTTCTTTGCTAGCTATGACTAGGCGTATTCAATATTAATACATTAATTAATAGTTGAACCGATTGCTTGTTCAATCAAGTTCCACATTTTTTATGAGTATTGCTTATTAAAATTAATGATTCCACTAACAGTTGAATTATTTGGGGGTGCGAATGAGCAGATGATGAATGAACAATGTTTATAAAAACCAATACCTTAACGAAAGATGCCCGACTTGACATCAATTTTTTATTTTCACATTGTGATTCATGTTGTGTAGGCCTACTACTCAATGGTTAAACTAACAATTCTCATGTGACAACCCGTTGATTTGTCATTTTAAATTAAAAAAATTCAAGCAGGATATATGTGTGTACTATGTGGTTTAGCGAAGAATATTCGATTACCTGTAGTTGTACAGAGTTTTGTCATCGGAGAGATATCGTCCAGGGTATGGTCGTAGCAAGTTTGGTCGCAGAGGAAATGCGCCATCACCCACAAAAACACTAGGCAAGTGTATGCCATTCAAGTCTAGAGGTTGAGGAAGAGGCAATGACTGTTGGATGATAGCCTTTCCAAAATCTGCATTCATGAAGACCCCGCCATCACTCGGGCGTTCAGCTGCCCCAATATCTACCAGCGTGAACAAGTACTTGGCATCACACGCAGCCATAAGTACAATACTGTGACTTCCTTTGTAGTTGAAGAATGTAGACCCGGCATTCAAGGGAGCCTGTAAACAGATTTTTTTTGTACATATTTGCCTATATACCCTTGAAGAAATATTCGAAATTGAAGAAATATAGATTTTTCAAGCCTACTCCTACCTGCATGACGACATGCTTGCCGTCGATAGCCCCAGCACAATTTGGGAATTGCCAGTCTTCAAAAAACTCGTCAGAGATTCTTTTCCACCGCTCTTCAGTAGGAATAAGAAGTACAGCGTCATTTAGTACTGTCCAGAGTGCTTCGCATGTTTCCCGTATAATCCGAGAAACAGAGGTGGGGGAAACGCGTTCTGAGAATGCCATGGAAATCATGCTATCTCCAGTTGCTAGGTATCTATTATAATTCAATAAATTAAAATACTATTATTTTGTATCTTCATTTTCATAACTCAATGGCCTAGGTCTTGATAGAAGATGAATGACTTCTCACCTCAAGGTTAGCGCAAGCCTCAATCCAGCTGGAATAGCGATTCTGCTGATACTATTCCTATGAATAATAGGCCCAACCAAGTGCAACAGGTAATCAAACATATCTGGAGTCATCCGCAAATACCTGTGATGCATTTCCAGGTCATTTAATCTTATGGAAGGCAGAAGGGTATAAAAACTTCCCTGCGTTTCTCTATTTGTGAATAGCTCACGCACCCAAAACCTGGGTGGGTCTCGTCGTTGTTGGCGAAATCGCCACCACATCAACACAATCAACGCTCGCCTATTCCTCCTTCTTCTTATAATAACTAGATCCATTGTAAATTGTTATATCAAACGTTTGTGTTGTCACAGTTATTCTGACAGATGACTTCAACATACTTTACCGCCAAATCACTGAAGTTTCCCAAACTACCGCTAGAGTAGTGGTGAGTTGGTAGTGATACCGATAGATGTCGCAAAAACGAGATAACGCGGAGCGGCACGCATTCCGCTTTGCGAAAGCGATTTCGTGTTCATGGAAACACAGCATAAGACGTATAATGGTAACAAGATGCACAGATAATATAGTGGTGAATATTGATTTATCTAGATCTGGAAAGGTCACTTGGCGTTCTACAAAGAGAACGAGTTTGAGGTATAGCTGAGCAAAGGATGTAGGAAAAGAAATGTTAGACAGAATATAATGTAGATATAAGACTTATAAATTCTGTGCGGAATCAAGTGGGGGTGAGACGGCATGTTTTGGGGTGATCTCTGGAGTTATCCAAGGAAGTGTGTTGTCACCAATACTATTTACTCGAGTGATGGACGAGATTTTGGGAAAAGTGAAACCGGAGAGAGAAGGACTATACGCATACCGATGATGTATTGATTTAGAGAGGAGATAGGGATGAAGTACGTAAAACGCCGACATTTTGAAATTAATTATCATTTTTCGCGATCATTTCAATAG
Organism: Brachyptera risi; assembly: GCA_964007535.1. Lineage (NCBI taxonomy): Eukaryota > Metazoa > Arthropoda > Insecta > Plecoptera > Taeniopterygidae > Brachyptera > Brachyptera risi. The sequence continues at coordinate 16,016,052 of OZ023335.1, read as the reverse complement.
ATTCAAGCTTTCAGAAAGATTTCATGACAAACTTCATCCATGACACTCAAATATTTCTATATACTTCATTCTCAATATACTCGAATACACTCAAATATAATAAAATATAATATACTCAAATATACTTAAAACAGATCACGTGTTTGTTACTGGAATGATTTTCGTTGGTGGTTCGAGATATCGATTGTCGAGTACGTGCTATCTTACTGGTCCATCGATTATTTTACTGCTTCAGAAAATACTTTGTAGTAAGAATAAGCAGAATTGACCATCTGAAAAACAAAACAACCTCAAAAAACAGCCCGCATCTTAGACAGATTTACAGGGTGCACTTTCGCCAAATATATCTCGATAACTACAAACACTACGGACTTGCGGTAAAATGCAAAAGAAAAAAAATACCCTCGCAATTAGATATGCCTTATTGAAAATTGAAGAATAATTTGATTATAGATCAATAATTGAATCAAAATATGTCTAATTTGATGATTTTCATTGCTCAATTCCCGGTTACCGAATGATAGTAGAAATAAATTAAAAACGCACATCTTCAAGTTCAACTTTGCTTATCAATATTTGAAATTATTCTGATTCGCCTTTTTTCCACAGTTTTCCCAATTTCCTTGGCCAAAATGTGTAATGTAACTAGATTTTGTCCAAATTATGAAATGAAAAACTCCCCCATTTATGGTGGTTACTGTAACTCTTCCAATATTATCCCTTTTCCACTTTTCAACCCACAACCAAACTTTTCAACGTACATCAAACTTGGGCCAAGCATTTCGAAGAGAAACATTCTCAGCTAAGATGCGGGCTAAAAGTATCAAATGTTGAGTAACTTACGCTCATGAATATTTCTAATGTTAATGGAATGAATCCGGCTGCTGTTAGACCCAGTCTAACGTTTGACCTTGACATTATTATACGTAGAGAACGTTTGAACTGTTCTGAGGCGCTCGTCCAGTCACAGGAGTAGGCGGCAACACGTGTCAGGTCACTCTGGAAGAAGTACAGGGCCCAGATTCACAAAAGGTCTTAACTTTGATCCGGCTCAAAGTTACGACAATTTATAGAGATAAAACCATATTACAAGTCATATACAATTCATCGTCTCACGCAAACAACGGCACAGATCCACGAGCATGTCAAATGAAATCCGATAGCTCCGATAATCTTAGAAAGCTGAATATGGTATATATCGAGTTTGAATTATTCCCTAAAATCTTTGATATTGTGTCTTCCATACGAAGCTGTCTCCGCACAGCAGTAGATTTCCGACACTCGAGTAATATGTGTCCAACAGTTATAATCTCGTTACAAATCTCACATCTGTGGACGATTTTTTCAAAAAGTCATGGTTTTTACATAAAAAAAGTATTCATCAGAATGGTAACCTCTTCTTCCTTGTATCATTTGGAGGATACAAGAATGATATTCACAACTCAAATCGTATGAAAAATCAGTCAGGCATGATATTAACTCATCTTGCACAAAATCAACAATAAACAGCCACATATGTCATTAGTTCTGAATTTAAAAACGTCCATACATAATTGTTTACATTGGATTAGTGAGAGAACCGCCTCGAATTGTTTTGAGCACAGCTTCTACAGGGTCTGCTTTTTCATGTTGGGTTTTAACGACGCACTATACACTGATGGCCACGATCTATTGGCGTCGATGGATGATGAATGAGATGATGGGATGATGAGATGGAAGGTTATTTCATTAGGTGTTTTGGATGGTGGGAAGGAGTCGGTCGTGGCCTGTTTTTGAGGAACCATCCAAGTATTGACCTGAACGACATGGGGAAACCACGAAAAACCCCTGTCAGAATAGTCGACCATGGCGGGAATCAAACCCCGGTCTCCCGAATGACGGTTCAGTGTCTTACCACGCGGCCACGCGTCTCGGTAGGGTCTGTTTATTTAATCGTCAGTCTTAATATGGTGAAATTATTCAAGATTTTGATGTGAATGGAACATTGGGTTTCCTTTTATCCTGTTAGATTTTTACTTCGATTTTATTCCTTACTGCTAATTTGTTGTTGATGGTTCAGTTATTTGTACTGAAAAAAAGGAAGAAAGATATATATGCCCACCCATATTTATATATATATATATATATATATATATATATATATATATATATATATATATATATATTTATAAATATATATATATATATATATATATATATATATATATATATATATAAATATATATATATAAATTATATATTGTAATTATATATTTATTATAATATATATATAATATATAAATATAAATATATAGATATATATATATATAAATATATATAATTATATATATATAATAAATTATATATATATATATATATATATATATATATATATATATATATATATATATATATATATATATATTTAGCGCGAGTTTGAACTGAGAACAAGTAGTAAAACGTTCTCATCCTAGTCCCATGGGTGTGACCCTTTACAGCACACACATGTTCGGTTTCAACAAATTAGTGTATAACGTCTTTAGTAATAGTTCAGTCTTAGTTATTCCATTTGCACCTTCATATAACACTTTTTACCTTTTGGTTCAGCAACTTATTTTGACAGGCGCTAAATGACCTCGCTGTCGATGCGCCTTAAAACCCTAATATTCATTCATTCATATATATATATATATATATATATATATATATATATATATATATATATATATATATATATATATATATATAGGCCTACCGGCTCAGGTAGCTGAGTGGTTAACGCACTTGCTCCATGTGACCCGGGAGGTAGTGGGCATGTCGGACCCGGTTCGATTCCCGTTACCATCCATCTTTACAGGGGTTTTTCGTGGTTTTCCCCTGTAGTCTAGGCTAATGCCGGGATGGTTCTCACAATATAGGCCACGGCCGCTTCCTTTCCACTATCCTTCCCATAAAACAAAGAAACCTACATCCCATCATCCCATATATATCTTAGTTATCATTACAGTGCGTCGTTGAACCTAATATAATATATATATATATATATATATATATATATATATATATATATATATATATATATATATATATATATATATAAATATATATATGTATATATATATATATATATATATATATATATATATATATATATATATATATATATATATATATATATATATATATATATATATATACATATATATACACTAACCGCGTCATCACATGGCATTAAGAATGAAGATGATAAAATCGTTACACGATTGTTTCATGAGAATAATAAAGTTATTTGGATGGAAAATGGAATTGAGGTCAAATTTGAATGACGTATCCATTTAATACTATAGTTTACGTATATTCACATGCAAAATGAAACGTTTGTAAAGTGCTAGATCGATAAAGTCAAAATATCAGAGTTATTAATGTTTCGCTTTACATGCAAACAAAACGACCAAGAACTTATATTCATATGTATTTTTCTATTCACACGCGGTAACCATATGTATACTAACTGAATAATTCAGTATATTTTAATCTCACATGACTTCTATTTGTTATTTTGGGGATTACATCGACGACGTCTAATTTGTTTATTCCATCACTTTGTACATTTTAGTACCGTGGTTAACAATTCCAAACGTAAAGGCATCGAAAACAAGTGAGTTAGATTGAATCCAACTATAGGATAACGCGGGATTAGCGTTGTGAGATGAGCTTAGATGTATACAAATCCAGAATGTTAAATATTGTGTCAGCTCAATCTACATCTACAGACCTTGGATCACTTCAAACTTTCGAAGACCCGACCGGAATCAATTATGTCACGACCTTCCAATTTTATTCATCATTTCAACAGTTCTAAATTAATGAATGAATGAATATTAGAGTTTTAAGGCGCATCGACAGCGAGGTCATTTAGCGCCTGTCGAAATAAGTTGCAACAAAAGGTGAAAAGTGTGATATAAAGGTGGAAGTGAAATTTTGATGAGAACACCTTAATACATTAAACTAAGACTAAGACTAAACTATGTATAAAGTGTCTAAAGACGTTATAAAATAATTTGTTAAAACCGAACATGTGTGTGCTGTAAAGGGTCACACCCATGGGACTAGTATGAGAACGTTTTATTACTTGTTCTCAGTTCAAACTCCCCCTCAAATAGGAGTGGAGGAACGACAAACCATAACAGATATATGTTGGGATATGGTTTGATTTAAAATATTCCTGATGTCTATCCCAAAAGATCGGCATCAAGAATAAGTATCAAATGTCAAAAGCAGTACACTGGTAAAAGATGATTGCACAAACCACGTCATCTTGAACGAAATTCGGGCAGTTTGAAAAAATGATACTGGTAATAAGACGACTTTATCGTCTAACGCAGATCCACGAGCATGTCAAATGAAATCCAAAAGCTTCGATAATCTTAGAAAGCTGAATATGGTATCTATCGATTTTGAATTATTCCCTAAAATCTTTGACATTGTGTCTTCCATACGAATCTGTCTTCGCAGAGCGGTATATTTCCGACACTCGAGCAATATGTGTCTAACAGTTAAAATCTCGTTACAAATTTCACATCTGGGAACGATTTTTTCGGGGGTGAAAAGATAGGAATGGGTTAAAAGTGTGTGTCCCACTCGCAGACGAGTGAGAACCACTTCCTCCCTCCGTGAACCTCGGATTGAAGATTCCCAAGCACTAACAGTAGGCTTTATTTCTTTCAGCTTGTTGTTGGTCTCCCTGTCCCATTCTGTTTGAAAACGAGATTTGAAAAGTAGTTTGAAATACGCCTTGAAATCATTGAAAGGCACTCTCGGGTTATCAATATCTTCTTTCTCCGTCGCTTCTTTGGCAGCCCTGTCCGCTGACTCATTACCACCAATCCCCACGTGTCCAGGTACCCAGCAGAACACTACACTGACATCCTGCGAGGCAAGGTCGGTCAGGAGTGTCTGTACTTCCTGGACTAGATGGTGAGTTGGAAAGATTTGAGTTAAGGCTTGGAGTACACTCAAAGAATCAGAACAGATCAGGAAACTCTTCTCAGATCGTTGTTGAATGTGCTGTAGAGAGGTGACAATTGCAAACAACTCGGCTGTATATACGCTACTCATCGAACCTAATCTGATACTGACAGTGGCGGATTCGCAAACGAATGCGCAGCCAACTTTTCCGTTCAGTTTTGATCCGTCCGTGTAGTATTTTACATGTCCGGAGTAGTGTGTGCAGAGCTCTAGATATTTTTGCTTATACTCTTCTGCACTCGTGGTTGACTTCGTGCTTGATGACAAGTTCATCAAGCACTCCGGACGTGGAGCTAACCAAGGAGCGGTATCACTAGATTGAATTGGATAGACTTGAGGGTAAACAAATGACTCCTCGACCAAAATATGATTCAAACGAATCCCAGTTGGTATGGTGGCGAATGGTTTCGATTCATAGAGAGCATGAAATCTAGGATTGATTACTGATTGGTAGGTAGGATGACGCTTACAGCAAAATAACTTTGAAGCGTATGAGCAAAGGAGATATGCTCGTCGACTCTTCAACGAGGGCTCACCAGCCTCACAATACAAGCTCTCCACCCGACTGGTTCGGAGTGCTCCTATGGCCAGTCGGATGCCTGTGTTATGAACTGTATTGAGTGGCTTCACGTAGCTCTCTCGTGCCGAGTCGTACACAACACTACCATAATCCAATTTGGAACGTATTAATGCTCGGTAAAGCCGCAGCATCGTAGTGCGATCCGCTCCCCATTTGGTACCACTAAGATAACGGAGAAGGTTGAGTGACTTGAAGCACTTGATTTTGAGTTGCGAAATGTGAGATTTCCAGTTCAACTTCACGTCAAACGTCAGCCCTAGGAACTTTGTCGATTCTGCGAATGGAAGGAGTTCTCTACGAAGATATATATCTGGGTCAGGGTGCAGGCCTCTCAGACGAGAAAAACGCATGCACGTTGATTTTGATGTAGAAAACCTGAACCCAGTTTCATCTTCCCATGCTTCTAGTTTCCTAATTGCGAGTTGGATTTGGCGAGAGGCCGTAGCACTTCTCGCTGACTTACTGAATATAGCCAAGTCGTCGACAAATAAGGAAGAAGTGATTGAAGATGGAACGCTTCGAATTATACCATTTATTGCGATGGCGAACAAAGTAACACTGAGGACAGAACCCTGTGGTACACCGTTCTCTTGGATGAAATCATCCGACAACACATTACCAACTCGTACCTTGAAACGTCGGTTGGTCATGAAATTACAGATAAAATTAGGAAGATGGCCTCTGAAACCCCATTGTGATAAGGTGTTCAATATGTTGAAGCGCCAGGTAGTATCGAATGCCTTCTCAAGGTCGAAAAATACAGCTATCACTTCCTGCTTCGTAAGAAAAGCTTCTTGTATGAAGCTTTCCATACGAATAAGATGATCCAAGGTATTTCTATTTTTTCTAAATCCAGACTGTACTGTGCAAAGGAGGTTTCTGCGTTCCAACCACCAAACGAGGCGGTTGTTCAACATCCTTTCCATCACTTTGCACAGACAGCTGGTCAGAGATATAGGTCTATAGCTTGATGGTGAATGCTTATCCTTGGATGGTTTCAAGATCGGTACCTGGATAGCTTGTCTCCAAGAATCAGGGAAAGTATCGGTTGAATAGATATGGTTGAACAGGTTGAGAAGGTCATTTGAAGCGGCAACTGGTAGGTGTTTCAAGAACTGATTGTGTATTCCATCAATCCCTGGTGCTGTGTCTCTTGCGCACGTTATCGCGTTCTCCAACTCCCATACACTAAACGGCATGTTATACACCTCGTTGTTCGCAGAAGAGAAATCTAATCTTCTACATTCTGCAGCACGTTTGTGTATCTGGAACGATGCCGAGTAGTGGTGAGAGCTAGAGACGTCCGAGAAATAGGACCCAATAGCATTAGCTATTTCCTGGGGCTCGGTAATCAGACCACCATCTGTGTTCAACCCAGATATACAGGATGTTTTGAATTTGCCGTCTATCTTCCTCACTCTATTCCACACCTTGGTGAGGGGTGTGTGAACATTAATGGATGAAATGTAAGAATTCCATGATGCTTTTTTCGACGTTTTGATTATATAACGAGCCCTTGCTCGGAGTTTCCGGAATGCCATAAGGTTGATGTTGGACGGGTATTTCCGGAAAATCCGAAGTGCTCGTTTCCTCTTACGGATCGCTGCTTTACATTCCTCGTTCCACCAGGGAACGGGTATGTGGCGTTGGTTGGTCGACGTAAGAGGGATGCTCTCTTTTGCTGCGGCAATGATCACCTCTGTCACATGCTCAGTCCTACTATCAGTCTCATGTATGTTATTAGAGTGCTTCAAATCAACATGGTTAGTGTAAAGACTCCAGTTCGCGCGGCGCAAGTTCCACTGCGCACACCGCAAGGGCCGTTGATGAGAATCTACTCTCAAGATGAGTGGGTAGTGATCGCTACCACACAGATCTGAGTGGACGGAGAAATTGAAAAGAGGTGCGACAGATGGGGTGCAGACACAAAGATCGATCGCTGAAAACTCACCGTTGAAAGCATTAAACCTTGTTTTCTCTCCATTGTTGAGAATAATCAAGTCGTTGTCATTGAAGAATTGTTCGAAAAGACGCCCTCTACGGTTACTATCCACCATTGTGTCACCCCACAAGTTATTGTGGGCATTTAGGTCACCTAGAAGAACGTAGGGACGTGGGAGCTGTGACACAAGGTTATCCAGATTTATTCCAGTAACTGGAGCCCATTCGGGAAAGTAGATGTTACAGAAGGTAACAGGCTGAGGGAGAGCAACTCTGACTGCCACTGCCTGTAGTGGTGTTGTTAGCGGCAGTGGACTTACGTGACAGCTGTCGTGGACAGCTGTGGCTACTCCCCCATGGGCTCTGTTACCTGTCAAGTCATCGAAACGATAAAAACTATAATTACGCATCAATGGAGAGTCACAAGGTTTGAAGTGCGTTTCTTGAAAAAAGAAACATATCGGTTTGAAGTTTGATGTTAAGAGCTTGATTTCTTCTTTGTGTCTGTTGAAACCATTGCAATTCCATTGTATTAGAGCCATGCTGTGATGATGATTCTTTGCAACAACGTCTAGACGTGCGCAAAAAAAAAAAAAAAATAGAATTGACAATAAATATATGTATCACTTATTAGGTTTTGTATCCTTGCGAAACTCGTTCACACGTGACTTCTGAGCGGAATCCTTCTGCCAATCAACGTCCATTCTCTCATCCGCTCGAGATGGAGATACAGAGGATGCACGCTGATTTGCATTTTCCACATTCGTTGGTGTGTCTGTGGTCTTCTTCGCTCTTGATAGACGACGAAGTTTGGTAATATCACTTTTAGAATGTGAGAGTGATGTTTGCGTCGCAGGAGTTGTCGACTGCTTCGCAATTAGCTGTTTCATGTCCTCAATTTCTTTGGCCTGTGCTGCTATAGTACTGGTATACCGTTTTGCCTGCTTCTTCATTTCTTCTGCTTGTTCTATGAGTTGCTTTCTCAGTGAAGACATCTCTTCCGCCTGCACCATCATCATTTGTTTCATCTCGTTGAGGGATGATTCAACTGATGTGTTAGGGGAAGTGTGCTTCGACAACTGCAAAGACTGTTCTTTTATTATGCTCTTGAGCTTGGCAACTTCCTCAGATGGTGTTGGGGAAGTGCTCTGAGCTAGAGCTTGAGAGAAAGATTTAGAGATTACAGGGTGCGGGTTGATTTCAGAGTAGCGTTTTCTTGCCTCATTGATCGAAATATTTTCCAAAGTTTTTATTTCCATGATTTTTGATTCCTTTTTGTAAAGTGGACATAACCGGGACCACACCGGGTGGTCACCGTCACAGTTCACGCAATGGCTAGAATTTGAGCACTCTTGCGGTTCGTGACGGTCAGCACCGCAATTCCCACAGGTCTCTGTACCTTTGCAGGTATCGCTGGGATGTCCAAACCTCTGGCACTTGAAGCACCGCAGAGGATTGGGTATGTGCGGGCGCACTGCCAGGCACATATATCCCGCGAACACCTTCTTAGGTATTACCGGAGTGTTGAACGTGAGGATGAGCAAGGGCGTTGGCACAAGTTTTCCGTTTTGTCGCTTACTTATTCTGTATACATCGATGATATTTTGTGATCTGAATTCATTCTTTAGTGTGTCAAGTTCTAGATTCATGAGATCATGACAGAATATGATTCCTTTGGACGTATTCAAAGATTTATGGGCTGAAACATCGATAAGGTAGGTCAAAAACAATTTAGATTTCAGAAGAATTTGGGATTGTTCGTTTGTCTTCGTTTCTACGAGTAGAGTGCCATCTCTCAGCGACTTGGAGGTTTTAACATCGCCTACCAGGCGGTTTAGCCCTCTATGTTGATCGAAGAGAGAGATATTCTTGAAGGACTTGTTTGCTGTTGTGATCGTGATAATTAAAAAGCGCGGTTCTTTAGCTACTGCTACCAGATCGTTCATGGAGATTAAATCGTCCATTAGAGCGGCTGGTCTTTTTTTGTTTCTGTGAATGGGGGAGGGGGAGATAATGGGGGTTTGGTTGATTTCATTCATGTTTGATCCCACGAGTAGCTAGGGAAATAAAGGTTCACTCGCACAGAGCCCCGCATATGAAAGTAAGGTAAAATTGAAACTGGAGGTCACCAGGTATCCAGAGTTCATCGTTCAATACTACATTAACCCGTAGTCATTCAGCCATTAGCACGATTGTTCCCACCATAGGCTTAGGTTCATGACCGTGTACATCGCAATTGTCGTCAACAAATGTGGGCGATTCGAGCATATGGAGGGAGCCGGCAAGAAGAGGAAAGTAAGAGAAGATAAGAGAAAAGAAAGGAAAGAAGAGAAGAAGAAAAGAGATCGACAGATAAGGAGAGAATTGAGAAGACAACGCAACGCTCAGCACTACCTCTATACACTCCGGTCACCGAAATGGAACCCACTCGACCGACGGTCCGAACTTGGTCTGGACCCTCACTCTAGACCTTGTCGTCATGGGTGACCCTGCTGGGAGCAAATTAATTGCTCCCGACGAAAGCTCTGGAGATCATGGGGCCACGCAAGCCCCCACACCACGTCAAGGTGTTCGGATCCTTTGAGGGGGGTTCTAAATTAATTGGTGACACTTGTTGCTATAGACTTGATTGGTTCCCCTCAATAGCTTTGATGTTAAAATGCGTATATATATATATATATTTATATATATATTTTTTAATAACATCGAAACTTGAAACAGAATCATTCTTTCCCAATTAAGGCTAGGGATGAAAGGGAGGATCGTTTGGACGGGGCACCACAAGAGTGATCTTACCACCCCATTTTAATTATTTTAAACCAACGAACTTCAACACCAGGACTGACCATAATTTTCCGCTGCATATAAATTCAAAGTCTTTCAGTTCACGAAAATGCGTTCTAAATGCGTTTTCTTCGTAATTTCTTATACGATTGTTGTAGAAATCTCTGAAAATGTGTATAATTCTTGTCTTCGAGTATTTTTATTCTTGGAGTATTTTTATTTGTATCACTTTTTTATCTTTTCTTTAAGTACATAACGTATCCCAAGTACATTGGACGTGAAGAGACCATTCTAGAAAAAATGTTATCCCCAGTTACCGTACAGACTTTGGATGCCAATTAATCCTGGGTAAATCAATAAGCTCCCAAAAGATGCAATAGAAAAGACTGAGAAGACAGCTGATTTTAACCAGATGTTGGCCTATTAGCCAACAGTATTACTCATTTAGTTACGCATAATCGTTTGAAATATGTTAATGAATAATGCATATCACAGATCATATAACCACCTAGGAGAGTGCTATATCCCAAAGTTCTAAAAATTTGAATAAATAAAATGAAATCTATGACTATCAATAACGTAACGGGATAAGCAATGCTTTCCTTTCGCACCATGCGTATATCAAAGGGATGCCGCCCAACAAATGTTATGATGATTTGCTGGTACTACTGTATGTTGATCTATACAAGTAATAGATGTGAATGCAATCTGTGAATCCAGCTCTTTCCAATTGCATTAAACAATATTGGGATAAATTTCATTTGAATTGGCTAATCTAAATTTAAAATACGTCTGTGAAATCATATAGACCCCTAGTCAAGAGCCCTACTGCTATATTTACCATTTGATAACTGGATAATTACTCATCATCTACGAGAAAGATCAGAAACAATGCAATTATACAACCATGTACTATACATTGACATACGAGCCTAATACGTACGATTTGATTTGAAATTGCGAATCTCATAAATGTACACGAAAGCGCTGATTCCATCGTGGTGAAAACGGCCTAATGTTAAAAGGATAGGACTAACGCCATGTTGCTTATCCCGTTACGTTATTGATAGTCATAGATAAAATAAATGAATGAATAGTTGTTTACCTCTGAGCTTATTTGGTCGACAATGAAGCACTGGATGAGAACCATTATTGCACCAATAAAACAGAGAGCAATGAGGATAATCGCGTGTACGTCGAACGTTGTATTCTGAAACAAATATTCGTCAGTTAATTGGGCAATTTAGTCGTATACAAATGCATGGGCGTTGGAACACTATGAAAGTTGGGGGTTGAAAGGAGGGGGGGGGGGGGGGCGAAACCAGCATGGCGTCAAGCCTTGGAGAAAGAAGGGAAGGTTGGGGGAAAAGGGGTTTATTGAGTGCGGCGAAGACCTTCTTGAGCACCACATTTTCGAATTTGTTTTGTTCTAGTTTTTTTCATGTATTTAAAAAAAAATCAGCCTCTATTGAGAATATGTATCTGAACATATTCAAGATTCTTATCATATTCACCGAACCTACTCTCATGAATCTATCAATGAACTTTATTGTTCCGTGGTGTTTGTTACTGGAAATGTCTCCCTTATTTTATCCACCTTTTTTCCAAACAAATTCTGACTCAGTTGACACGTGGCATGCCACAATTAGTCCACAACATTTTATAGTGCCAAATGAAACCTTGTTTATGTGACAGTGCTCAATTCAGATTTCAAATTTCGATTAATAATTTCCTACAAATAAACTATTAACTGTAGACACTCCAAATTGATCCCCCCCCAACCCCTACTCCTTCCCGTTGACAGTACAATGATGTACGCTTGAGAATTGACTACTCGAAAAGGGCGTGGCTTAAGCAGCAGACCAGTTGGATCATATCATTTGTAGCCATTTCGAGATACCCCGATTGGATATTTGAATTTGACTACAGTTTTAATAGCTCTGTTGATTGGACGGTATGATTTCTGACGTCATGGGGGCGGAGACTGCGAGTCGTCAATTGGAACGATACTTTGATGTGAAGAGTTTGTGAAATTTAATGTCATCACATAATTGATATTCTTTCACGTATCATCTTGAAACTGATTGAATACACGGAAATGGAAAGTCATATAAATTGTTGGACATGAAATTATCTTGGAGCAGTACCTTACTGCAACTTTGAGTAACGTTTGATTTGATAATGTTCTCTACGAATAGGCAAACGCGTTATGTGTTGCCGCGTTGATGGATGAGCTAGAACATATCAACTTATCTTTGGATTGGTTATTATATATATACACCTTGAGATCCAAACCATTACATCAGTGCCATCTTATTTTCCATTATTAATTCCAATGATAATGAAGAAGGCTTTGTTTTAATCGTTCACATTCAAGAGGTGACACCTGTGGCTTGGATTTAATTGGTATTTTAATAGCTTTGAGTGATTTAAAAAATTACATTATATATATATTTTTTACATCAAAACGGCTGAACCGATTTGAGTGTAAGTTCGGAATAATGTGTATAATTATTATATTGAAATTCCCTGAGGAATTTGAAATGTCTCGGATGAAAATTATTTCACGAATATTTTCCTCTGGGTTATTCTAATGGGATTTTTGAAAACTTTAAAATTAGTTTTCTGAGAAGTGGTTCAACCGATTGCACCTCAAAACTATACAGTATCGAATTAGATAATAACACTTGTGTATGCCAAGTTTCAACTGATTTTGAATTTTCGTCTGACCTGTGGAGCGCGAAAAAAAGGCACTTTTTTTCGGGTATGGCGAAATTGAGTCTTCGCTTCGCTCATCCAAAAATTAAATACCACGACAATGCGAGATAATAACCGTATCACGGTCTCTTGGGACACGACCTAATTCCAGCCCACCTCAAGAGCAGTACTTTGATGTTTTGCTAACAACAATGGAAATACACAAATACTGGACATGTTGCTATGGTACTTGGCTCTATTAGTGAATAGAAACCAATCAAAATCCTTGGTCTCTTCACTCTCTTGGAGCTAGCTGTCCCTGAGACGTTATTTCAAGTGTCGATATCACTGGTTCTTGAAGATGAAAAAATTATTAAAGATATATATCTCTTCATTGTATTAAGCTAGGTTCCCATGACGATTTTCTCATGTCCCGTTCGTCAAAACTTCGACCGACGGCAACCTTCAACCAATCACGCGCAAGAGAATGCATCGAAAGGAGGGAACGATTATTCCCCGTCCAAGTAAAGCTAATTTGACTTACGACGGACGGCCCGGCACGGAACGGTACGATTTACGGATGTCGTGTAGAGTACCAAAAATCGAATGTAGGATCGCATCGTCGCATTTCCGTTTCATTTCGATATTACTGTTATAATCGCGAGTAAAATCACACGCTGTTTTATATTTTGAGGTTATATAAACAGTTATTCATTTTTAATGATTAGTTTCGATTCTGAAATGTTCATCGAGGCATTTAGAGAATATACTTGCTTGAGATAGTGTCATGTCGACTCGTTGATTCCGATGGTTGCCTTCGAAAAGTTCGAGTTTTTGTCGATAGAACGCATCATCTCATGTGACGGGAAAAATACGGTATAGAAACATGATATATTTTACACCAACGATGCTGTCCAAAGTTTTGACGGACGTCACGTGAACAAATTGTCATGAGAACCTAGTTTGAGCAGCGTGCATGGACCCCGTTAACTCACCAATGTTGCAAATACCGCTACAGTAGCCAAGTTAATGAGTGTTGCCGCCATACAGGTGGTGAAGATCTCGTTGTATATCGCTTCGAAGTCACTGAAACACCTGGAACATGTGCACGACAAAATGAGAATGATGTTTTCCGACTTCGATTTTTTTATATCACATCGTAACTTGATATAAAATCATTGTTTCCCAATTGAGGCTATAGATGGAAGGTAGGAACGTTTTGACGGGGCACAACAGGGGCGATATTACCACCCCATTTTGATTATTTGAAACTAATGAGCTCCAACACTAGGACTACGTTGTTTGTGACCATATTTATCCGCCACAGATAAAAGTCTCTCAGTCTCCAAAAATCCAGATCAAAATATGAGTAAAAACCGTTTCTGTGATATATCCGGGCATTATCAGCATTGGTATTAAGATTGAACAAAACACACGAATTTTCATATCTTCCACTTTGAACTAAGTCTTTTGGGCAATGTTCACTTTTTTCCATCAACAGCAGATGTAAAGATGTATACAGAAGGACCAAAAAATGAGTGATAGGCCTGAATCTCAGAATATGAAACAATGCAGGTCAATTTTTGCAACCATCGTTAGGCCTGGGCCTATACAATGGCTAAGAAAAGCATCAGCATTGAAGCAGCGCATTCATCTTCACAAGATCCCTCATCTGTTGTGAAGATCAACAGTTCATTCATAATTATTGGCATTTCCTGATTTTGAACAATAATCTTATATACTCCAAACTTTTCCCTGCCCTTTTGTACTTTTCCAGAATCCCTATACATTTTTGTTAGTTGATGCTATGACCATCAATAACGTAACGGGATAAGCAACATGGCGTAAGTCATATCCTTTTAACATTGGGCCGTTTTCACCACGATGGAATCAGCGCTTTCGTGTACATTTGTGAGATTCGCAATTTCAAATCAAATTTTACGTATTAGGCTCGTATTTCAATGTATAATACATAGTTGTATACTTGCATTGTTTCTGACCTTTCTCGTAGATGATGAGTAATTATCCGGTTATCAAAAGGTAAATATAGCAGTAGGGCTCTTGACTAGGGTCTGAATGCTTTTACAGACGTATTTTAAATTAAGATTGGCCAACCCAAATGAAATTTATTCTAATATTGCTTAATGCTGTTGGAAAGAGCTGGATTCACAGATTGCATCACATCTATTACTTGTATAGATCAATATACAACAATACCAGCAAATCATCATAACATTTGTGAGGCGGCATCCCTTTGATATACGCATGGTGCGAAAGGAAAGCGCCATGTTGCTTATCCCGTTACGTTATTGATAGTCATAGGTTGATGCAAAGAAAATGCCAGCATCATCATCAATTATAAAACAAGAAATAATTCAGTTTGCGTACTTCTTTGATGACGAATGTTTTTCATCTTGTCAATTTTTCCGCACGTTTCATAACTAATGATCACAAACATTCTACTTTATGATCAGAAATTTCAGTACGGGATGATATAACATCTCCCAAACTTTTCACTGCTCTTTTGTACTTCTTCAGAATCCCTGTACTTCTATATATTGTTGGAAACCTGATCTAATATATTATTTACTTGATTATTTGTTGATGATGTTTCACAGATTCGTCCAGTAATCTCCTCATCTCTTGATCCAGTTCTTCTTTATAATTATAATTATTCAAATCCTTCTTGATAGTTTTCCTAGCCTTCTCATTGATGTTGTGGATTTCAACGTAAGGTTTGACCAGCCTTGATGAGCTAGGTACTTTGGGTCCGAAACAATCGTCAATATGCTCATGGCTATATTCACCAGGCCTACTGTCTTGTTCAGATGTTTCGACATGATGTATTGTTACATTTACAGAACCATTTCTCAACTTATAATCACTTTGCCTCTGAATTGATCTCAATGTGCTTATAGTAATACCTGAAGTTTGTATTTTCATTCGATCAATGAGCGAACATTCATTTAGCCTGTGAATTTTGTCTAATTTCACTTTCCTTTTCAACGACACAGCTGTATTTTTTTGATTCTTTGAATTTTTATTCGCATATTTTTTTATATTTTCCAATTTATAGTTGAGTATTTCCAATTGAGCTTTGATGAGTATTGTGAAGTTTATTGCGAATGTATATATGATTCCAAGTCCAATCATGTAAATGATTACCAATGATGCACTCAAGTACGAGAGTATTTCGAAGACAGGGTACTCTTTTTGGTTGAATGGTAACCATATACTGGAACAGAAGGTTACACGCGTTAGTTTCGAAGATATGAGGGACGGTAACGAAAAGAAAAAACACAGGGAAAGTGCCATTAGAGTCGCAGAGTTGACCGCTGTAGCTCATGTAATTAAAGCGAGAACAATTTTTTTTAATAACATCTAAACTAGATACAAAATCATTGTTCCCCAATTAAGGCTATGGATGAAAAGTATGATCGTTTGGACGGGGCACCACAATTGGGCGATCTTACCACCTTATTTTAATTATTCAAAACCGATGAACTTTAACACCAGGACTGTAATTTATTGTCATTTGTCATTTATTTTGTGTAATTTATTTATTTATTCATTGTGATTTATTTTCACACCAAAGATGTGAAGAATAAACAAATACTGATGGAACGTAGCAAGCAGAAATGACATTGATCGTCTTACTGAGAAATTTCATATGGGATAAAAAGTGAAAATGTTGACAAATCTGAATTCAGATGAATTTTTTACATCAACAAAGTTCAGCCAAGATATAAAAAAATTGATATTTTCCGATCGAAAAATCGATCGCTTGAAAGAAGAAATAAATGTTTGAGCTCAGAAAAGTTGTGAAACTGGCTTCAAATTACTCATATGAATGAAGTTGACTTCTTTATAGTCAATCCCACCAAAGAAAAGTTCATATTGTTCTACTTTACAGCTCAAATCGATATTCTTGACAAATATTTTTACTGACACCTGAAAACGAACGGGATAATTATGGTCTCAACTTCTGTTTGTGAGGGAGATGATTAGCATGTCGTCGACATAATTATATCAATTTTTTTATATCACTCGCCCAGAAATCGGGAATCGAATTCAAAATGAAAGAACAGTGGGCCCTATTTCGAATCTTCCTTCAAGTGGTTAATTATGTTGAATTTTCAAGATTTCTACCTGCATATTCTGAAAAATAATTCAGGGACATTAACGATTTTGTCGATAGCATTTAGAATGCTGTGAAGTTGATCTCACATGATTTTCTACATCCATTAGAGGGTAACAGAGGAACCAAACCAACGTGAAATCAGTTGATCGGGAAATTGTAGGAAATGAATTATTCAGTTATAGTTATAGTTATAACGGGCATCGCCAGCGAGGTCATTTGGCATCCTTGTCCATGTCACATGATTGTTAATGTTTGTGGTTGTTTCAAGTATAAGGAGGGGGCGGGGAAAGCAGAAGTAAGGAACGATGATATAGAATAAAATAAAATAAAATGAGAAAATATATGAGAAGAAAAAGGAAATGGAATTAAATAGAATTGGAACCCAAGGTTCAATTCTTCGTCCATATGCTCCGGTTACCAGAAGGCCTTCACTAGACCGGGACGGTCCGATCTGAGAGGTTAACAACTCCTGAAATCTGGTGTACACTATAGTGTCATGAAATCTTCCTGAAATCTCGTGAAATCTCCCTGAAATTCCTCGAAATCTGAAATCAGGTTCACACCAAATTTTCTAGTTGCTCACCTCTCGGTTCGACTTGGTCTGGACCCTCACCCAGACCGTATCGCCACAAATATGTTTGATAGTTTCGAAACAAAGATGTGTTAATTTCGATCAATTTCTGTCAAATAACTCGCTCATCCCACGACGCATATGGTGCTGCGTTCACCTAGTTGGTCAAATTGAAATCGTATATTCACCTGATCAACAATTTCTTGTGTGACGTCCTTTCTGGGACGAGTACAAATGGCAATACAATCAATGCAAACACCGTTATGAATAATACGTAGATATATGTCAACAAACTTGTCAACATTTCGTATTTTTCGGTCACTGCCTTCTGGAATACATCCGTCTTCTGCTCCGGCGTTTGCATTGAGTAGAGATTCTTCACTAAGTCGCGAACAGCTTCTTTTCGAAAATAGAACGTCTGCGCGCACACGTTGACTATCAAACACATGACATAGAGTATAGTGGTTTCAGTTAGTTCTAACGGATCGTCAACTGTGACGTAGAATTGTATCAGAAGCATAGAAGATAATAAGAGAGTTGTCGTCAGTATGGTTATGATTGGGATCATTCTTATCAAAGTGTGAAATAAACCCGTTTTCTTTGAAGGCCAAAAACCTGAAACGAAGAAATATATTCTATTAGATGTAAAGTCTGAGATTAATAATGGTGAAATTGAATGATCGTGGGAAATTAATTCTGATGAATGAATGTGAATGTAGTGGTACCACAAGGATCAGTAGTGAGTCCATCTGTTCTTCAATTTCATATTGATTACATGGCATCATGTATATAGACGTGTTTTTAAGAATTTACTCTGACGATACTCTACTGTTATTTTTGGTGACGATATAAAAAAAATGTACGGGACAATCAAGAAGGAACTGAAAACGGTAATATTCTATATTATACTGATTGAAATTAGTTGTATTCAATTCGGAAATAACGTTCACAAGATGGAGTCCAGACGTATCTTAATATTTGATTGGAGCTGTTGTATCATAGATTGAAAGCGAAAGGTGAACTATAGGGCTACGTACTTTTTGGAGACAATTTCATCAATTTGAATCATCATCTCATTTCACGTTTCAAGGTTTTTACTGTGAGTTCTTACCCGTATAATATAACACATTCACCAGCATCCACATGCTTCTTTCATTCTTCAATAGAAGAAGTCTTCTCAGAATTGTCATCATGATTCTTCGAGCCTTTCCCGCAATATTCTGTGGCTTCCTGTCAATTGCTTCCATGGCAAGTATCGTTTAACCGACGTGTGTTTTGTGATATTCAGTAAGATGTGGACCAAGTCATTTTGGGAAGAATAATGACTCACTTCCGACAGCCATTTTGTTTTCCATTATAAACTTCAACGACGCACTGTAATGATAACCAAGATCTATTAGCGTTGGATGAATGATTTTTGAAATTCAGATTTTGTGAGTTTAGTGGGGAGAAAGCGGTCGTGAATGAATGAATATAAGTGTTTTAAGACGCATGGACAGCGAGGTCATTTAGCGCCTGTCAAAATAAGTTACTGAACAGAAAGGTAAGTAGTGTTATATAAAGGTGCAAGTGAAATTAAGATGAGAAGACCTCAATATATGAAACTGAGACCAGACTATACACTAAGACACTAATTTGTTAAAACCGAACATGTGTGTGCTGTGAAGGGTCACACCCATGGGATATTTACATGCCAACTCCCATCATCAACCATGTGGGAAAATGTCGGTTCTGAATACACTTGTGACAGGTACTTGTGTGTACGTATTTATCACCGAACCCGAAAGAGTGAGAAGTCAATGAGTCAAAAGTCATTAAATTGGTATTTTTTTTTCTCACCAGAAATCATCATTGTACTATACATTGACAATCTGTATAATGTGAGAGAAAATTTGCATATATTTGATGAATTGTCACGGCAATAAAAGAAAATCAATCGTGGGGCCACCTCCAAATTTTACCTCCGCCACCCCCAAATGGTTTCGAAATTCGCCGTCCTCCGTAGCCAATTTTGATGAACTATGCTTTTCCTGTATAGAGCCTGTGTTTTTCTGTGTTCTTTGTGCATGTGGTAGAGTCTATACGATTATATCAATAAATCCTTAATTGATTCACTAACATAACTCAATTTGTTGATATAAATAATATATATTCGACTCTTACGAGACCAAAAAAGCACAGGCCAGTAGATTAATGTCTGAAGAGCGAGACTTTTTGAGGAGAACGTTTGATAAAATGATGACTCTAACAAAGCCATGAACTTTACTGTAACGTCTTACGAAGGAGAAGAGAGCTCAAATACCTCACGCAACTTGGATAACAGATAAGAAAGGACGCATTCTAAACCGCCATAAACTATTTTCACTGCCGATAATTAACTAGGAAGCATCTGTGAAGATCATATGGAATTAGCCGACTAGATGAGAAAAAAGAGTTCCATTTTAATGATCACGGCCTGTTGATAATTAGATGAGCGTAGTGAAGACTCCATTCCACTCTTATACAGCTTTTTCTGTTGTTTTTTTTTTGTTTTTTTTGTAAGCACTGCACAGGTCGAATGGTTCGACTGATCAACCTGAAACTTTTTTTGTACCGGCAAACTTTTACAACTTAGAATAGTAGGCCTATAGTTTTTGGAACGGTTCAGTTCAATAGATTTTGAGAAAAATCATGTCAAAGTTTTTAAAAAACCCATAAGATTAGGCTGATTGAACAAAATTTGAAAATTTGAAAAAATGAAATCTCTCGGAAAAAAAATAATCTCGGAATGTTAACACATGAATGATACACATAATCACCATTTTGTAAGCAATTCGAACCAGCCGTTTTAAAGAAAAAAAATTACAATTACCTGTTTTTATTCATCAAATATATTATAGAAGTGGAAGCAGAATTGAGTTGCCGAGATTCACTGCTTTCTAGATTCAAGAGTTGACCAACAATATAGTATTTTTTATATGCGTCAAGGTGTGTAGAATACCAGAGTCGATAAAGTAGCAAGGGTAGAACTACTTCAACGCCTTTTATACCTTATTCGGATATCTCGCTCATCTTACAACGCATATTTCGCGTTTGACTAGTTAGCAGCCACACTTAATCAATTGATTGACGTTAACGAATCGTTTAACGGATACTGTAAAAACCCTGCCAAATGGTGAATTCTCAAAAAACTCTTCATTCCGAACGGTAACTCTTTATTCTGAACTGTTTCGCGTATTACAAAATAACACCGACGAAATATCGGCCTACATGTTGAACAAATGCTACGTTCCCACAACGTCCATGAATGATCCTAGTCGGTAATAACATAGCATTAAGTAGACGGCACGCAATTTTTAAACGAACGATATCAAATGTGGGAAGAGTTAAAACTCTATAGAGGGGTACTTTTAACATGTATGACATAGGGGTGATAATTAATAAATTACATTAAGCTCGGCGAAAGTGAAACGATAAAAACTCAACAAAACACTTGGAATTATAACCCAAACTGTTTGCAATAACGGAATAACTTCAAATGACTCAATTTCACTCGTAACCTGATTAGATGAGCGTGGCGAAGTCTCCATCCCACTCATATAGGGCTGTGTCTGTGTGTTTTTTTTTTTTTGTGGCCACTGCACAAGTCGCAAGGGTTGACTGATCAACATGAAACTTTTTTTGTAGTCGCAAACTTATCCAACATAGAACTGTATAGTTTTGGGTATGAATCGGTTCGACCAATTTCGAGGAATATCATCTCAAAATTTCTAAAATCCCAATAAGACTAGACTGGGCAAGAAAATTTGAAAAATAAAATCTCTTCAAATGGAAGGAAATTTTCTGTGAATGTGTATACACGAATATTACACATTATCTCGATTTTGTATCCAATTCGAATCAGCCGTTTTGAAGAAAATAGTTGAATGAATGAATATTGGGGTTTGAAGGCGCATCGACAGCGAGGTCATTTAGCGCCAGTCAAAATAAGTTACTGAACAAAAAAGGTGAGTAGTGTTATATGGAGGTGCAAGTGAAATTTAGATGAAAACACCTCAATATGTGAAACTAAGACTAAACTAATACTTAAGACGTTATACACTAATTTGTTAAAACCGAACATGTGTGTGCTGTATAGGGTCACACCCATGGGACTGGAATGAGAACGTTTTATTACTTGTTCTCAGTTCGAACTCGCACTCAAATAGGAGTGGAGGAACGACCAACCATAGATATGTGTTGAAATGTGGTTTGATTTAAAATATTCCTGATGTCTATCCCAAGAGATCGGCATCAAGAATAAGTATCAAATGTCAAAAAGCAGTACACTGGAAAAAGATGATTGCACAAAGAACGTCATCTTGAACGGACATGAAAATGTCCTAATTCGGGCAGTTTGTAAAATGATACTGGTAACACGACGAATTAATCGTCTCACGCAGATCCACGAGCATGTCAAATGAGATCCAATAAGTTCGATAATGTTAGAAAGATAAATATGGTATCTATCGATTTTGAATCATCTGTTTTTATTCATCAAATATTATTAAAGAAATTAAAGCAGATTCAGGTTGCCGAGATTCACTGCCTTCTAGATTCGATATTTGCCCAACAATGAAGTCTTCTTAATATGCATCAAGGTGTGTAGAATACCAGAGTCGATAAAGTAGCGAGGGTAAAACTACTTTAACGACTATTATACCTGATCAGATATCTCGCTCATCTTACAACGCTCATGTTGCGTTTGGCTAGTTTAAAACAACAACTTGCAATACAACTTGACACACTCATCTTGCATCACACAACTTGATTGATTATATCTAGTTGAAGTTTTCTATCTGGTTAATGTCCAGATATATCACTAAAACGGCTTATATTCTTATATAATGCATTCCGAATTTTTGGAAACTAAATACTTTCACTGCGTCAAAAAAAGTATGATCACAGACAGCGCACAGTCCCGGTATCAGAGTTTATTGTTCTGTAATCAAAATAATTGGAATGAAGTGGTAATATCGCCCTTGTGAGGCCCCTTCCGAACTATCCCACTTTCTTCCATGAACATAATTGGGGAACAATGATTTTGTCAAGATGTTCAAGTTTCGATGTTGATGAAAAAAAGCAATGTGGGTTTTGCTGGTACAACAGTGAACTACGCGGCGATCATTAATTTTCTAAGGATTGCTAGAAAATTCAACAGCCTTGTCTCAGTGTCGGTGCTTCAAAGAAATTTAACTAAATTTGGAGCCTCTTCAACTCTGCAGATTTCGGGCTGCCGTTCGGTGCCCATAAAAGACTGCTTCGGGCCGCCCAGCTTGGAGCGATATAATGAGTCTCATCACACCAACCAAATTTCATTGTCGACGAGATTCTTTGTGCCCTGATACAGAACTAATGTTGAGCGAAAATCATTCTTGGGTCAGACCATCAGACTCTGGAATGACTTGCCACAATATCAGATGGATGAATTTCTCAAGGATCTGTTCTCCTTTAACAAAGTTGAAAACAATTTTTGTTTGTAACTTCTGTTGTCAATTTCGCAATGGTGTATTCGGGCCAGGGCGGGCCGGGGCGGCGCCCTGGTACTTTAATTTTGAGGCAGGACGCGCCCTGGTACTTTTTTTTCTTGAAAACCATATTTGAAGACTCATAAAACCAACTTCAAGCTAATAATAATTTTATTGCCTCGTTTTCATTTATCAAAATAAATGAACCACCTCTAGTAAAGTTTGAATGAATGAATATTAGGGTTTTGAGGCGCATCGACAGCGAGGTCATTTAGCGCCTGTCAAGATAAGTTGCTGAACCAAAAGGTAAGTAGTGTTGGATGAAGGTACTCCATGGTTACCCATGACTGGAACTAGTTGACAAGACGTGTGCTCTAGGATTGAAATTAATTATCTCAGGAATTAAGACGTTTTTACCTGTAATTATTTCACCATCGTGATCCACACACATTTCTACAAGTTTTGAGGTAATATTCAGCACTGAGTCTTCACCAAGTGAGTTTATATTATGATTTAAAAATTCTTTGGTTTCTGAAGAAAATTCGTGTGGAATAAACGAGAAACAGATGTTAGAAGTCACCGCCCAGTGAAGTAAATATTTTATTTGTATAACTGTTGTTGTCATACCTTGATAGCAAGGTTTCATGATATAAAATTACTTCGGATTCAATGCCATCAAGATACTCTGAAATTGATACTGCATAATCGAACTAGAGGATCCAAAGACCATATACATCCCTTAATATCAATATCATCAATAATTAATAATTATTAATTATAATTATAATCAATATCAATATCGTAAATGAGTCCACGAACAAGAAGAACTCGAGGCCGGGGAAATCGGAGTGTGGAAGAGCTAGTGCCACTGTTTAACAGCAAAAATGGAGAGGAGGTGCAGTGCGGGGGCGGGTGCCACATTCTGATACTTCAAACAGACAGGGTGGTGAGGTGTGATGAAGAGGGTTGTGAGTGTTGGTGGCACATTGCCTGTGCAAGCATCTCTGCCATTCATTACAAGGCGTTCGTGGAGGTGCCCGGCATTCGGTGGAAGTGTGATCGGTGCAGAACGGCGGAAGTAAAGAGGCAGAAGGAAGCTGCGAAAGAAGGGAAAAGGATAGAAAGGGAGAAAAAGAAGGAAAAACTAGAAAAGCAAGAAGCAGAGAAGAGGAGGAAGGCAGAGGGAGAAGAGAAGGAGGCAAAGGAGAAGGTGAAGAAGAAGGAAGAGAGAGAGATGAAGGAGAAAGGAGAAATGAAGAAAGTGATCCTACTAGGGAGCTCACTAGTCAGGGGGACAAGTGTTAATGCGGGACCGAAAGTAGAAGTGAATGTGAGACCGGGCATAGGGGTCCTTAGAATGGAAAAGGTAGTGGGTGAGTTGTCGGAGAGGGAAGTTGAGGGCAAAGGCGTCATCGTACTTGCAGGAGGAAACGATTTAGAAGAGATGAGAAACAGGATAGATGGATTGGAGATAATGCAGCTGGGAATGAAAAGGATCGTAACAGCTGCAAAGAAGAAGTTTGGCGAGAAGCGTGTCGCAGTGAGCGGTATACTGTACCGAAGAAGTGAAAGGAAAGAAACAATAGACAAAGTTAACCGGACCATAGAGAGACTGTGTGCTATGGAGGGAGTGTTATATGTAGAAAGTAACTGCTGGGTGGAGGATAGACACTTGCATAGGGATGGGGTTCACCTGAACAGTTTAGGACAGTGGGAACTGGGGGGGCTCATGGGACGGGTGGCGGAGAAAATGATTAGAAAAGATAAAATTGGTGAAAAATGACTAGGTAGAGGCAACGATGATGAAAATGGATTAATAATGGGAAAGAGGGAGTGGAAGCGAAATGTGGAGGAAGGGGGTAAAATAGGGGTAAGTACCGACAACTTGAAAGTAACATTAGTAAATTGTAGAAGTATTTGTAACAAGCTAGATAAATTTAGATCGGTCATAGAAATTATTGATCCAGATGTTTTTGTAGCTGTGGAGACATGGCTAGATGTTAACTATACTGACAGTGAAATTAAAATGGGGGGATACAACTTATTTAGGAAGGATCGAAACAAACATGGGGGGGAGTGATGGTGGGATTCAAGACCGAGCTAGTGGGAAAACTCATCTGGACAGGAGGTAATCTGGAAATAATGGAGGTAGAAGTCAAGAAGGGAAGAGAAAGAACCGTTGTAATAGCAGCTTATCGACCTCCAAATGCAGGTATGGATTTGATTTGGATTTGATGGTTTGGATTTTTTGTTACTAGACAAAATCAAGGAGAGGGTTACAGGGCAAAATTTTGAAAATAACCTGATTGTGGCAGGAGACCTAAATCTTCCTGGAGTCAAATGGGAAGAAGGGAGCATGGGAAACACAAGGAAGCAGGACCTGGTTCATGATATCATGAACGAGGGATTTATACAAGTCGTTAAGGAGGGTACGAGACTGACCTCTGCTGGGATTGGGAACATTCTAGATGTCATACTAGTTAGACCTCCTGAAAGGTGGCTGAATACGATGGTGGATGAAGGTATTAGCGACCATAGTATTCCGACGGTTCAACTAATGGGAGGTAATGGGAGAAATGAGGGGAGGAAAGGGAAAAAAGTAATGCTGCTCAAAAAAGCAAATGCAGACAACATTAAAGATTTCTTGAAAAATAGGGTTAATAAATGGATTTCAGATGGAGGAGATGTGAATCAGCAATGGGAGGGCTTCAAAAATATCTGTTATGAATGTATTGAGGAACACGTACCATCCAAATTCATCAAAGCAAATTCGGATCCTATTTACTATAACAAGAGGATACGAGCACTGAAAAGAAAGGGAAGACAAATGTATAACAAAAAGAGTGGAGTAATTTGCAAAAAAGAAAAAATCAGAAAACTACAAGGGGAACTGAATAAGGAAAAAAAGATTGCAAAAAGAACATTTTTAGGGGGTATGTTTGATGTAAATGATAAAAATAAAAGTTGGGGGAATATGTACCACTATATCAATACACAAAAAAATGGTGGGAACGACATACCAACATTAGTAGGTGAGAGTGGTTGTCAACACTTTGTTGATTCAGAAAAGGCTGAGGCTTTGAACAATTACTATGGAAGAGTGTTTCAAATAGATCAAATGAATAATAAGGGTAAAAAAACTGTGGAAAGAACGGAACGCAAAGGAAAAATTCACATCTCGAACGGGGCCATTCAGAGCATCATCCGTAATTTAAAAAATAATAAAGCACCAGGCTTAGATGGGATTTCCAATAACTTCTTGAAAATTGCGAGAGAAGAAATTTCTACTTACTTAACGATTCTTTTTCAAAATTCGGTTAATATGGGTGTAGTTCCAATGGAATGGAAAAAAGCAATTGTCATACCAATTCATAAGGGGGGTGAAAGGGCAAAATTATCTAACTACAGACCAGTAAGTCTAACATCAGCAGTTTGTAAAATACTTGAGAGAATTATAGATTATGAAATCAAAATTATCATTGAAAAACGGGGGGGATTATTTAAGGGACAACATGGATTTAGAAAGGGTTACTCTTGCACAACCCAATTACACGGGCTTGTGCAAGAGCTATCAGACATACTGGACAAGGGGGGAAAAGTAGATGCAATATTTTTGGATTTCGAGAAAGCGTTTGATAAAGTTCCGCACAAACTGTTGATAGACAAATTAAAACTTATAACCAATAACCAAATTATTTCAAACTGGGTTGAAGACTTTTTAAGTGAAAGGACTCAGAAAGTGAAAGTTGGAAATGACTTTTCAGATTATATCCAAGTCACTTCTGGTGTACCGCAAGGGAGTGTGATAGGGCCTCTTCTTTTTAATATATTTATTAATAACCTGGCACAAGGCATACAGTCAAAAATTCGTCTGTTTGCTGACGACTGTGTCATATACAGACTAATACAAGGAAAGGGAGATGAAGCTGCATTACAACTAGACTTGAATTTAATAAATGAATGGGTAAAAATAAATTTAATGGGATTAAACATAAATAAATGTAAGGTAGTCCACTTCTCCAGAAAGAATAGAAAGGGGGACATAAATGTAAGCTATAATCTGGGGGGTAATACTTTGGAGGGGGTGGATGCCTATAAATATCTTGGAATTTACTTACATGAGAATTTGGGTTGGGGGGAACATATCAGAAACCTGTCAAAAAAAGGAATAAAATCACTAAATTTTGTAATGAGACAACTCAAGGGGACAGGGATCGAAATTAAGGAAAAGGCTTACAAGAGCCTAATACGTCCAATGATGGAGTATGCTGGCTCGGTCTGGGATCCCTACAACATCAAATTGATCAAAGAAGTAGAGGGGGTGCAGAGGGTAGCTGCAAGAAGGGTTCTAGGACGGGTAAGAAGATTTAGAATGGAACGAAATGATCAGGGAAGAGTTGAAAAAGTAAGGGAAAAGCCCAGTGAGATGGTGAACGAATTGAGTTGGGAAAAATTAGAGGAAAGGAGGAAAAAAGATAGACTCCTGAACTTTTTCAGGGCAAGGAATGGTTTTAAGGGGTGGGAAGAAGTGAGAGATAGGATAGGGATGAGAGTTCAGAGGAGGGTGAGAGGAGGGGAACAGCTTGCTGTGGAGAGGGCTAGAACAGAACTGGGTAGAGGTAGTTTTATTCAGAAAACAATAATGGATTGGAATGGGCTGGAAGAAGATGCAAGAAGAGCAAAGACTATAAAAGAATTTAAGAGAATAATTTGAATGTTAATTATTGTTAATATAAATGCAATTGAAAGTAAACATGAAAAGATAAATGTAAAAACTGCCACCGCGCATGCGTGCGCAACTGCAGTTGTATGAATAAATGAAAATGAAATATAAAATGAAATGAAAAGGTGCAAGTGAAATTTAGATGAGAACACCATGTGAAACTAAGACTAAACTATTACTAAAGACGTTATACACTAATTTGTTAAAACCGAACATGTGTGTGCTGTAAAGGGTCACACCCATGGGACTAGGATGAGAACGTTTTACTACTTGTTCTCAGTTCAAACTCGCGCTCAAATAGGAGTGAAGGAACGACAAACCATAATAGATATATGTTGAAATATGGTTTGATTTGGAATATTCATGATGTCTATCCCATGAGATCGACATCAAGAATAAGTATCAAATATCAAAATACCGAAAAAAGATGATTACACAATCAACGTCATCTTAATCAGACATAAGTAGCCTAATCGCGGAAGTTTGAAAAATGATACTGTTGACACGACAACTTTGTCGTCACACGCATACAACGGCGCAGATACACGAGCATGTCAAATGTGATCCAATAGGTTCGATAATCTTGAAAAGATGAATATGGTATCTATCGATTTTGAATTATTTCCTAAAATCTTTGATATTGTGTCTTCCATACGA
Source organism: Brachyptera risi (assembly GCA_964007535.1). Lineage (NCBI taxonomy): Eukaryota > Metazoa > Arthropoda > Insecta > Plecoptera > Taeniopterygidae > Brachyptera > Brachyptera risi. Next base: position 15,987,465 of record OZ023335.1, on the reverse strand, counting down.
ATCTGTCTCCGCTGAGCGGTATATTTCCGACACTCGAGCAATATGTGTCTAACAGTTAAAATCTCGTCACAAATTTCACATCTGGGGACGATTTTTTCGGGAGTGAAAAGATGGGAATGGGTTAAAAGTGTGTGTCCCACTCGCAGACGAGTGAGAACCACTTCCTCCCTCCGTGAACCTCGGATTGAAGATTCCCAAGCACTAACAGTAGGCTTTAATTCTTTCAGCTTGTTGTTGGTCTCCCTGTCTCATTCTTTTTGGAAACGAGATTTAAAAAGTTGTTTGAAATACGCCTTGAAATCATTGAAAGGCACGCTCGGGTTATCAATATCTTCTTTCTCTGTCGCCTCTTTGGCAGCAGTGTCCGCTAACTCATTACCACCAATCCCCACGTGTCCAGGTACCCAGCAGAACACTACACTGACATCCTGCGAGGCAAGGGCGGTCAGGAGTGTCTGCACTTTCTGGACTAGATGGTGAGTTGGAAAGATCTGCTTTAAGGCTTGGAGTGCACTCAAAGAATCGGAACAGATCAGTGAGCTCTTCTCAGATCGTTGTTGAATGTGCTGTAGAGAGGTGACAATTGCAAACAACTCGGCTCTATATACGCTACTCATCGAACATAATCTGATACTAACAGTGGCGGATTCGCAAACGAATGCGCAGCCAACTTTGCCGTCCAGTTTTGATCCGTCCGTGTAGTATCTAATATGTCCGGAGTAGTGTGTGCAGAGCTCTAGATATTTTTGCTTATACTCTCCTGCACTCGTAGTTGCCTTCGTGCTTGATGACAAGTTCATCAAGCACTTCGGACGTGGAGCCAACCAAGGAGCGGTATCACTAGATTGAATTGGATAGACTCGAGGGTAAACAAATGACTCCTCGACTAAAATATGATTCAAACGAACCCCAGTTGGTATGGTGGCGAATAATTCTACACCTTATGTTAAGAATTGGCTCCTTAGTCATCGATCATCTGGCGACGCACAATCTCAGCATTCAGACCATGATGCACCCGCGGAGGATCAAGCTGCGAGAGATTCTCTTTGGCGATTATTTTGGACGCAAACGTGAATTAGGTTATTTTCATTTTATATTTGAATTAGAATCTCCTAAAACTGACATTGTGGCATGTTACGGCTCACAAGTCCCCCCCCCCCTCCTGCTCTCCCTGCCGAGTTGGGATACATGTTTTTTTTTAGTCATCACCGCCTTGGTACTTTATTTTTACGAATACACCACTGCAATTTCAGGTCCTTCAAGTTGTCTTGTATTTGCTCGTTGTTCTTGTCATGCTTACTGCTCACTATATATGGTAAGTATGACGGGAGTAATGGGTGTATGCATGGCGGCTTGAGGGACCTGAAATCAACAACAGAAATGTATGATTAGAAGTCTACAACCACCAAATTGTTTCAATTCAAAGTTGTATGTACAGATAAATAATTGGACGAGCTTCAGCGAGGATTCAATTTGACATACTGAAAAAAATTGGTGTTCGTTTTTTTTTATTTTTATGTTTTTTTTTCGGTTCTCCACAGGTCAAACGGTTACAGCTATCAACTTCAAACTCTTTTTCATAATGGTTCCTCATCTAACTTAGATTTGTATAGTTTTGTGGCATTATCGGATGGTAACTTTTTTTTATGAATTTAAGAAATTTCAAAAATGCCCATTAAAATAACACGGCGGGAAAAAAGAAAATATTTTCATTTTCCCCAAAAAAAAAATGAAGTTCCGCGTGAAGTTGATTTACATTTTGATACACATTTCTGAATTTTTTCAGCTTGATCGGGCGAGCCATTTCGAAGATGAACCATAAAATGTGCTGAATTGGTACCACTCGAAGCAGTTTTTACCCATTTCTAACTTAAATGTCACCCAATTGGCGAATGTAGGCAAAAGTTTGGCAAAGAAGTCGACATACTATTACTCTCTGCTCGTCTAACAACGCGGTATATAGCGTTTTCTTAGTAATAATAATTATTATTTTTCATTAAAAAATGGATTAATCACAGCCTAATCATACTCATAAACACGAATAACAATAATACACAATCAGTTTCATGAATGGTTGGCGAGAGAAAGATGATGTGCATAGTGACAAGTGCGGTGATTGATTCATGGCGTTGGAAGGCAAATAATATTGGAAATGTGAAACTCGCATGGACCAAGGTTTGTGTTTGGGAAGAGTCATTGGAAACTATATACATCGTTCCAAATACGGTAAATAGTTCATAATGATACAAATATATGGATTGAATATAACATGAAATGAATATATGAGATTGAAAAATTCCCATCTCACATATTTTTTTTTGTGGATTGAAATTATCTGTGTTTCTCCCGTTCAAAATTTTAATATCTAATTTTTTAAAAATGTTATTACAAAAAAAATGATATTTCGCTGAATCGATTTCAATACCCTCTCAATATGAGAATTGATATTTTGAAATATCGTTCCAAGTGTACAGCGAGGATAGATGGGTTTAGAATATCTCGGTACCAACCGAATGAGATCAAATATTGACCCGTATAGAGACTTCTCTCTTTCAGCAGAAACAAATAACAGAAACTGAGATGAGTGACCGAGTGGTTAATCCACTGAACCGTCTTGCAGGATACCGGGGTTCGATTCCCTCCATGTTCGATCATCCTGACAGTTCTCACCTGCACATGTAGCCGAGTGGTTAAAGAAAGCACTCGCTTACTGTGATCCGGGAGATGGAGGGGCATATTGGACCTGGTTTGATCCCCGCCACCGTCCATCTTTACAAGGGTTTATCGTGGTTTCCCTCTGTAGTCTAGGCTGATGCCGGGATGGTTCCCACAATATAGGCCACGACCGCTTCCTTCCCACTATCCTACCCGATACCTAAGAAACTTTCAACTCATTATCCCATCAATCATTCATTCGACGCCAATAGATCTTGGTTATCATTATAGTGAATCGTTCAAACCCAATATAAAATAAATAAATAACAATCTACCATGAGATTAATGGAAGAGATAGTCTCCAAAGTGCGACACACTCATTTGTAAACACGTCGAGTATTACTATTTTTTCTGTTAAATTGTCCCCACACTCGAATAATAATGAGGAACATGTTGAATGTTACGTCTGTACAAAACATCTGAACCTAAATCTTGAATCAAAAGTGAAAGTCTGTTTTATGTTCGTCAGGTACCTGTTAGATACTATGCGGCATCACAAAATTGACTGATGCACTCAGGTAGAAAAAAAATGACTTATGGTTCGAGTAGTTTTACTTACAACCACCGCGAATACGAATTTTCGTTTGCCACGCGCATATGCCACCTATATATGACGATGTCACCAAATTTCTCAAAAGAAATCAATATGTTCAGTTTTAAGTTGAGTCGCTTAGTTTCACTTTCAATTTCAATTTCAATTCTTTATTTGCCTACTCGATTTTTACATTCTATAAATAGTTCATGATGAAATATAAGGCAAGTCAAAAATATGATGAAAACTAACATAATATAGACTAAAACTGAACTATTTGAATTAATTGGGAAGTATATGAAGAGATGTCATGTCTGTCTACATGCGGTTCGACGAAGAGAGTTGATATCATAGCCATCAGATATGATAAAAAGATGGTTCTGATATTAGATCCCACAATCAGATTCGAACTGGGCACAACGCAGGCAGAAGATGTCAACATTGAAAAGAGGGAACATTATTTACCTTGCATCCCTGACCTAGCTAGAAAATATAAGATCGACAGCCAATACTGGAACGTGATTGGTCTTTTTCTAGGAGCCGAGGTGTAATCCCATCTTTTTTTTTAAATTTTTGAAAACATGCCATTTCAACCATAAATTCAGATTACATAGTGACGTCAATTTTAAAAGACTCATCCTTCATTCTTTACAATCATCTTTATAATAACTCTTCTTAATAACTTAACAATAACCTACCTTTGAATTAATTATTAATATCATTATTTGTATTTGTTCTCTGATAACGCCTTTTCATATAATTGAATTTTCCATCTAGATATAAGTTGATCATTTTCTATAAGTAATTTTTGTAACCGAATTGTATTTTATATGGATTATCAAACTGGATCCCCGTGGTCAATCACGCAATGTGAACAGCCGACAATAAAGTTTTTTTTCTCTCTATAAGATTCACATATGAAAAAAAAATAACATTCATACACAACATTGAGTATTTCCGTTAAGTCTTTCATCAAGTCACAATAGTTGGACTACCAATTTTCAATAACTTGATCAACTATTAAAATGGGGCCCATTCATTTTTATATTGGAATATTCTCAAGATGTCAAGGTCAGTTAAGTAACTTTATCAATTAACGATGATAAACATCAATAACTCAAGATAAGCAATCATTTGTTATTATCGATAATGTAAAGGACATAGCTCTTGACAACCTCTCGATGAACCAATGTGTTCATATCTCATTATATCAGTTGTACTTGTATCACTTATCAAGATAATGACCCTAAATATGAGATTGCTATTAGTGACTTGTTAAAAGCCCGCATCTTGGACAGATTTACAGGGTGCACTTCCGCCACATCTATCTCAAGAACCACAAACACTACGGACTTGCGGTAAAACGCAATAAATAACAAATACCCTCACAATTAGATATGCCTAATCGAAAATTGAAGAATAATTTTTTTATTGAGCAATAATTGAATCAAAATGTGCCTAATTTGATGGTTTTCATTGCTTAATTTCCGGTTACCGATTAATAGTAGAAATAAATTACAAACGCACATCCTTGAGTTCAATTTTACAGTTTGCTTATCAATATTTGAAATTCTGATTCGCCTGTAATTCTTTAGTTTTCCCAATTTCCTTGGCCAAAATGTGTAATGTAACCAGATTTTGTCCAAATTATAAAATGAAAAACTCCCCCATCTAGCGGTGGTTACTGAAACTCTTCCAATATCATCCTTTTTTCCCTTTTCAACCCACAATCAAAATTTCAAACGCACATCGAACTTGGGTGGAGCATTTCGAAGAGAAACATGCTCAGCTTGTGTCAAACAATGTGTTGACAAACTGTCCACTGAAGTATACACACTGTGTCTGCGCTGGGAACAGAAATATGCACATCAGATCAACAGATTGGGACAACTTCGGAGAATAACACATATTCAATCTGGCAAAATGATACCAAGATGCTCAGTATCATCTCAAGACATTCTTTGATAATCATATATTATATTCAATTCAACTTATTTGATATCAATTCATATAATCAATACTATGACAATACATCATTTTAATATAAATTAACAATTTTATTCCAATTTGGGATAATGTATATATATATATATATATATATATATATATATATATATATATATATATATATATATATATATATATATATATATATATATAAAATATATATATATATATATATATATATATATATATATATATATATTTATCCCACAGTTGAACCCTTTTGGGGTTTTATGGATTTATATCCAGTGTAAATTATATTGTGTTATTTAATAAAGAGCCTCGAAAAAAATATATACATTTTGTTATAATTTGAATGCCTTCAATTCTAATTCTGATCGAATAGTCAGTTGTGTACATTATTATCCCACGTGGCAGCTGTGATTGGCAGCAATTTTTTATTTTCACTGAGACGAAAACAAACCCTGCCAGGATAGTTGACCATGGCTGGAATCGAACACTGGTCTCCTGAATGACGGTTCAGTAAATCAACAACAATTCGACCACTCTACATTTCTGAGAAAATAAATATAAAAAGTTCAGAGATTGCATTTCCACATCCGCAACACAGATGTCGAATTGTAATTTTCCTGAACTTTCCTGTTCACTAATGACAGTTTTTGAAGAAGTTATATCAGGCCTATAACTAACTATGAAAACGTGGGATTTGCGTTGTGAGATGAGCTTAGAAGTATGAAATATGGAATGAAAAATATTTTGTCAGATCAATCCACATCTACGGACCTTAGATTACTTCAAACGTTCAAAAACCTTACCTGCAACTTGTTGATATTCACAGTGCTGCAACCTGTCGCATATAGGCCTACACTTTGCAAAACCAATTGATCCCAATTCCTTCAATAAAATGGATACTTTTATTGCGTTTTCTTTGTTATTTGTCATCTGAATGCTGCGAAAGTTACGGAAAATATCCGTAATTATAATTTCCATATTCAGTGGAGATTTTGAATTCTGAACATTTTCAACATTTCAAGTATTTAACATCCGTATTATTCTCTTGAGGATTTCTCAAACTTTCCGAATTCTTTACGGAAAAGCCTTCTGAACGATTTTTCTGAAAAACAATCACAACCTATTCTGGTATGATAGAAATATGTAGAGATAGTTTCAAATCGATAGGTATTCTTTTTCTGACCTGTATGCTGCCCAAAAAATTACAAAATTACGAAAAAATAAAAAAAGAACGCGAAGCCCTTTTTTCGGTATGTGAAATGGAAACTTCGCTTCGCTCATCGAACTGGGAGAACGTGGAATTGCGTTGTGAGATGAGCTCAGAAGTATGGAAATCTAGAATGGAAAATATTCCGTCAGATCAATCCACATCTACGGACCTTGGATTACTTCGAACGTACAACAACATTACCTGCACCTTGTTGATATTTATGGTGCTGCAACCTGTCGCATATACACTTTTCAAAACCAATTGATCCCAACCAAGATGCATTGAGGGTTGCGTTTGCCTGCCTCCCGGCGACAAACCAACGCAACCCTCAATGCATCTTGATCCCAACCTTCAATAAAATGGATACCTTTATTGCGTTTTCTTTGTAATCTCCCATCCGGATGTTGTGAAAGTCATTGAAAATATCCGTGAATGAATATGAATGCATATTAGGGTTTAAATGCGCATCGACAGCGAGGTCATTTAGCGCCTGTCAAAATAAGTTACTGAACAAAAATAAAAGGTAAGTAGTGTTATATAAAGGTGCCAGTGAAATTTAGATGTGGACACCTCAATATCTGGAACTAAGACTAAACTATTACTAAAGATGTTATACACTAATTTGTCAAAACCGAACATGTGTGTGCTGTAAAGGGTCACACCCATGGGACTAGAATGAGAACGTTTTATTACTTGTTCTCAGTTCAACCCCCCCCCCTCAAATAGGAGTGGAGGAACGACAAACCATAATAGATATATGTTGGAATATGGTTTGATTTAAAATATTCCTGATGTCTATCCCAAGAGATCGGCATCAAGAATAAGTATCAAATGTCAAAAAGCAGTACACTGGAAAAAGATGATTGCACAAACAACGTCATCTTGAACTGACATGAAAATGTCCTAATTAGGGCAGTTTGAAAAATGATACTAGTAACAAGACGACTTTATCGTCTAACGCAGATCCACGAGCATGTCAAATGAGATCCAAATATCCGTCATTATGTTCTCAATATTTAGTGAAAATTTAGAAGTTTTCGAAAATTTTCCACATTCCAAGTATTTACCATCCGTGTTATTCTTATGAGGATTTCTCAAACTTTCCGTTTTTTTCCGGTAAAACCTTCCGGAGACGATTTTTCTGAAAAATAATTCCAACCTATTCTTGTATGACAAAAATATGTAGAAAAAGTATCAAATCGATGGGTATTTTTTCCTGACCTGTATGCCGCGCACAAAATTAAAAAAAAAAAAAAACGAAGCCCATTTTTTTTCGGTATGTGAAATGGAATCTTCGCTACGCTCATTCAATTATTTCCTTGTCGTGTCAAGGTCACATCCATCTCTGAAGTCCATCCGAATGATCTCACCTTGTCATCCTCAACATAAGGAAGAAAGACAGTACTTTACTTCATAGTAAATTGTAAATGTTGATAAAAGAATAATGTAATTTATGCACGAGTTAACAAAAGATATGTATATCTCACGATACGTCAACTAACAAAAAACATCGATCAATGAAGTATTCCATTAATTAGTGTTATCAGTTTAATGATAGGATTGAAATTATATAGTATATATATTGACGACTAATGCAGAGGGTTATTAGTCTTCAGCAATACATTCTGATCATGTATTGGTTTGTGGGGGTTCTGGTCCTAACCCTGGGATTAGCGACAGGTGGAAACTGCGTATTAAGTGAGTCTATTTTCTTCATTCCTGAATATAATGATATAATGCGATGTATGATTATTATATTCAATATATATATATATATATATATATATATATATATATATATATATATATATATATATATATATATATATATATATATATATACAGGCGCTAAATGACCTCGCTGTCGATGCGCCTTAAAACCCTAATATTCATTCATTCATATATTCATATGTATATATATATATATATATATATATATATATATATATATATATATATATAGATGCTTTTAAACTTTCTTTTCCATGATGCATATAATTGAATAATGACACATTTTGGGTATATTCATGGATATCTTCTTCAATAAGTGACCGACGTTTCGCCCAGATTTGTCTGGGCATCATCAGGGTCAAATTACAATATTCAAGAGAAAAAATATTCCATATATATATATATATATATATATATATATATATATATATGGATATAATGATCTCCTGTTTGTTATAATTCACATATTGCAATCGATACTTTAGTTTAGTTTAACTTTAGTTTGTTGAAATGTGTGTTCGTTTTCAAAACTGATACTTTAGGAGTGTTTGGGAATCGATTCAGCGAGATATTAGTTTCTTGGTGTTAACTTCTGATAGGTAAGCCTATGATTAGTGTTGAGGAAGTTCACGTACAGAAGTGAACTTTCAGAAAGTTCAGTTCATGTCAAATAAATCGATCTTTCAAAAAGCTCAAAGTTCGTTTTCGTGGCTTTGAGGTAAAAGTCAAGGTCAAATTAAAATGAAAACTTGAGTTGGTTAAAAAAATCACCTTGAAAATTATATGAAAAAAATAATAAAAAATAATATATATGTACTGTATACACATATTGCCTACACTCTACAACACACGTTTCAATTCAAGTTGAATAGTGATTTACCACTTTAAATACGCGTCGCTTCCAGACGCTAGAACAATACAATCAGTGTACACAGCCTACATGCAACTACAAGTCACAACACGTCAACCTTGACCACACGTGGCTGCCGGCTCGCCTGGTGACAAGTGATCACATGATGAAATCCCGAACAGGGAATATTATGCATTCGGGATAGACCGTAAAATAGTCGATCTCATTTGGAATTTGGAAGGGAAAGTACGAATAGGGCGATCATGTCGAATAGGATTATGAGTGATCTATAATTATGATTTTTCAAATGAACGTTTTATTTCGTTAAAGATCACAGGAAAATAGAGCGTGAAGAAAGTTCAAGATCGTCGACTGTAAATGTAACGCGTTCATTGAAAAGTTCAAAATACGAACGCTTTCATTTCATTACCCAACACTGCCCATGAGATATCAAAATTATGATGAGAAATAAGTACAGATATTCTCAATACTTTTAAATTGAAGTGAAATAGAATGACCAAACTTGAATTCTACGATATTCGCACAGATATAAGTCACCAGTTGAAAAAAATGTGTTCGGCTGTAGTCCTACGTAATATCTTTGAGATAATACGATATAAGTTTGAAAGTCCAACAAGCTACTAAGCTCATGTAAAATTATCTACCTTTCTTTTGCGAACCATTTTTGAAACTTTTTCTGTATTATTCATATTCATTTTCATAATCATGAGTGACCAGATTTCAACAAATTGTAATGTATTGAAAATAATAATAATTGATGAATAAATGAACAGGAAACTTCAACAAACTTTCCAAAAACTTTCACTCATGCATATAACAAATCAAGTCCACATTTTCCACCAAGCCTGAATAAATAATTAATTGTGAATTAAACAGAAATTAACAATACAGAATGAAACCGAGATCACTGCGTTAATAAGTGGGGAAAATAAGAATATTCATGAATATGAATTATACAGAATGAAACCAAGATCACTGCGTTAATAAGTGGGGAAAATAAGAAAATTCATGAATATGAATTATACAGAATGAAACCGAGATCACTGCGTTAATAAGAGGGGAACTAAGAATATTCATGAATATGAATTATACAGAATGAAACCGAGATCACTGCGTTAATAAGTAGGGAAACTAAGAATATTCATGAATATGAATTATACAGAATGAAACCAAGATCACTGCGTTCATAAGTGGGGAAAATAAGAAAATTCATGAATATGAATTATACAGAATGGAACCGAGATCACTGCGTTAATAAGTAGGGAAAATAAGAAAATTCATGAATATGAATTATACAGAATGAAACCGAGATCACTGCGTTAATAAGTAGGGAAACTAAGAATATTCATGAATATGAATTATACAGAATGAAACCAAGATCACTGCGTTCATAAGTGGGGAAAATAAGAATATTCATGAATATGGATTATACAGAATGAAACCGAGATCACTGCGTTAATAAGAGGGGAACTAAGAATATTCATGAATATGAATTATACAGAATGAAACCGAGATCACTGCGTTAATAAGTAGGGAAACTAAGAATATTCATGAATATGAATTATACAGAATGAAACCAAGATCACTGCGTTCATAAGTGGGGAAAATAAGAAAATTCATGAATATGAATTATACAGAATGGAACCGAGATCACTGCGTTAATAAGTAGGGAAAATAAGAAAATTCATGAATATGAATTATACAGAATGAAACCGAGATCACTGCGTTAATAAGTAGGGAAACTAAGAATATTCATGAATATGAATTATACTAATTCAATCATGAATATGTTCCGAATGTTTTGAACAATTGGAACAATTTGAACTAACAATGACAATATCGGATAAAATAATGACGACATATGATTGGAATAAAATATGCACTATTCCAATTTGACTCCAATAGGCCTATGACACCAAATTTAAAAATATATGGAACCAAATATACTCACCTATTATGATTATTGACTTACACATGTGCTGTAATAATTCATATATTCCAAGTTGAACATATAATGCTAAACAACACTAGCTACCTTCCTTTATGAAGCTGACATGTGGATGATAAAGTGAGTTTATTGACTATAATGATTAGGAATGACAAGTAGAAATATCGGTATCCAATAGCACAGATAGAATAGAATACAACGAACAGTATCATACTATATTGATTATAATAGAAAATACACATTTTCACCGTATACAATGTTAATAGATAGGGAGCAGTAGTTCCGGTATTCGAATGGGACTGACAGTACAGGTAATAAATAATGCCCTTGAATGTGGTTGTATGATGAAAAACTTTGTCAGCTTCTATTGTAATCACCTACCACGCAATTTCCATTGTTCTTTTGCTGGAAAAGTTGAAACAAGTATGTGTATACAGTTATATAACCATGATTATGATACATATTTCATAATATATGAAATCTAGTATAATAGACCCATTAAGTCAAGAGAATGCAAGTTACTGTCCATGACTGATGAACAACCAGGGTTCAATATATATATATACATATATATATATATTTTATATATATATATATATATATATATATATATATATATATGTATATATATATATATATATATATATATATATATATATATATATATATATATATATATATATATGTATATATATACATATATATTCATATATACATATATATATATATATATATATATATATATATATATATATATATATATATATATATATATATAAATATATATATATAAATATATATATATATATATTTATATATAGGCCCTATATATCATATATATATATATATATATATATATATATATATATATATATATATATATATATATATATATATGTATATATATATATATATATATATATATATATATATATATATATATATATATATATATATATATATAATATATATATATATATATATATATATATATGTATATATATATATATGTATATATATATATATATATATATATATATATATATATATATATATATATATATATATATATATATATATATATATATATATATATATATATATATATATATATATATATATATATATATATATATATATATATATATATATATATATATATATATATATTATGAGCCTGGGGATTTTAAAAATCTTGATTTGATATAATTCAAATATTCAAGCTCTCGTCGTTACATTGATCATATTTGAATGATTGTTCTGAAAATTATTGCATATCTGAATGTTTTAATGATGTCGTTCTTTCTTCGATTTTTGCAAGTTGTAACACCGATACCTCGGTCATTTCGTCACCCTTTTTCCAATCTTATGATAAACAATCGGGTGTAGATAATTAGAAGAGTCCATCATATCGTATTCAATGCATCAGTTGAATTCAGGAATATGATAAGTGTGTCAATACATTTCGAATCATCTGATAATATGTTATCTGAGGTGTTATCCATGGACAACGATTGTCTAATAGTCGAGCATTCATTACAATCAATAGAATGTGTTCCACAGTGAGAGTTTCATCGCATGTATCGCATCGAGGTTTGATTTGTTCTGATGGATACAAAACATCATGAATGGGGGAAGCATAAATCAATCCATCTGTCCAAGTCTTGATTACATGCATGTCAATATAGAGAGAACAAATAATTGGGATTGCTCTAACCGTTTAGGAATGAATGAATGAATGAATATTAGGGTTTTACGGCGCATCGACAGCGAGGTCATTTAGCGCCTGTCGAAATAAGTTGCTGAACAAAAAGTTAAGAGGTGTTATATAAAGGTGCGAGTGAAATTTAGATGAGAACACCTTAATATATATGAAACTAAGACTAAACTATTCACTAATACGAGATACACCAATTTGCTAAGACCGAACATGTGTGTGCTGTAAAGGGTCACACCCATGGGACCAGAAGGAGAACGTTCTATTACTGGTTCTCAGTTCAAACTCGCGCTCAAATAGGAGTGGAGGAATGATAAACCATAATATTAAAATATGGTTGGATTCAAAATATTCCTGATGTCTATCACAAGAGATCGACATCGAGAATCAGTATCGAATGTCGAATGACAATATACTGGAAAAAGATGATTGCATCAACAACGGAGATCTTTTTAGATCAGATTGAAAAGTTCTGAGTCTTTCAGAAACACCAGCAAGCGATCGACAGCCCTGTGATCGTCACCAAGGATCAGTGACAGGTCCTCCGGCATGCGCAGGCGCCGGCGCAGATCCCGGAACCTGTCACAGTCGACCAGGAGGTCCTAAACCCGTCTAATTTACCATCACGAGGTATACGTTTTCAAGAGATGAAAGAGATTCGATAGTTATTATTATTAATGAAGAATCTTCATTGCTGGTGAAATTTGGTGGAGCCGCTCTACATTTTATCAGTTTTAAACATAATCCACATAAATTTCAGAAACAAAATTAAATACACGGAAAATACAACGAAATGCAGAAGGATACATATAGACATACAGTTGTCCTACACACAGAAATATATGAACATTATGTAAACATAAAACAAAGTCACTGTAACAATATAATTAAAAGTATAACAAAATATAAGTTATCACTTATAAACTACTACCAGTATAACTCGGGCATTTTACGAACAAATTCAAGCCCGACCGTGAAGAGCCACACTCGTTTTACTCCGTTGCAAGAAACAAATTCAAGCCCGACCGTGAAGAGCCACACTCGCTTTACTTCGTTGCAAGAAACAAATTCAAGCCCGACCGTGAAGAGCCACACTCGTTTTACTCTGTTGCAAGAAACAAATTCAAGCCCGACCGTGAAGAGCCACATTCGTTTTACTCCGTTGCAAGAAACAAATTCAAGCCCGACCGTGAAGAGCCACACTCGCTTTACTCCGTTGCAAGAAACAAATTCAAGCCCGACCGTGAAGAGCCACACTCGCTTTACTCTGTTGCAAGATACAAATTCACCATTTACCAACACAAATTCTTTTGAATGAATGTGAATGAATATTAGGGTTTTAAGGCGCATCGACAGCGAGGTCATTTTGTTTCATCACCCATTCGAGTGAATGTGCAATAAACAATGAAGATCACTGGCATCGTTGCATGCGTGTTTCTCATAATTTTCGTATTCCGAATATGAGCAAATATTCGAAACGCACGCTTCACGGGTAGAGAATCGGGAATATCGCTCATTTCACATTTTATACTATTGCTTCAGATATCTCGGAATCTCACGTGCTTCACCATCTATCTCGTGTATTTCCGTACGTATATCCAGTGTACGGCCGAATGCTCACGAAGCGGCGGAGAATTTCAAGCTTCGTGAGTCAAAAACGAGACACAGTGCTCCGCGACAACAAAACAGTGATATGCCAAGCATTTTGAGTTGACCAGACGCAGCTCTTGCAGAACTGCTTGGTGGGCGCGTGTTTTTTTCTCTCCATTCAAGATTTCGCATCACTTTTATATTTCATAACCGAACAATTGATGGGTTTGGTGAAATAATCATCATTCAGAGTATTCAGAATGACAATATGAGTTTTTCCATTGTTTATTGAATTTTTTGAGTCTTGATACGAACAACTGCAGCGTCGCATCAGTTGAGTCACTGGACGAGCCGCCATTGGTTCATGTGCGTGTACTTTGCTATGGTTGTCAACGTTTGTGGATGTTTTAAGCATACAGAGGGAGAGAAGAGAAAAGTGAGAGAAAATGATAAATAATGAATGAAAGACGACTACGGATGAGGAGAAAAATGACAAGAAAAAAATAAAATAAAATACAAACGCAAAGTTCAGTACTCCCTCCATATTCTTCGATCACCAAAAGCTGCTTTCCCTCGATCGAGACGCTCCGATCTTGGTACAATAAACCCTCACTCCAGACCATATCGCCATGGGTTACCCTTTTGGAAGCAGATAAATTGCTCCAGGCGACAACTATGATTATCAAGGGGCCCCCACTCCACGACCAGGTGTCTGGATCTCTCGAGAGCAAAATACCCTTAATTCCTGTGAAAACATCCGATAGACTTTTTTTCGCACTTTCGGCTTGACCTAGAAAATAACCTTTACATCTAGTAAATCTTATAATGTGTTTTTTCTCTCCCAGATGAGCATGAGTTGGTCAAAACATTCAAGTCGGAGTTCCTCAACTACCACGCCAGTGGCATTCCATCGAACTCTCTCACGGACATCCTCTCCAAGTACGCCCTGCCCGACGACGTCCGCTTCACCAACTGGCACTTGGGGCCATTGCTGGCCAAGCGACCGATCTACTGCACGTACTGTCGCCTGGCCACGGTGACCATACTGGATGCGCACGCAGCTGGTTCGACGAAAGAGGAGATTGGACAGCTTCTGATCGATCTCTGCGAATCGCTGAATCTCTCGACGAATCGTGTTTGCGAGGGGACGGTCATCGCTAATCTGGTAAGTAAATCTGGCATAAGGGAATATTTCATTTTGTATTGGGTTTAAAGACGCCGTGTACTTAGTTTTTGTATCGTGTTTTTGAATAGTGGTAAGGGATCAGCCGTGGCCTGTTGTTGAGGTAACATCCCAGTATTGACCTGAACGATGGAGGGAAACCACGAAAAAAAATATGTTGGGATGGTCGATCATAGCGGGAATCGAACCCCGGTATCCTGAATGCTGAATCAACTTCCAAGCGTTCATGATGTGATTTGGTTCACTTCTAATACCTGTTCACTTCTTTTGGCGAGCAAAATAATGAGAATGACCAATGGCCCCACAATTGCCTCCGGGTCAGATATTCCATACCAAAACAAAATAGGCGTATAATTGGATGAGCAATGACAAATAATTCCATCTCTCTCTTATGGAGCTTTGTCTGTGTATTTTTTGTTTGTTTATTTGTAGGCACTGCACAGGTCACACGGTTTGACAGATTGACATGAAACGCACAAAGACTTATTCAACTTAGAACTGTATAGTTTTTGGAATGAATCGGTTGGACCATTTCTGAAAACTCCATGAGATTTGGCTGGGCGGAAAAATTCAAAAAATAAAATCTCCAAAATGAAATAAAATTTTCTCTGAATGTAAACACAATTATCATACACATTATTTCAATTTTATATGCAATTCGAACCATCCGTTTTGAGGAAATTGATGTAATAAATGTGTTTTTATTCAAAAAATGGAAAGACATAATGGCAGAACCATTGCTGAGATAAACGGCTTTCCATTTTTGATCGTTGACGAATAGAGTATATTTTATGTGAGTCAAGGTTGGTAGAATTTTTGATATATATATATATGAAAATGTATATATATATATATATGAATAGATATCATATCTATATATATATATATATATATATATATATATATATATATATATATATATATATATATATATATATATATATATATATATATAGATAAATATATATATATATATAAATATATAAATATATATATATATATATATATATTTATATATATATATATACATATATATATATATATATATATATACATATATATATATATATATATATATATATATATATATATATATATATATATATATATATATATATATATATATATATATATATATATGTATATATATATATATATATATATGTATATATATATATATAAATATATATATATATATATATATTTATATATTTATATATATATATATATATATATATATATATATATATATATATATATATATGTGTTTGTTTAAGCTTTCACAAGGTATCAAATTATTAATAGTAATGTTTTCGGACACACTTTTGTGTTATCTATGTAATACATTACGGAAAGAAAGCCATATGGAAATCTAATAACAGAAAATACACACACACATAGTGAAGAGGAGAAACCGGAGACAAGAAGCACAGCTTATCTACCTTTTGTAAAGGGAACGACAGACATAATAGGAAGGATGTTGAGTAAAAGGAATATAAAGACAGTATTCTCAACGGAGAAGAAAATCGGGGACGTGCTCAAATGTGAAGATAGTACTATAATGAATGAATCGAAAGGAGTGTATAAAATACCGTGTTCTGATTGTGATTTAGCGTACGTAGGACAGACAAGCAGGAGAATTGAAGCAAGAGCAAAGGAGCATCAGGCAGCAATAAAAAGACATGACTTCAACAATTCCCTTAGTAAACACTCAATGTTAACTGGCCATCATATACATTTCAAAGAGACAAAAACAATAGCAAGGGTGAAGCACATCATACCACGTATCACTAGAGAAGCAATTGAAATAGAAATTACGCCAAATATGAACAATAGGAACGATAGTGTGAGATTACACGAGAGTTGGAAAACGGTACTGGGTAAGAAAGAAAATAGGAAGGAAAGGAGAAACCAGGATGAAATACAACAGAACGCAACAAGAGAGATAAATGAGAACATCACACTCACGAATCGAGCCAGAAATGCAATGTTAGAGAGAGAAACGGGACCGACAACAAGAAGCAAATCGGAAAAAGGACAAGCTAATTAATATATAAGTGTTTTGTTCAAGTTCTAGACGGAAACAAGAAGGTATAGATAGATATACAGCAAGCTTATATATTTCAGTTTCTTACATGGATATCAAGAGTGGTCTTAGATTCTTATTTTGGAAAATGTTTTATATTGTTATAGTTGTCATATTTTTATTCACTTTTCATGTTAGGATAATATTTTCTTTGATAATGACGTGTGCAAATCACGTTGAAACGTTAGAAGAATAAAATGTATTACATAGATAACACAAGTGTGTCCGAAAACATTACTATTAATAATATATATATATATATATATATATATATATATATATATATATATATATATATATATATATATATATATATATATATATATATGTGTGTATCGCTCATCGTACAGCGAACTTGCTGCGTTCGCGTAGTTGAATGGTGTCAAATGTAATTTACTGTGTTGTCCAGGACGTGCTGGAGTATGTACTCGATAACACTCCCAACTTGACGTCGTCTCGCATGTGCGCCATGTTGTTGCAAGCAGATGACTGCGGGCAAGACGACCCCAGCCTTGATTGGTCGATAGATCTTGGTTCGACTCCCAAACCAATCATCGAGCAACACGACTCTTCAATGGTAAGCCAACAAACACATTCCCAATTACATGTATGATTGTGTGTTTCAAATTTCAATTCAATTAATCAATAATCCTTGTTATATTTCATCTTATTCAAAAAACAAGAGAACAAGTTGGACGACACAAGAAGTATGAAAGTGAACACAATTTAATGTGGATTGACATTGCAAAAAAAGTATCACATCTTGTGTGGAATACCATTGAAAGTTAGTATTGATATAAACGAAACCATGACGAATAGTATATTGACTTATTTTACTCTCCTTCTTTTAGTATAATGATGTATAATGAAGAAAATTCAACATCAAATTAAAATTGAATAGATATCAACTTGAAGAATATTCGTGAATAAGCAAAAAGAATCCAAAAATAAAACTTAATATTATTCTAATATAATGGAATAACACAGATCAAGTTATTCCAACTGAAGTTCCGATTTTTTGTCATATATAACCCGACAGAAACACAAGGATTAGGCTATAGAAGCTGAGTAATCAATAAAAATATACAGGGTCTGACCACCTGGACCTCATTTCGTATATTCGTTCGTTTTAGCGCAGTTTTTGTATTCTAGCTCTTTTCGTGTCACCATATTTCAGGTTAGCAGTAGTTGTTTTCTTTCACTGTTTTTATGGTAGTATTATTATTTCCGTTCGTTTGCGCAGATAACTCAACATATTTGTTTGAGCTAATTCAGCTCAGTTTGTAGTCACCCGGCTATTCGTTTAGCGGGCATAAATGGGCCATCATTCTCAGTGCTATATGCACTACCATCTTGTCTAGTTCAATTGTAGCAAAGTTGGGCTTCCTTATTTCGGTAAAACAAAACAATTATTATTCCTCAATCATATCAATGCTTGCTCTCTTTCTTTCACTGCAGTAAGTATATTCCTTCACACAATCACGTCAAATTTTGACATATCACTTTATGACTCATCGCTTCGCGCACTGAACCGTAAGTGTTGAACCAAATCTCAATCCCCCTGAAATACGGTCCAGTTAATTTTCTTTCTATCATGGCGCTAAAGAGTTTGTTCATTACTTGAATCTGGTTAAATCTTAATATGGAGGAAGCTCACAGAGAGATAGAAAATGACGAGAGGATGTTTTCACTGGCTAGCACTTCCCTTGGAATAGAACATCTTTATTCATCATGTATAACAAAGTCAGTACAGTCGAAAAGATCGAGATTCAGTCGACTGATCGCTCTTCCACCAAACCTTATATGAAAAATTGAGGACGTGAAGAAAAAATGCAAGTTGCCTGTCCTTCTTGAAGAGGTGATACTGTTGTCACAAGCCAAACGGTAGAGGCGGTGCAAATACAGATACGAAGTCTAATCACGTGTACTCCCGAACGTACCTGATCTCTCCACTCAAACCATAGAAAGAAGAATACATTTAACTCGTTTGTTTGCGATACCACCTCGTGGCCCAGTGAATAAGCGCCTGTCAGGACTCCCCGAACTTATGAAGAGAGTCATATTAAGAAGAATTCAAGAACATACATGCAGTTCCCACGCTATTCCAAATGGACAATATGGATTCAGACAAGGTCACTCGACGGTACACCAACTTCTCAGAGTCACCGACATCATAACCGATGGCTTCAATGAGAATTATCGAATGGTGGGCATGTTCTCAAATATTACTGAGGCATTTGATAGAGTGTGGCACGAGGGACTTATCTATGAATCACTAAACGTCCAATTTCCTCCTCACCAAATTTGAAGCCTACATTTCTAACAGAAGCTATTTTTATCTCAAGAAAAGTCTGCAACTCTGTAGCTCATCCAATTCTGGCAGTTGTTCCTCAAGGATCTGTAATTGGACCCGTTCTTTTCAGCCTATACACACACGATATCTTGTCCGACCATCCTCATACCACACATGCTCTGCACGCCGACGACGCTGCATTGCTAAGTCGGAGACCTTGGAGGGGGTTAGATTGTTATTATATTTTTCAAGTGAAATCTTGCATGAGACCACCGCGTGTTGAATTGTGGGGGGTGTCGGATTCTCACCGATTGACACCGACAGCGTGGTTGGGTTCCTTTTGTCCATTAATTCAGTTCTCTGATAATTATTCTGATTTTCGAGATATAAAATCACATAAACATTTTAAATCATATTTTATCCAATAAATCGGTGAAATTGAGAAATTTGGATAGTTCATCCATCTGTTCTGAGTCATCTGACAATATTTCATCCAAAGTCGTATCCATGGACAGCTGTTGTCTAATAGTCGAGTATTTATCACAATCAATAAGTGCTTCAGAGTGAGAATTTCATCGCATATATCGCATCGAGGTTTGATTTGTTCTACTGTAAATAGATGAGCTTGAGTTAGAAGAGTGTGACCTATTCGCAAACGGGTCAAAATCACTTCTTCTCTTCTCGAATTGCGAATAGAGGAATCCCATTTTTCAATAGTTGGTTCGATTTCGAAAAGTTCATCATTTTTTAGGGTGTTGTATTCAGTACATTTTGATAATACGCATTTAATGGTCACCTTATAAACCCTGATATGTTCAAGGTCAAAGCCGACCCTTTCACCGTGGTTCAAGTGACCGACATCCACTACGACCCGAACTACCTCGTCGGAGGCAATGCCGACTGTGGAGAACCGATGTGCTGCCGTGCCGATCAGGGAGAACCGGAGTACCTGAACACGACTGCAGGACGTTGGGGTGACTACAGGTTATGTGATATTCCGTGGGAGGTCGTCACGGACGGGCTAGCTCACATCAAGGCCACGCACCAGGTGAGATAGCATTGTTTGTATTTGTTTCTGTTTATCCGTGGTGAATTAACGGAATAGCATTGCATGAACCAAGTCAGATGATTGAAACAAATCGTACATCATACATATCATCATATCATAGAGAGAAAATCATTCATTTATGACGGCTGTTTATCATCACGATGACTGACCATGAAGGTCCAGCTTACTATAAATTTGGTATTATAATTGCCGAAAGTGAAAAAGAGTCAAAAAATTATGGTGGAAAACCAAAAACAATATACTTGATATAATTGAGTAATAATAGAATTATTAGAATAATATAATTAATATAATCAGATGTCAAGTTGGTTGAGAAACGCTGAAGCGATGATTGTGGAGAATGTGTGATGATTTTAATGAATGATTTTGTTATTTTATCGGTATATGATTCTAGAAAAGTCGTGACAAATGTGGGAATAGCTGCCCTTGCTCCAAGAAAGAGAATTATATAATAAGAAGTGAATTATACGAATAACGCTGGTGATTAATGAATTAGTGGATATTCGGGTTTGACGGTGCGTTGAAATAGGTCATTTTGCACCAATTAGGACAATTATTTTCACCTTGAGGAACAAATTTAAAGATGGATTTCCATAATAGTTTCTAATGTATTCATTAATATTCATTCATTTCCAATTTCGAGACAAAATCATATATAGGAGTTGAATCATATTTTATCCAATGAATCGATTCGATTAAGAAATTTGAATATTTTATCAAACCGTTTCGAGTTATCTGACAATATTTTATCTAGAGTGGTATACACGGACAATTGTTGTCTAAAAGTCGAGTATTCATTACAATATCCCAAGTACATTGGACGTAACGACCATACTAAAAAAATTCCATCCCCAGTCAGCATACAGACATTGGGCGCCAATCAATCCTGTGTAAATCAATAAGATTGTGGAACCATCTCCCAAAAGACAAAATTGAGAGGATTGAGAATATAAATGACTTCAACCGGATGTCACAGTTACATGTTTAATTGCTTGAAATAAGTTGATTGCATACCAAAGAATATACAACCACCCAGGAGACTGTTATTCTAAAGTTGTACAAATAAATAAAATAAATAAATAAGAATGTGTTCCAGAGTGAGAATTTCATCGCATGTATCGCATCGAGGTTTGATTTGTTCTATTGTAAATCAATTAGCTGGAGTCAGGAGTGTGTGACCTATTTGCGAACGGGTCACATCACTTCTATTTTTTTTTTATCACCAACTAAATAAAAAATGTTCGATAATGAATTACTCATCGATCTTGAAATCATTCCCGTTATTCCAGGATATTGACTACGTGTACATGACCGGGGATCTGATCGATCATGGCGTTTGGGATACGAGCTTTACGAAGAATAATGCCACATTCATCAAAGTGATGACGGAATTGAAAAACACTTTCGGTGACATTCCAGTATTCCCGTGTCTTGGCAATCACGAGCCTCATCCCTTGAACGTGTGAGTACAAACTTGACAACAACAAATATTAAGTACAATTTAAGAGTCCATGGGAGTCAATTTAGCGAAATATAAGTTTTTTGGTGATAACTTTTGAACGATATGAGATATCAAAATTCGAATACGCGAGAAACACAGATAATTATAATAGCTTCGAGATAATATAAGTAATAACTATTCAAGTCATGTCGCATAACTTTCAAGTGTATACAGCTGAAAAAACACATTTTTATATAGCTGTATACGCTTGACAGTTATGCGACATGACTTGAATTGTCATGAATTATATCATCTTGAAGCTATTAAAATTATCTGTGTTCCTCTCGTAAAAGAATTTTGATAACTCATACCGTTCAAAAGTGATCACCAAAAACTGATATTCCGCTAAATCGACTCCCGTGGACTCTTAAATTGATACGAGCGCTTAGAAATGGCACCTCTTGGCTGTTTCAAGGCTTCCACCAAATATCAATATTCGAGTCGGTGCTATTCCACAAAACAAACAATGCACTTTTTCGTGGTTGTCAACCATATTTAATCCACAGTCAAGCTCTTCAGGGCTTTGTGGATATCACGTGACTGATCATTTATTTATATGTATGTTCTATGTTCTTTTACTTAAAAAAATATATATATATTTATATATATATATATATATATATATATATATATATATATATATATATATATATATATATATATATATATACAAATTAATAAATTGAATCAATCTATCATCCTCTCCAGCTACGCCCCCGTGTCTCTGACCGACGAGAACATCTCGACCGCCTGGCTGTACGAGACCATGGCCGATCTCTGGTCAGCATGGTTACCGTCCGAGGCACGCGAGACCATTCTGAAGGGAGGCTTCTACACGGCGCTCGTCCGGCCCGGCTTCAGGGTGGTCGC
This sequence comes from Brachyptera risi, assembly GCA_964007535.1. Lineage (NCBI taxonomy): Eukaryota > Metazoa > Arthropoda > Insecta > Plecoptera > Taeniopterygidae > Brachyptera > Brachyptera risi. The sequence continues at coordinate 15,964,172 of OZ023335.1, read as the reverse complement.
CCTCAACAACATGCAGTGCTACGTGTACAACTGGTTCCTGTACAACAGTCACACGGACCCCGACGAACAGCTGCAGTGGCTGGTCGGCGTCCTCCAGGCTGCCGAGACGGCGGGGGAGAAGGTGCATATGTTGTACCATATACCCACTGGCAGCTCGGATTGCTATAAGGTGTGGAGCAGAGAGTACAATAGGATCATCAACAGGTGAGACACGAGAGTGAAAATCGACTGTCCTGAAACTTGACTGTCCTAAAAACCAACCGTCTTAAAAATAAATGGGTGACGTGAACTTTTACTATTTGAGTTGACCGTACAGAAGTTTGAGTGGAAGGTTTAATTCTCCTCTTCATGTCATTTCACACAATAATTGCTTAATCATCTCTAAAAAAAACTATTATCTACGATTTAATGAATGGTGACAATTTGTAAAGGGAAGAAGACCCACTTTTACTCCTTCTGAAAAAGTTGGTGGAGAAATATAAGTTTTTAGGACATTTCGTTCTTAATACAGTTGGTCGATTTTGAAGTCAGTCCAGTTTGAGTACAGTTGAACAATCTCATGTGAGACGAGTGCTGGAGATGGTTATTGTCGCCAACTGACAGATTATTCTGGGATACGGGTGATGGATGAAACCCATGCCTCATAGTAGGCTACTCCTAACTCACACGACATAATTCCACTTTCTGGGAAGTAGACAACTGAGTCTGACGGGAGGCAGCTGAAAATACTTTTTTTTTTTTTTTTTTTAATAACATCGAAACTTGATACAAAATCATTGTTCCCCAATTAAGGCTATGGATGAAAAATATGATCGTTTGGACGGGGCACCACAAGGGCGATCTTACCACCCCATTTTGATTATTTAAAAGTAATACTAATAAAAAATACTAAGGTTTTTTCCGGGTAACACCAACTGCGCGGTCTTTTCGTCACCCATTTTTGGGAGCTATTTTTTTTTCTTTTTGAGGAGGGGAAATTTTGCATGAGACCTCCGCGGGTTCCATTGCTGGAACGGTCGGATTCTTACCGACTGAAAACCCTCCTTGTTTTGGGGTGACACCGACAGCGAGGTAATTTCATCACCTTTTTTCCCTATTCATTCAGTCCCATCATTTAAATTGTATAATAATAAAATTTGAATAATATTTTATTCAATGAATCAGTTAAATTCAAGAATTTGAAAAGTTTGTCAGTAGGCCTACATTTCGAATTATCTGACAATATTTCTTCCAAAGTGGTATCCATGGACAACCTTCGTCTGATGAGTATTCATCACAATCGATAAGAATGTGTTCCACAGTGAGGATTTGATTGCAAGTATCGCATCGAGGTTTGATTTGTTTTTACGTAAATCAATAAGCTTGAGTCAGAAGTGTGTGACCTATTCGCAAGCGGGTCAACACCACTTATTCTTTTCTCGAATAGGAGTCCTTTGGTTCAAAAGAAGGTTTAATTCCACGGAGTTTATTATTCATTACATTTTAAAATTGTTGTATATGCCTATGAATACGAGAAAAAAACGATTCGTTTTCATCAATATGTAAAACAACACAACTTATTCTTTTCTCGAATAGGAGTCCTTTGGTTCAAAAGAAGGTTTAATTCCACGGAGTTTATTATTCATTACATTTTAAAATTGTTGTATATGCCTATAAATACGAAAAAAAAATTTCGTTTTCATCAATATGTAAAACAATACCACTTATTCTTTTCTCGAATAGGAGTCCTTTGGTTCAAAAGAAGGTTTAATTCCACGGAGTTTATTTTTCATTACATTTTTAAATTGTTGTATATGCCTATAAATACGAGAAAAAAACGATTCGTTTTCATCAATATGTAAAACAACACCACTTATTCTTTTCTCGAATAGGAGTCCTTTGGTTCAAAAGAAGGTTTAATTCCACGGAGTTTATTTTTCATTATACATTTTCAAATTGTTGTATATACCTATAAATACGAGAAAAAAACGATTCGTTTTCATCAATATGTAAAACAACACCACTTATTCTTTTCTCGAATAGGAGTCCTTTGGTTCAAAAGAAGGTTTAATTCCACGGAGTTTATTTTTCATTACATTTTTAAATTGTTGTATATGCCTATAAATACGAAAAAAAATATTCTTTTTCATCAATATGTAAAACTTACCACATTCACCGAGTTTTCCCTAACTGAGGCTGAATATAACGCGATAAGAGCGTTCTGATAGGCACCACAATGACGATCTCACCACCATAAACGGAATCAAATCGGATATCGGATATCATAATCGATCAAATGTATGGTCGTGTTACTACCGTTGTTCATTTTTTTTTTTTTTTCGTTTTGTGTGGAGGAGAAATCTTGCATGAGACCCCCGCCGTTTGAATTGCGGGGAGTGTCGGATTGTTACCGACTAAAACCCCTCCTCGTTTTGGGGTGACACCGACAGCGAGGTCATTTCATCTGATTTTAATCATGAATGGAAAGTTAAAATCAATGAATCAACCTCGATGCGATACATGCGATGCAATTCTCACTGTGAAACATATTCGTATTGATTGTGATAAATACTCGATTATTAGACAACAGTTGTCCATGGATACTACTTTGGATAAATTATTTTCAGATGACTCGAAACGGATTGATAAACTATTCAAAATCCTTGATTTGACCGATTTATTGAATAAAATATGATTGGAAATTGATATATAATTGCATCTCTCGAAAAAAAATTGAAATAATGATTACAAGAATGAACAAACAAGAAAAAGGGTGATGAAATGACCACGGTGTCAGTGTCACCCAAAAGAAGGAGGGGTTTTAGTCGGTAAGAATCCGACACTCCCCGCAATTGAACCCGCGGGGGTCTCATGCAAAATTTCCCCTCCTCAGAAAAAAAAAGAATTAACCATCAATAGAATGGATGAATGAATAAAGTTCCATCAATAAATTACTCATGAATGAATTAAAATTTCTTCATCAGCTGAAAAAGTCATCATAAGTCCTCCACAGTACAGTCTAATTTTTTGTATTTATTTTTTATTGGCCAACAGATTTACGAATTTTACCGGGGTAACGCTGGGTAGAACCTTGATTGTAAAATGATGAATATGATTGAAATCATAGAATTAGAACGGATCGAAATTAAATAGAACATTGCCAAGGTGATGAGAGGCACAATGAATATGCTGAGAAATGTTTCGTCCATAATGGGTCGTCAGGTTGTACGAATCCGATAACAAAGTATTCAAAAATTGAGAAAAATCAGATTCAAACATAATACAAAATAAAACTCAGCAGAATACAAGAGAAACGATAAATATTTCAAACACGATACAATCTATGTTTTTTCATGAACTATTCATTTTATGCATGTTTTCTTTCATTGAAAAAGCTGTATAGCACACCATTTTCAGAAAACTCTAATTTCATGATGATAAGAAATAAAAAACATATATTATCCAATTAGGCGGGCTGCAATCTCACAATACGTGACCTTGACGAAGTTCAAGTATCTGATTATTAGATTATCCAAATCTTATCACCACAATAAACATCAATCAGATTGATGTAAGACAATAGCTTGGAAGATATTCAGGACGTTGATTTAGAGCTATAAATAGGTCAAGGCCTTATCTTGACCTTCGACAAATTAATGTTCATCCATGATTCATTCTCAGGTATGCAATCAAGTTTTATCAATAAACTCACATATTTACAACTTGTATTTCAATGAAAGCTAAATGACCTCGCTGTCGATGTGCCTTAAAACCCTAATATTCATTTATTCAATTTACTTTACTATCGTTTTCCAATATAGGTTTCTGTCCATTCATTGTTGGTAGACTGACAACAATGCACCACCTATTAATATTAACCAATCACAAACTTTGATAGCTCTTCAGTTATCACTGATTGTTGGTAATTTGTTACTTGAAAGAAGACAATGAGCCCAATGGACGACTCGCAGTCTCCGCCCTTCCCCCCCCCCCCATGACGTCAGAAATCATACCGTCCAATCAACAGGGCTGTTAGAACTGTAGTCAAATTCAAATATCTAATCGGGGTATCTTGAAATGACTACAATTGATATAGATCCAACTGGCCTACTGGTGAAGTCACGCCTGTTTTGAGTCGTCAATTGAAACACAGTATGCGTTTTACTTGTTGTGAACTGAATGCATATCATTAGGGAAGCTCGATATCTAGAAGTCAATGAATAGTAAGTTTGTGAGATCTTAGAAGCTTAGCATAGGTAATCGTCAAAAAGCAGCCAATTGTCAACTTCCAGTAACAATAAAAAAAAGCTTCTCACTTATTTGCGCAATGTAGCTCCAAATAATAAAACGGAAATGTGAAAATAAAATTATCAAAATCGAAATGTTGGTTCGTTTATAAATTCTGAAACATTCATCGCATGGTCCGTGGATGCCTTATCAGCAAAAATATAACGAAGTTCATGAAGTGACCGATGACATAAAATTGATTTAATCCACAGATAAACTACACTTTGTAGTTTTGTGGGATACTGTGGATGTAGTTGTTACATTTCATTTCCTGTGATTTATTATGTATATATTGTTCATGAAAATGTATGAATGTCCATCATCAGCAAATAATTGAAAAAGTATATATATATATATATATATATATATATATATATATATATATATATATATATATATATATATATATATATATCACGTGGGCCTACTCATTGTTATTTGAATAACCGGAACATTTTTGTTTTAAATGGAATCAATTGCTCATCTAAAAGAAAATATTATGTTGATGTTATCATGGAAACACAATTTGAATCACATAGCAATCATTTTCGAATTAAAAATCGAATTGAAAATTAAAACATCTCACAAGAATAGATTCAGCCCGACACTTTTCCGGGTAACACCGACAGCGCGGTCATTTCGTTAACGACCCCACCAACAGCTAGGTTATACGGGGGTACGAATGAGCATGTGATTATGAAACTATGAAGTGATGATTAGTGAGAGGACGTATACAAAAAGCCATGCCTTAAGCGGGACTCGAACCCACGTCCAATGGTAACTGAATGAATGAATATTAGGGTTTTGAGGCGCATCGACAGCGAGGTCATTTAGCGCCTGTCAAAATAAGTTGCAACAAAAGGTGAAAAGTGTGATATAAATGTGGAAGTGAAATTTAGATGAGAGAACCTCAATATATATTAAACTAAGACTAAACTATGTCTAAAGTGTCTAAAGACGTTATACACTAATTTGTTAAAACCGAACATGTGTATGCTGTAAAGGGTCACACCCGTAGGACTAGGATGAGAACGTTTTACTACTTGTTCTCAGTTCAAACTCGCACTCAAATAGGAGTGGAGGAACGACAAACCATAATGAATATATGTTGACTTCAGTTTCTGAAGCGGTGCCTCAGCTACCGAGGGTGGCTGTTTTGATCGTTTCCGATCAAGTGGTGACACCTGTTGCTTGGATTCAATTGGTATCTTAATAGCTTTGAGTGATTCAAAAAAAGTACATTATACATTTTGTTTACATCAAAACGGTTGATCTGATTCGACTGAAAATTCGGAATAATGTGCATGTATAATTAATATATTGAAATTTCCTGAGAATTTAAATTCTCTCAAAGGAAATATTTTTCACGAAATTTTTCCCTCCGAGTTATTCTTATGATATTTTTGAAAACTTTGAAATGAGTTTTCTCAAAAGTGGTTCAACCAATTGCGCCTCCAAACTGTACAGTATCGAATTAGATTTATAAGGAAACTTGTGTATGTCAAGTTTCAACTTATTTTGAATTTTTGTTTGACTTATGGAGCGCGAAAAAAAGCACTATTTTCGGGTATGGTGAAATTAAGCCTTCGCTTCGCTCATCCAATAAACTTTTCTTATGAGTAATTCAATTTCAACTTCATTGTAACAATGCCTGACCATGGTTCCAGGTTTGAGAACACTGTGACGGGACAGTTCAACGGCCACACCCATCTAGACGAGTTCCACATCTACTACGACAACGACGAGCCTCAACGACCCATCAACGTCGCGTTCACCGCCGGCAGTCTCACCTCGTACGCCGATGTCAACGCCAACTATCGGGTCTACTCAGTCGACGGGGACGACTTCGTGAGTGTCAACTTCACAACATATTTTTTTAATCGACACCGACAGTGTGGTCATTTCATTAGCCTGCTCTTTCAATTATTCAGTTTTTCTGTTACCATTTTCTCATTTTCGAAGCCTCAAGTTATATACTAGGAGAACGCGTTATGTGTTTACCTGTTGACGGATGAGCTGGAACAATAAATCAACATATCTTTGTATTGGTTTTATATATATATATATATATATATATATATATATATATATATATATATATATATATATATATATATATATATATATATATATATATATATATATATATATACCCACCTTGAGATCCAAACAATTACGTCACTGCCTTCCTATCTCCTAATTCAAAAAACTATACAGTTTCAAGTTGGATGAGTTTGCCACACAAAAACCCACACACAAATCTCTATAATAGTGGGATGGAATCTTCGCTATAGCTCATCTAATAAATATGTACAACTCATTCTCCCAACAGACTGTCCTGGACCACGAGACCTGGATCTACAACATGACCGAAGCTAACCTCAGCCCCGCCGATAAGCTCAACTGGTACAAGATGTACTCGTTCAAGGAGGCGTATGGCGTGACGTCACTGACGCCTGCCGCGCTCCACGGTCTGGCGCAGAGGATGGCCACCGATGACTCGCTGCTGCAGAAGTACTTCGAGTATTACAATCTGCAAGGTGACCCGAAGATGGAGGAAGGTTGCGATAGGGAGTGTCTGGATAAGTTGTTGTGTGGGATTGTCACCACAGATTCCAGCCATACGACGCAGTGTGATGCGATCCTGGGTAATAAAAGGAGGCCTTGGAAAATATTAGGTGATTTGGTTTTTGGATAACATTGAAAAATTAATTCTAGCGCATTTTTTTAGAATACTCCAGATTGGCCTTCTATGACTGGCATCAATATTATTTCGTAATTATTGCTGATGCAGATAATGAAATGGGTCATAATGGTGATATTATAAATATACCCTCTTTCAATATATAGAGACAATTTTGTGAATCTTGTAAGTTTCATTGTTTTGTTATATTCAAAAATGAAAATGGATTGATAAAATTACAGGTTTTCAAGCAAGAGTTACTTGTTTCTTTACATTAACTTCATTGTTCAGTGATCGTGAATCATTTTCGCTCTTAACGAATGTCAGAACATCTCTTACCTGCAAGTATCGAATTAATGAATGAATATTAGAGTTTTAAGGCGCATCGACAGCGAGGTCATTTAGCGCCTGTCGAAATATGTTGCAACAAAAGGTGAAAAGTGTGATATAAAGGTGGAAGTGAAATTTTGATGAGAACACCTAAATACATTAAACTAAGACTAAGACTAAACTATGTCTACAGTGTCTAAAGACGTTATACACTAATTTGTTAAAACCGAACATGTGTGTGCTGTAAAGGGTCACACCCATGGGACTAGGATGAGAACGTTTTATTACTTGTTCTCAGTTCAAACTCCCCCTCAAATAGGAGTGGAGGAACGACAAACCATAATAGATATATGGTGGAATATGGTTTGATTTAAAATATTCCTGATGTCTATCCCAAGAGATCGGCATCAAGAATAAGTATCAAATGTCAAAAAGCAGTACACTGGTAAAAGATGATTGCACAAACAACGTCATCTTGAACGGACATGGAAATGTCCTGATTCGGGCAGTTTGAAAAATGATACTGGTAGCAAGACGACTTTATCGTCTAACGCAGATCCACGAGCATGTCAAATGAGATCCAATAGCTTCGATAATCTTAGAAAGCTGAATATGGTATCTATCGATTTTGAATTATTCCCTAAAATCTTTGACATTGTGTCTTCCATACGAAGCTGTCTCCTCAGAGCAGTATATTTCTGACACTCGAGTAATATGTGTCGAACAGTTAAAATCTCGTTACAAATCTCACATCTAGGGACGATTTTATCGGGGGTGAAGAGATAGGAATGGGTTAAAAGTGTGTGTCCCACTCGCAGACGAGTGAGAACTACTTCCTCCCTCCGTGAACCTCGGATTGAAGATTCCCAAGCACTAACAGTTGGCTTAATCTCTTTCAGCTTGTTGTTGGTCTCCCTGTCCCATTCTTTTGGAAACGAGATTTGAAAAGTAGTTCGAAATACGCCTTAAAATCATTGAAAGGTACTCTCGGGTTATCAATATCTTCTTTCTCCGTCGCTTCTTTGGCAGCCCTGTCCGCTGACTCATTACCACCAATCCCCACGTGTCCAGGTACCCAGCAGAACACTACACTGATATCCTGCGAGGCAAGGGCGGTCAGGAGTGTCTGTACTTTCTGGACTAGATGGTGAGTTGGGAAGATCTGAGTCATGGCTTGGAGTGCACTCAAAGAATCGGAACATATCAGGAAGCACTTCTCAGGCCGTTGTTGAATGTGCTGTAGAGAGGTGACAATTGCAAACAACTCGGCTGTATATACGCTACTCATCGAACCTAATCTGATACTAACAGTGGAGGATTCGCTAACGAATGCGCAGCCAACTTTGCCGTTCAGTTTTGATCCGTCCGTGTAGTATTTAATATGTCCGGGGTAGTGTGTGCAGAGCTCTAGGTATTTTTGTTTATACTCTTCCGCACTCGTGCTTGCCTTCGTCTTTGATGACAAGTTCATCAAGCACTCCGGACGTGGAGCCAACCAAGGGGCGGTATCACTAAATTGAATTGGATAGACTCGAGGGTATACAAATGACTCTTCGACCAAAATATGATTCAAACGAATTCCAGTTGGTATGGTGGCGAATGGTTTCGATTCATAGAGAGCATGAAATCTAGGATTGATAACTGATTGGTAGGTGGGATGATGCTTACTGCAGAATAACTTCGAAGCGTATGAGCAAAGGAGATATGCACGTCGACTCTTCAACGAGGGCTCACCAGCCTCACAATACAAGCTCTCCACCCGACTGGTACGGAGTGCTCCTATGGCCAGTCGGATGCCTGTGTTGTGAACTGTATTGAGTGGCTTCACGTAGCTCTCTCGTGCCGAGTCGTACACAACACTACCATAATCCAATTTGGAACGTATTAATGCTCGGTAAAGCCGCAGCATCGTGGTGCGATCCGCTCCCCATTCCCATTAAGAAATACATCCAAATATTCATTCACATTTCATGTTTGAAAGTCACTTCCGATGTTTCAACTTTCAATTTACATTGTTTTGCTCACATTTGCCAAGGTAGATATATGTATGTCCACATGATAATTTGAGAGGTTTCATCCCTGAGATCAATTGAATGAATGAATATTAGGGTTTCAAGGCGCATCGACAGCGAGGTCATTTAGCGCCTGTCAAGATAAGTTGCTGAACCAAAAGGTAAGTAGTGTTAGATGAAGGTGCAAGTGAAATTTAGATGAGAACACCATGTGAAACCATGTTTTACTACTTGTTCTCAGTTCAAACTCGCGCTCAAATAGGAGTGGAGGAACAGCAAACCATAATCGATATATGTTGAAATATGGTTTGATTTAAAATATTCCTGATGTCTATCCCATGAGATCGCTTAGGGTTAGACAGCAAGTATCCCTATATTTCCTTAGTTCAACATCTCATCCGTGCTGCTGCTTTAACGCATACGAGCTAGTCAATTGACTGGGGGTGGATTAGCCCCCAGCCGCCTGTTTTAGATGAAGCAGAAGCCAAAGAAGTGTTTTAGCTACTCTAGTTTTATATGATATTCCGCCTCAACTGCCAGGATCGTCTTTCCACCTACAGGTCACCGCGTATGGCAAACACGCAGGTGGTGTTTCAAGTGTACAAAGGGAGCCGCAAGAAAAAAGAGAAGTAGATGACAAGAAATTCGAAAGAAAATGAAAGGTAAGTATAGAAGTGAGAAGATATCAACGCAAGCACAGTACTCCCTCTGTATACTCCGGTCACCAAAAGGAACCCACTCGACCGAGACGGTCCGAACTTAATCTGGACTCTCACCCCAAATCGAATAAAAATTGAATGGAGAACAGGAAATGAAACTTCGTTCGCGAAGAAGTCCTCCATTTCGTCAGGGAGCATGACGAATCCGCTGGTTCTGATAACTGTGAAGAGAGATAATGATACGGTTAAATGCATCCATTTCATGTCCATAATTCCTGCTTGAATATTCTGTAACTCTCAAATCCAACGGAATTTCCTTTTCTGATTGTGGTCACCCTATGGCTGTTGTATGATGATACTGATATGATTGGAAGAAAATGATTGTTTCACTCTGTTTCCACTCTGTGCATATTGTGAAGAGAGGTGCAAAAGGAAATGGAGAAGAATATCGTAGTCAAACGAAGCAACAACCGTACAGATGATGATAATAATAATGATAAGACAAATGAGCCCGCGTCAGAAGCCAAAGAGCTCAAGTTGGGCAATTGTTATTCTATAATATCAATGGATTCATCAGATATGGCATGGGAGAATAAAGTGCATTAGTGAGGTCTGAGTCACAATGGATATTGGTTGAATGAGTATTAGGGTTTCAAGGCGCATCGACAGCGACGTCATTCAGTGCCTGCCGAATAAGTTGCTGGATAACCAGGTAAGTAGTGTTAAATTAAAGTGCAAGTGAAATTTGGATGCGAACATCTCAATATATGGAACTGACAATAAATTATTCACTAAGACGTTATACACTGATTTGTTAGAACCGAACATGTGTGTGCTGTGAAGGGTTACACCCATGGGACTAGAATGAGAACGTTTTATTACTTGTTCTCAGTTCAAACTCCCCTCAAATAGGAGTGGAGGAAAGACAAACCATAATATCAAATACTTTGATATATAACCTTCGGTTATAATACTAGAAACTCCCAAACCTATAACGTTGAGTCGGTGGCGAACAGGGACACTAGCGCTACCTATGAGGCTTGGTTTGACTTTCTCTCGGCATTCGAATGTGTTCACGTCCAGCTAGATAGATAACGTGTGTTATTCCACGTTTGACATTAAAGTCTGGACAGTTGACTGTTTATGTTAGGACTACAAATATATGTATTCCTTGTGACATTACCTTACAGCAATATAATAATCTCTATAGGGTCGAATATCATCTATTGGTGTGACTTTGGAAAATGAAATAATAGTGGTCCTATCCTAAGCAATATATTTGCCATATGAAATTTGTCAACATCCTTCATTAATTATCAAGTAGATATAGTATGTATAGATACAAAATATACTGAGTTGGGTTGTTTGTAGATCGTAATGGAATTGAATCAGTGATCATATAGACAAATAAAATGATGAATACGTTTTTTCATTCATTTTGAATATTCATAAATAGGCCCCCTAAATATTGTTTTCCTTCACAAATATACTTCTCATGTTGACGCTTATTTTTCAACAGTGTTGTGCACTGTTAAGGCAATTATCACACCAAACTGAGCACAAGAACAGGAATCACAATTTCAAACTACTACAAGGCTGATACACACAAGTCCATAATCACAACACATGTCGAAAAAATGATTTCTTCAGTCAAAAACGTTATTTGTCAATGATCACGAAGAGCCCAGGGTGTACTAGTTCAACACACTCTAACAAATCACCTCAACGTATCAAGGTTTATACCATGACAACAAATTGTTTTTATAACATTCCACATTTGACTCTTAATTTTGAATGAATGAATGAATATTGGAGTTTCAAGGCGCATCGACAGCGAGGTCATTTAGAAGCTGTCGAAATAAGTTGCAACAAAAGGTGAAAAGTGTGATATAAAGGTGGAAGTGAAATTTAGATGAGAACACCTCAATACATTAAACTGAGACTAGACTATGTCTACAGTATCTTAAGACGTTATACACTAATTTGTTGCAACCGAACATGTGTGTGCTGTAAAGGGTCACACCCATGGGACTAGAATGAGAACGTTTTATTACTTGTTCTCAGTTCAAACTCCCCCTCAAATAGGAGTGGAGGAACGACAAACCATAATAGATATATGTTGGGATATGGTTTGACTTAAAATATTCCTGATGTCTATCCCAAGAGATCGGCATCAAGAATAAGTATCAAATGTCAAAAAGCAGTACACTGGTGAAAGATGATTGCACAAACAACGTCACCTTGAACGGACATGGGAATAACCTAATTCGGGCAGTTTGAAAAATGATACTGGTAACAAGACGACTTTATCGTCTAACGCAGATCCATGAGCATGTCAAATGAGATCCAATAGCTTCGATAATCTCAAAAAGATGAATATGGTTTCTATTGATTTTGAATTGTTCGCTAAAATCTTTGACATTGTGTCTTCCACACGAAGCTGTCTCCGCAGAGCGGTATATTTCCGACACTCGAGCAATATGTGTCTAACAGTTAAAATCTCGTTACAAATCTCACATCTAGGGACGATTTTATCGGGGGTGAAGAGATAGGAATGGGTTAAAAGTATGTGTCCACTCGCAGACGAGTGAGAACTACTTCCTCCCTGCGTGAAACTCGGATTGAAGATTCTCAAGCACTAACAGTTAGCTTGATTTCTTTCAGCTTGTTGTTGGTCTCCCTGTCCCACTCTTTTTGGAAACGAGATTTGAAAAGTAGTTTGAAATACGCCGTGAAATCATTGACAGGTACTCTCGGGTTATCAATATCTTCTTTCTCCGTCGCTTCTTTGGCAGCCCTGTCCGCTGACTCATTACCACCAATCCCCACGTGTCCAGGTACCCAGCAGAATACTACACTGACATCCTGCGAGGCAAGGGCGGTCAGGAGTGTCTGTACTTTCTGGACTGAATGGTGAGTTGGAAAGATCTGAGTAAGGGCTTGGAGTACTCTCAAAGAATCAGAACAGTTCAGGAAGCTCTTCTCAGATCGTTGTTGAATGTGCTGTAGAGAGGTGACAATTGCAAACAACTCGGCTGTATATACGCTTCTCATCGAACCTAATCTAAAACTAACAGTGGAGGAATCGCTAACGAATGCGCAGCCAACTTTGCCGTTCAGTTTTGATCGGTCCGTGTGATATTCAATATGTCCGGGGTATAGTGTGTGCAGAGCTCTAGGTATTTTTGCTTATACTCTTCTGCACTCGTGCTTGCCTTCGTACTTGATGACAAGTTCATCAAGCTCTCCGGACGTGGAGCCAACCAAGGAGCGGTATCACTAAATTGAATTGGATAGACTCGAGGGTATACAAATGACTCTTCGACCAGAATATGATTCAAACGAATTCCAGTTGGTATGGTGGCGAATGGTTTCGATTCATAGAGAGCATGAAATCTAGGATTGATAGCTGATTGGTAAGTAGGATGATGCTTACTGCAGAATAACTTCGAAGCGTATGAGCAAAGGAGATATGCACGTCGACTCTTCAACGAGGGCTCACCAGCCTCACAATACAGGCTCTCCACTAGACTGGTACGGAGTGCTCCTATGGCCAGTCGGATGCCCGTGTTGTGAACTGTATTGAGTGGCTTCACGTAGCTCTCTCGTGCCGAGTCGTACACAACACTACCATAATCCAATTTTGAATGTATTAATGCTCGGTAAAGCCGCAGCATCGTGGTGCGATCCGCTCCCCATTTGGTACCACTAAGATAACGGAGGAGGTTAAGTGACTTGTAGCACTTGAGTCTGAGTTGCGAAATGTGAGATTTCCAGTTCAACTTCACGTCAAACGTCAGCCCTAGGAACTTGGTCGATTCTGCGAATGGGAGGAGTTCTCTACGAAGATATATATCTGGGTCAGGGTGCAGGCCTCTCAGACGAGAGAAACGCATGCACGTTGATTTTGATGTAGAAAACCTGAACCCAGTTTCATCTTCCCATGCTTCCAGTTTCCTAATTGCAAGATGGATTTGGCAAGAGGCCGTTCCACTTCTCGCTGACTTACTGAATATAGCCAAGTCGTCGACAAATAAGGAACAAGTGATAGAAGATGGAACGCTTCGAACGATACCATTTATAGCAATGGCGAATAAAGTAACACTGAGGACAGAACCCTGTGGTACGCCGTTCTCTTGGATGAAATCATCCGACAACACATTACCAACTCGTACCTTGAAACGTCGGTTGGTCATGAAATTACAGACAAAATTGAGAAGATGGCCTCTGAAACCCCATTGTGATAAGGTTTTCAATATGTTGAAGCGCCAGGTAGTATCGAATGCCTTTTCAAAGTCGAAAAATACAGCTATCACTCCCTGCTTCGTAAGAAAAGCTTCTTGTAATGAAGCTTTCCATACGGATAAGATGATCCAAGGTATTTCTATTTTTTCTGAATCCAGACTGTACTGTGCGAAGGAGGTTCTTTCGTTTCAACCACCAAACGAGGCGATTGTTCAACATCCTTTCCATCACTTTACACAGACAGCTGGTCAGTGATATAGGTCTATAGCTTGATGGTGAATGCTTATCCTTAGATGGTTTCAAGATCGGTACCTGGATAGCTTGTCTCCAAGAATCAGGGAAAGTATTGGTTGAATAGATATGGTTGAACAGGTTGAGAATGTCATTCAAAGCGTCCGATGGCATGTGTTTTAGGAACTGATTGTGTATTCCATCAATCCCCGGTGCTGTGTCTCGTGCGCACTTTATCGCGTTCTCCAACTGCCATACACTAAACGGCACGTTATACACCTCGTTGCTCGCAGAAGAGAAATCTAATCTTCTACATTCTGCAGCACGTTTGTGTATCTGGAACGATGCCGAGTAGTGGTGAGAGCTAGAGACGTCCGAGAAATGGGACCCGATATCATTAGCTATTTTCTGTGGCTCGGTAATTAGACTACCATCCTTGTTCAACCCAGATATACAAGATGATTTAAATTTGCCCTCTATCTTCCTAACTCTATTCCACACCTTGGTTAGGGGTGTGTGAGCATTAATGGATGAGATGTAAGAATTCCATGAGGCTTTTTTCGAAGTCTTAATGATGAAACAAGCCCTTGCTCGGAGTTTCCGGAATGCCATAATGTTGATATTGGTTGGGTATTTTCGGAAAATTCGAAGGGCTCGTTTCCTCTTACGGATCGCTTCTTTACATTCCTCGTTCCACCAGGGAACGGGTATGTGGCGTTGGTTGTCGACGTACGAGGAATGCCATCTTTCGCGGCGGCAATAATCACCTCTGTCACATGCTCAGTCCTACTACCAGTGTCATGTATGTTATTAGAGTTCTTCAAATCAACACGCTTTGTGAAAAGGCTCCAGTTCGCGCGGCGCAAGTTCCACTGCGCACACCGCAAGGGCCGTTGATGAGAATCTACTCTCAAGATGAGTGGGTAGTGGTCGCTAACACACAGATCTGAGTGAACGGAGAAATCGAAGAGGTGCGACAGATGGGGTGCAGACACAAAGATCGATCGCTGAAAACGTACCGTTGAAAGCATTAAACCTTGTTTTCTCTCCATCGTTGAGAATAATCAAGTCGTTGTCGTTGAAAAATTGCTCAAAAAGGCTTCCTCTGCCGTTACTATCCACCATTGTGTCACCTCACAAGTTATTGTGGGCATTTAGGTCACCTAGAATAACATAGGGACGTGGGAGCTGTGACACAAGGTTATCCAGATTTATTCTAGTAACTGGAGCCCATTCAGGTAAGTAAATATTACAGAAGGTAACAGGCTGAGGAAGAGCAATTCTGACTGCCACTGCCTGTAGTGGTGTTGTTAGCGGCAGTGGACTTACGTGACAGCTGTCGTGGACAGCTGTGGCTACTCCCCCATGGGCTCTGTTACCTGTCAAGTCATCGAAACGATAGAAACTATAATTACGCATCAATGGAGAGTCACAAGGTTTGAAGTGCGTTTCTTGAAAGAAGAAACATATCGGTTTAATGTTTGATGTCAATAGCTTGATTTCTTCTCTGTGGCTGTTGAAACCATTGCAGTTCCATTGTATCAGAGCCATATTGTGAAGATGATGTTCTCGTTCACTTTTACTGTAGATAGAGTTACCTAAGACCAGCTTAGGTAACTACAGATTTCAAGTTCTTTTTAGATAAAAGGATTTCCCCTCAGAAGATTTTGCGGGAATGCCGAGCTCTGCGGCTACATCCTTTTTTGCTCCTTGGGTACTTCCTCTGTTCCTTCGTTTTTGTTTGGGAGGTGTGAATCCCCGGGTGTCGGGCACAGCACCCGACGCCGGTGGCTCAGTAATGTCGGATGAAGCGCCCGACACAGGAGATTCATCTTCATCCTCACTTCCTGTCACCATCATTTCCTCCACGGTTTCAGCCTCAGCTTCCGGAGTGAATTTACCTTTCAAAAGCTTTACCAGATCATGTACTTCGTTCTGTTACTTGTCAATTTTGAGGTTTTGTGACAATACTAACTCTTCCATTCTCTTCTGCTGTTCGATCATTTTCTTGTTTTCAGCCTTCAAATTGAGTATTTCTTGCGATACCTGGGACGTTGTTTCATTAGCTGCGGCTTTGGCAAAAGAAGATGGAAGGGCAGAGATCGGAAAGAGATTTCTATATTTCTGTCGAGCATATTGATAAGTCATTTTATCGACAGTTTTGAACTCGCTGATCTTCCTCTCTTCTAACCACTTACTGCAGGCCTTTGAAGACGCCGCATGTTTACCGTTGCAATTGATGCAACGAGGGCCAGACACGCAAGGCGTTTCGTCGTGCTTCTCAAGGCCGCAGTTCGGGCAGATGGGTTCAGATTTGCAGAAAGCTTGGCCATGTCCAAAGCAAGAACAGATGAAACATCGAGTTGGATTTGGAATGTACGGTCTAACAAGTAAACTGTTGTAGCCAGCTACCAATTTTGTTGGAACGGTACCGGTAGAAAAAGTCAAAATGAGTGTGGCCGTGTGTACATCTTTTCCATCAACTCGTCGGGTAATACGGTAAACATCCGTAACATTTTGACCAGCGAGTTCAGATTTAATCTCTCCAACGTCACAGCATAAAAGGTCATTGCAAGTAATCACTCCCTTAGAAGAATTAAGGAAGGGATGAGGACTGACTAGGATGGTGAATAAATTTGCAAAGCTGGTGGTCTTCAAAAGCAGTTGTGATTGTAAATCGCTGTCGTTTCCACAAGCAGGAGAGTTCTGTTCCCAACTTTCGTGACTTTGCGAACAGTACCAGCAAGACCTCGAATAGCTTTCTCGATAGCAAAAGGTGACACGTCATGATAGGTTTTACCATCGGAACGTTCTATTTGCAAAAATCTAGGACTAGCTGGTTTGCTTGATTCTAGATTCTGAAGAACTTGTTCTTTCGTACATTTATAATCTCTAACAGATCGAATTCTTTTTTTAGGGGGGAGGGATTGAGGGGAAATTAAGTGTATTCATATTTGGACCCACGAGTGGCTAGGGAAATAAATGTCCGCTCCCACAGAGCCCCGCTTGTGGGAGTAAGGCTGGAGTAAAACTGGAGTTCACCATGTGTTCAGAGTTTATTGTTTGGAACTACTTTATCCCGTAGTCATTCAGCCCTTTAGCACGATTAATTACACCATTGGCTTGGGTTCATATCCTTGTTCACAGCGAGATCGTCAATATTGTCGTGGGTGTGAGTGGTCACGAGGAGTCGGCACGAAGATAAGAATGAAGACAAGTCTAGGAAAGAGAGAACACAGAGTAGCAAAGATCATGAAAGAGGGTGATAATGATGAATGATTGCACGAGAGCTCCTTATGACCGCTCTGGTCACCGAAATGGGCACCCACTCGACCGACGGTCCGAACTTAGTCTGGACCCTCACCCCAGACCTTATCGCCATGGGTGACCCTGCTGGAAGCAAATAAATTGCTTCCGACAATAGCTCTGGGGATCACGGGTCCATGCAAGCCCCCACACCACGTCAAGGTGTTCGAATCCTTTGAGGGGGTATCTTATTATACGTAATCTTATTATGTACCATTAACTTGTTATTACCATTATGTATTGTACTACCATTGGAAGGAATAAAATTCTGTTCAAATAATAAATACAAAAAAAAGCAATAATGATTTCATCGGAAATTAACCGAGTTCAAGCAAATTCGACGACCGTATAGGCCATTATATTTCTGCCATTACCGTACCACTAGGAAAACGCGGGATGCGCGTTGTTAGACGAGCTTTGGGGTATAGAAATCCAGAATGAAAAATAATTTGTCAACCCAATCTACATCTACCGAACTTGGATCACTCCAAACGTTCAAAAACCTTACGAGAATCAGTTATGTCACGGCCTTCCTCTTCATTCATTTCAATCGTTTTGAATGAATTGGTGACACTTGTTGCTATAGATTTAATTGGTTCCCGTAATAGCCTAAATTGATGGGAAAATGCTTTATAAATGCATTTTCTTCGTTATTTCTTATCCGATTGATGCGAAAGATCTCTCAAAATGTGCTTAATAGTTTCCTTTATATTCGGCGAAAATTTGAGAGGTCTTGAAAAATTAGGATTTTTCAAGTATTTTCCTCCGGGTTATTCTAATGATGATTTTTGAAATTTCTAAAATTCATTTAAAAAAAAGTTACCACCCGATAATGCCACAAAACTATACAGATCTAAGTTAGATGAGGAACCATGACGAAAAAAAGTTTGAAGTTGATAGCTGTAGCCGTTTGACCTGTGGAGAACCGACAAAAAAACATAAAAAAAAAAAGAAAAAAAAAAAAAAAACATAAAAACGAACACCAATTTTTTTCAGTATGTCAAATTGAATCCTCGCTAAAGCTCGTCTAATGATCCTTTGCGCGCGCATCAGACTAGCCGCCATTAATGAGGTGTAGAAATTAAATAGAGACGACAGTTTGATGACAAAGCCAATATGGCGGCGTCCATGAATGAGCGTGTAAAATCCCGTATAGGATCGGATCAAAATTCCTGGTGACTATTTTCGAAATTCTCCTTCTGAAAGTCATTTTGAGGGGACTGGATGAAGATTTTCTTCTTTTAACACCGACAGCGTGATCATTTCGTCACCCACTTTTCAATTCTATGCTGAATCATTGGGTGTAGATAATTAGAAGAGTATATAATATTGTATTCAATAAATCAGTTGAATTCAAGAATTTGAGGAGTTTGTCAGTACCTTTCGAATCATCTGATAATATTTCATCCAAAATGGTATCAACGAACAACTGTTGCCCAATAGATGCGTATTTATTACAATCAATAATAATGTGTTTCACAGTGACAATTGACGACTAGTGATTGACCCGCCCATAAACGTCACAAAACAGAACATCCAATCAAATAGGCTATGTCATGTGGGAAATTTCATATTTACATATCAGAATGAATGAATATTAGGGTTTTAAGGCGCATCGACAGCGAGGTCATTTAGAGCCTGTGGAAATAAGTTGCTGAACCAGAAGGTAAGTAGTGTTATATGAATGTGCAAGTGAAATTTAGATGAGAACACCATGTGAAACTAAGACTAAACTATTACTTAAGTCGTTATACACTAATTTGTTAAAACCGAACATGTGTATGCTGTAAAGGGTCACACCCATGGGACTGGGATGATAACGTTTTACTACTTGTTCTCAGTTCAAACTCGCGCTCGAATAGGAGTGGAGGAACAACAAACCATAATCGATATATGTTGAAATATGGTTTGATTTAAGATATTCCTGATGTCTATCCCAAGAGATCGACATCAAGAATAAGTATCAAATATCAAAATACCGAAAGAAGATAATTACATAACCAACGTCATCTTAATCAGACATAAGTAGCCTAATCGCCGAAGTTTGAAAAATTATACTGTTGACATGACAACTTTGTCGTCACACGCATACAACGGCGCAGATATACGAGCCTGTCAAATGAGATCCAATAGGTTCGATAATCTTAAAAAGATGAATATGGTATCTATCGATTTTGAATTATTTCCTAAAATCTTTGATATTGTGTCTCCCATACGAATCTGTCTCCGCAGAGCGGTATATTTTCGACACTCGAGCAATATGTGTCGAACAGTTAAAATCTCGTTACAAATTTCACATCTGGGGACGATTTTTTCGGGGGTGAAAAGATAGGAATGGGTTAAAACTGTGTGTCCCACTCGCAGACGAGTGAGAACCACTTCCTCCCTCCGTGAACCTCGGATTGAAGATTCCCGAGCACTAACAGTAGGCTTCATTTCTTTCAGCTTGTTGTTGGTCTCCCTGTCCCATTCATTTTGGAAACGAGATTTGAAAAGTTGTTTGAAATACGCCTTGAAATCATTGAAAGGCACTCTCGGGTTATCAATATCTTCTTGAATGAATGAATATTAGGGTTTTGAGGCGCATCGACAGCGAGGTCATTTAGCGCCTGTCGAAATAGGTTGCAACAAAAGGTGAAAAGTGTGATATAAAGGTGGAAGTGAAATTTAGATGAGAACACCTCAATACATTAAACTAAGACTAAACTATGTCTAAAGTGTCTAAAGACGTTATACACTAATTTGTTAAAACCGAACATGTGTGTGCTGTAAAGGGGCACACCCATGGGACTAGGATGAGAACGATTTATTACTTGTTCTCAGTTCAAACTCCCCCTCAAATAGGAGTGGAGGAACGACAAACCATAATATATAAATATATATATGTTGGAATATGGTTTGAATTAAAATATTCCTGATGTCCATCCCAAGAGATCGGCATCAAGAATAAGTATCAAATGTCAAAAAGCAGTATACTGGTCAAAGATGATTGTACAAACAACGTCATCTTGAACGGACATGGAAATGTCCTAATTCGGGCAGTTTGAAAAATGATACTGGTAACAAGACGACTTTATCGTCTAACGCAGATCCACGAGCATGTCAAATGAGATCCAATAGCTTCGATAATCTTAAGAAGCTGAATATGGTATCTATCGATTTTGAATTATTCCCTAAAATCTTTGACATTGTGTCTCCCATACGAAGCTGTCTCCTCAGAGCAGTATATTTCTGACACTCGAGTAATATGTGTCGAACAGTCAAAATCTCGTCACAAATCTCACATCTGGGGACGATTTTATCGGGAGTGAAGAGATAGGAATGAGTTAAAAGTGTGTGTCCCACTCGCAGACGAGTGAGAACCACTTCCTCCCTCCGTGAACCTCGGATTGAAGATTCCCAAGCACTAACAGTTGGCTTGATTTCTTTCAGCTTGTTATTGGTCTCCCTGTCCCACTCTTTTTGGAAACGAGATTTGAAAAGTAGTTTGAAATACGCCTTGAAATCATTGAAAGGTACTCTCGGGTTATCAATATCTTCTTTCTCCGTCGCTTCTTTGGCAGCCGTGTCCGCCAACTCATTACCACCAATCCCCACGTGTCCAGGTACCCAGCAAAACACTACACTGACATCCTGAGAGGCAAGGGCGGTCAGGAGTGTCTGCACTTTCTGGACCAGATGGTGAGTTGGAAAGATCTGAGTCATGGCTTGGAGTGCACTCAAAGAATCAGAGCAGATCAGGAAGCTCTTCTCAGATCGTTGTTGAATGTGCTGTAGAGAGGTGACAATTGCAAACAACTCGGCTGTATATACGCTACTCATCGAACCTAATCTAAAACCAACAGTGGAGGATTCGCTAACGAATGCGCAGCCAACTTTGCCGTTCAGTTTTGATCCGTCCGTGTAGTATTTAATATGTCCGGGGTAGTGTGTGCAGAGCTCTAGGTATTTTTGCTTATACTCTTCTGCACTCGTGGTTGCCTTCGTGCTTGATGACAAGTTCATCAAGCACTCCGGACGTGGAGCCAACCAAGGGGCGGTATCACTAAATTGAATTGGATAGACTCGAGGGTATACAAATGACTCTTCGACCAAAATATGATTCAAACGAATTCCAGTTGGTATGGTGGCGAATGGTTTCGATTCATAGAGAGCATGAAATCTAGGGTTGATAACTGATTGGTAGGTAGGATGATGCTTACTGCTGAATAGCTTCGAAGCGTATGAGCAAAGGAGATATGCACGTCGACTCTTCAACGAGGGCTCACCAGCCTCACAATACAGGCTTTCCACCCGACTGGTACGGAGTGCTCCTATGGCCAGTCGGATGCCCGTGTTGTGCACTGTATTGAGTGGCTTCACGTAGCTCTCTCGTGCCGAGTCGTACACAACACTACCATAATCCAATTTGGAACGTATTAATGCTCGGTAAAGCCGCAACATCGTGGTGCGATCCGCTCCCCATTTGGTACCACTAAGATAACGGAGAAGGTTAAGTGATTTGAAGCACTTGAGTCTGAGTTGCGAAATGTGAGATTTCCAGTTCAACTTCACGTCAAACGTCAGCCCTAGGAACTTTGTCGATACTGCGAATGGGAGAAGTTCTCTACGAAGATATATATCTGGGTCAGGGTGCAGGCCTCTCAGACGAGAGAAACGCATGCACGTTGATTTTGATGTAGAAAACCTGAACCCAGTTTCATCTTCCCATGCTTCCAGTTTCCTAATTGCAAGTTGGATTTGGCGAGAGGCCGTTGCACTTCTCGCTGACTTACTGAATATAGCCAAGTCGTCAACAAATAAGGAACAAGTGATAGAAGATGGAACGCTTCGAACAATACCATTTATAGCAATGGCGAACAAAGTGACACTGAGGACAGAACCCTGTGGTACACCGTTCTCTTGGATGAAATCATCCGACAACACATTACCAACTCGTACCTTAAAACGTCGGTTGGTCATGAAATTACAGACAAAATTAGGAAGATGGCCTCTGAAACCCCATTGTGATAAGGTTTTCAATATGTTGAAGCGCCAGGTAGTATTTCTCTGTCGCTT
The DNA here is from genome assembly GCA_964007535.1 of Brachyptera risi. NCBI lineage: Eukaryota > Metazoa > Arthropoda > Insecta > Plecoptera > Taeniopterygidae > Brachyptera > Brachyptera risi. The sequence continues at coordinate 15,941,382 of OZ023335.1, read as the reverse complement.
CTTTGGCAGCAGTGTCCACTAACTCATTACCACCAATCCCCACGTGTCCAGGTACCCAGCAGAATTCACTACACTGACATCCTGCGAGGCAAGGGCGGTCAGGAGTGTCTGCACTTTTTGGACTAGATGGTGAGTTGGAAAGATCTGAGTCAAGGCTTGGAGTGCACTCAAAGAATCGGAACAGATCAGGAAGCTCTTCTCAGATCGTTGTTGAATGTGCTGTAGAGAGGTGACAATTGCAAACAACTCGGCTGTATTATACGCTACTCATCGAACCTAATCTGATACTAACAGTGGAGGATTCGCAAACGAATGCGCAGCCAACTTTTCCGTTCAGTTTTGATCCGTCCGTGTAGTATTTCACATGTCCGGAGTAGTGTGTGCAGAGCTCTAGATATCAGAGTATCCCTAAATTCCCACATGAATAATAGATCTAGGTGGCCCTGGCGATTAGCCACGCCTATCACTAGTAGTCAATTGCATGCATGTATCAAATCGTGCTTCAATCTGTTCCAATGTACAAAAATAAGCTCGAGTTAGAATTCCCAAGCGGGTCAGAACTACTACTTTCCTTGTCGAATTTCGAATAGAGGAATTCCATTCTTCAATAGAAGGTTTGTTATCATGAAGTTCATTATCAATGACAGACTTTTACTCACTCTTTCATTCAGGTTTGAACAGATGTTTAAAATTAGCCTTTAGAGCTATACAGGAGACGCGTGTTCAACAACGTCATTTTTGTAAGTTCCATATTTTACTGCTTTATCGACATGCTCATTCCGACATGTCCAGAAACCCATGGAAAACCACACTCACGTCTTCAGATGAACATGTGAATTCGACCAAGTTGCGACCTGCTCAAACGATCCTAAACTTATTTTTTGTATATGAGGGGAAATCTTGCATGAGTACCCCGCAGTTTGAATAGCGGTTAGTGTCGGATTCTTACCGACTAAAACCCTCCTCTTTCTGGGTGATACCGACAGCGTGGTCTTTTCATCACCCTTTCTTCCTCTATATATTCAGCTTTCTAAACATTATTTTCATCTTCTGTCTTCTTAGGTGAACAATTATTTATATCTGTCAAGTTTTTGATGTGATCAAACATAACAAAATTAATCATTATCGAAATAATAATGAAGAAAATCTGTATTTGTATAAATACGGTCTCTATGAGATGGTGTGGGACATCGTAGTAAGTGTTTACACAACCTGTCGATTCACCGCCGTGACCGAGTCTATCCCAAGTCACGTGATGTCCGGACATGTGAATATCAGATCGCAGGGAGAGAACCACTTCCATCACCGTGCCGAATAAAATCACCTGGGCGTGAATCCAAACGACATCAGGGCGTGTCCAACACGTACATCAAAACGATAAAATACGAATATGATTACATTTTCATATTTAGTTTACAATCCTTCCATAATTATTACAAAATGAAACGAATGAAGGCAAGAAAGGAGAAACAGAGGTCACATGATATACTGGGAAATCATACACTGCAACTAATAATTCAAAACGTGATGAATTGCAGGAAGCGTCGGATTCTGACTGACTAAAACCTTTCACTTTTTCGAGTGACACCGACAGCGTGGTCATTCCATCACCTTTTCCTTCTATTTATTCAGTTTTCTAATAATTAATTCAATTTTCGAGGCATGAAATCATATATATATATATTTCCAATCATATTTTATTCAATCAATCAGTTGATTCAAGGAATGTGAGCAGTTTCATCAATCCCTTTCGAGTCATCTGGCGATATGTTATCTTGAGGTGGTATCCACGGACAACTGTTCTTTGATAGTCAAGTATTCATCACAATCAATAAGAATGTGTTTCGCAATGAGAATTTCATCGCGTCTATTGCATCGAGGTTTGATTCAAAATATCTTTCTCAACCTAATTGAATGAATGAATATTAGGGTTTAAAGGCGCATCGACAGCGAGGTCATTTAGCGCCTGTGAAAATAAGTTGCAACAAAAGGTGAGAAGTGTTATATAAAGGTGCGAGTGAAATTTAGATGAGAACCCCTCGATATATTAAACTAAGACTTAACTATTACTAAAGACGTTATACACTAATTTGTTAAAACCGAACATGTGTGTGCTGTAAAGGGTCACACCCATGGGACTAGAATGAGAACGTTTTATTACTTGTTCTCAGTTCAAACTCCCCCTCAAATAGGAGTGGAGGAACGACAAACCATAATAGATGTATGTTGGAATATGGTTTGATTTTAAATATTCCTGATGTCTATCCCAATAGATCGACATCAAGAATAAGTATCAAATGTCAAAAAGCAGTACACTGGAAGAAGATGGTTGCACAAACAACGTCATCTTGAACGGACATGGAAATGTCCTAATTCGGGCAGTTTGAAAAATGATACTGGTAATACGACAACTCAATCGTCTCACGCAAACAACGACGCAGGTCCACGAGCATGTCAAATGAGATCCAATAGGTTCGGTAATCTTAGAAAGATGAATTGTATACATTGATGAACCATTTTCAATATTCATTGAGATTCCAAATCCTCTCTTAATTTATCATGACACATGGTTATGTGTACAGAAATAGACATGAAACTGATGCTGGAACATTACAAAACATCCAATAATGATCTCATCAACGTCATGACAGAGAAGAAAACTCCAACTGGCAACTCCGATTGAGGAGCGCGCTGAGACTACGCTCGATTGAAGATTGGGCGAAACTTCCTCAAAGAAGCAACGGAGTCGAAGCTTTCTGTCATACCCCACAACCAAACTTGTGGGTTCATTCAAAGCGACAGCTTTCACCGTCACTCGTCAGAATGGACAACTTGCATACAAATTACTTGCAACGTCGCAGCAGTTCGAGCCGTTCCCGGACGCTCACTCGAGGGCAACCTTTGCCGCCCTCCAGGCTGCAACGTGATGAAGGCGATTGGCCATGTCCTCGGGTCGTGCCCGAAAGGCGAGCTGCTGCGGAATAACCGCCATCACACCATCAGAACCATGATTGCCGATACGACCAGTTTAGAAAGAGTCAATGAGAGGTGCATGAAGAGGTGCATTGTTACTCTGCCTCAGGTTCGAACCGTCGAGCAGATATAATTGCGATACGGGGAGACAGAAGAAAGGTTTTTTTTCTCAACCCCACTATTAGATTTGAAAAGGGATGGGGCCACGCGGAAGAGGTTGATACGAAGAAGGAGCTATATCGTCTCTGTATTCCTGACCGCACGAAACGTTCTGGAATTCCTGAGGAGTACTGGGACGTTAAAGAACTCCTTCTTGGAGCAAGGGCGGCTATTCCCACATTTTTCATTACTTTTTTGAAATCATGTAATATATCAAAATCAGTCATCCAAGTAATAGTCTACACAATCTCAAGAAAATCATCAAATATTCTCCACAATCATCTCTTCAGTGTTTCTCAATCAACTTGGAATCTATTTCTATCTCTTTTTTTTTTTTTGAAGAATGAATGAATGAATATTAGGGTTTTGAGCGTATCGACAGCGAGGTCATTTAGCGCCTGACAAAATCAGTTGTTGAACAAAAAGGTAAGTATTTTTATATGAAGGTGCAAGTGACATTTAGATGGGGACACCTCAATATATAGAACTTTGACCAAACTATCCACTAAGACGTTATACACTAATTTGTTAAAACCGAACATGTGTATGCTGTAAAGGGTCACACCCATGGGACTAGAATGATAACGTTTTATTACTTGTTCTCAATTCAAACTCGCGCTCAAAAAAGAGTGGAGGAATGACAAACCATGATAGGCCCCCTACATATATGTTGAAATATGGTTAGATTCAAACTATTCCTGATGTCTATCCCAGAAGATCGACATCAAGAATAAGTATCACATGTCAAATAGTTTAATCAAGTTTTTGATTGTATTACCTTAATTTTATTACTCATTCTCACTTTCGGCAGTTATGATTCTATATTCATAGTAAGCTGGACCTACATCGTGAAGATGAACAGCCGTCAACAATGAATGATTTTCTCTCTCTCTCCGTACGAAATTCGACAGTATAAAAACCGTTTCCACAACACACCGGAGAATGTCGATGTTGTATAGATCTACGAAAGGTAATATATATAATACCGAACCCGGAATATGTAACGGAAAATATAACGGAACCCGTTTGTCGCCATTCTGGCTGCGACGAGATAGAAACCCTCCCTCACGACCTTGGAGAATGCGCAAAGGGTGAACTCCTAAGAAATGTTCGACACCACACTGTTGGGACCTTATAATAGCAGATGCCTTCAGACAACAAAAAAAGGATGTTCACGAGGAAATCCCCTGTGTAGCAGAAGATGGTTCTAACAAACGAGTTGATTTAATTACTATACGACACCATAAGAAGAAAGTAATTATTATGAATCTCACTATCAGATATGAAACGGAATGTGACCAACCATCTCAAGTAAACATTGAGAAGAGCCAGCATTACATTCCATGCATCACTGACTTGTCAAAAAAATCCAGATTGATGCTAAATACTGAGATGTATTTGGGTTAATGGTTGGAGCTCGTGGCACCATTCCTAAATACATGTGCACATGTATGGATGAAGCCAGAATTCCAAATGGGTTTTTATCACAGAAAATTGTCATTCATGTGTTGAAAGATTTAGTTATGATTCTTCAGAATCATTTATATTCTTTTAAGAAATGCACATTATATATTTTTTCTATTGTTTTCTTATATTTAGTTGAATTAGTTCGATTTGGATGAATGGATATCAGGGTTTTAAAGCGCATCGACAGCGAGGTCATTTAGCGCCTGTCAAAATGAGTTGCTTAACAAAAAGGTGAGTAGTGTTATATAAAGGTGCAAGTGAAATTTATACGACAACACCTCAATATGTGAAACTAAGACTAAACTAATTTTTTCATTCTTGATTTTGTTCGTAATTATTTGTCATTCACACTTTTTGTTACTGATACTTGTACTGATTTTATCACGCCGCATTATTTTGGTATCCCACTTTGCGGACAGCCGTCTGAATGAAGACTTTCTCTCTCCAGTCTCGAACAATCAAGGATGTACCAGATTCCTTGTGAATGTGATCTGGAATACGTAGGTCGAGCCCAGAAAACGATACGAGAACGATCAGAACAACACAAATATCACGACCAATAAGGAGAAAACAATCTATGTGAGGTAGAAAAAGACGAATGTTTTTCTGTGAATGGTTTTTGAAACATGACACAATCAAATTGTTGGTGAGAGGAAAAAAACGTTGGCCGAGATTAATCGCGGAATTAATTGAAATTTAAAACAGCAAGCAAATTTTAGCAACGACGATGATTTTCAATTGTGCAATGGATGGTGTCGATACAGCATCGGATAGTTTGAATGAAGAAGATAAACCTCCGCCAAGGTTACTGCCAACAACTGGCGACTAGACAACAGTAAGAACATCACCAAGATACTCTCTTGAGAGGTGCGCCTAGCATTCGGAAAGATGATCTCCAGTGCAGTGAATTTGAAAAAATGTTCTGTTTCTTGTTATTGATTGGTTTACATGACTTTTTTTGACCTGGAAATAGCGTTCGACAATTTTCCTAGAGGAAGTGTGTTGAAGAGTTTGAATGAAGAGGGATTAGGTGAATACTTGATTGTGAGAGTGAAGAGTTTATATCGTGATAGTAAGGCATGTGTGCAAACGAGTGGTGATAGATCTGAGTGGTTTAATGTAAGGAGCGGAGTGAAGCTCCGCTCGATATATGGAACATCTGAAAATGTCCGACGATTAGCTGCCAGTACTATGATGTTCAGTGACGGAACGTTCAAAACTTCACCGCGACAGTTTCTTCAGCTATTCAGTTCACATGGATTCGGCACGTCTTTCCTTTAGAGTTCGATTAGCGAAGAAGAATGAAACTACCTACAGACGAATTTACTGAGCGGTCGTTGAAAATGCTGCAGACATGAATTTGATAATACGACCTACTATCTGTAGGCCTATGATGGATTTTGAGCTCGTCAATATCAAAGCGGCGTGAGAAATTGTCGTGAGTGCTACTGTGAAAGGTTGCTCATTTCACTTTTCAGTCCATCTGGCGAAATATTGTTGCTGAAGTTCTCCATGTACAGTATAATACACCAAACAGCCGAGCTCGAAAAGACGCAGCATTACTATTTGGACTTCCATTTGTACCTTTGGAAGACGTGCTGGGAGTATTTCGAAAGAACATATGTAAGAGGTAGTCGTGCCAGAGGACATAGGCGAGCCGAAAATCCAAGATTCCCACCTGAAACATGGAATGTCTATAATGCGGTCATCAATGGTGGACAAAGATTTAATAACCAACAACAATGTCGAGGGATGGCACAGTAAATTCCAGAAACTCATGATAGTAAAACACCCTTCTCTGTGGAAGTTTATCGAAGTTTTAAGAAACGAGTAACGACAAACGAACGGGTTATTGCGCAGATAGGAGGGCACAGGTAAGCTCGTCCAACCGTCTCTCGGCGTGTAGACTCTCGGCGTATCCAAGACAATGTTTGAACAATAAGGTAAAGGCCCATTCAACTGAAGAATGTTGATGTTTATCATAATATTAGATTTGTGCAAGAATTACAATTGTTTCATTTTGGTTGCTAGGGATCCGTAAAAAGTTTGAAAATTTCGATTGGAACTTATAGGATGAGCGAAGAGAAGACTCAGTTTGACAGTTTTCAAAAAACCAATATTTTTCATTTTTTTGTATATTTTTTCTCTCTCCACAGATCAACCGAAAGCCTACAGTTTGTTGGAACTTGGCATACATGTGTGTGATTATTCAACTCGATACCGTGTAGTTTCAAGGCACAATCGGTTGCCTCACTTTTGAGAGAAACTATTAACAAAAGTTTTGACAACCCCAAAAGAATAAGTCCAAGGAGAAAATTTGAAAAAAATGCTTTTTTCAAATGAACTTGAAATATCAACGAGTCTGAGCATTAAAATAATACACATTGTACTAAAGTCTTACATATATTGCTCAAACGTCTTGTGTTGATATAATTATAATGTTGTTTTTTCAAGATCAATTCAAAAACTCGTAAGGTGAACCCTTTCGAATCATTGAACGATTGGAAAAAATGTTGAACGAGTTGATCAGAGGTCGTGCAATGAATGTTTCGAAATCAGTGTGTGTCTTTAGTGTTAAGAGTCAGCTAAGATGAATCGCCAAAATATAAATAAATCACCAAAGTCGAGTTTGGTTGTAAATGAACGCAAAGCCGTAAAAGAATTGAGAGATGATCAAGACTGGAGTACGGCCATCATCCATCCAATCTTCAAGAGCGGAGATCGAAGTAGCGCTCAGAACTACCGCACTATTAGCAGTACCTCCATTGTCTGTAAGATCCTCGAACGACTCATCACAGATTATATACATTTCTCGTGGCTCCAGTCAAATTGGCTCTCCTCTTCCCAACATGGCTTCCGACTCCTGCGAATCAGCACTAACCAGTTTCACCCAAGAACTCGCCGATCTCTTGGACAATGGGGGTCAGGTGGATGCCATCTGCCTTGATTTCTCCAAAGCCTTCGATGTTGTCCCTTATAATCTACTCTTGGACAAGTTCTCTGCCATGAAGCTTGACAACAAGGTAGTGATCTGGATTGAGGCTTTCTTGTCGAATAGGACACAGACAGTCCAGGTTGGTTGTGAGTTTTCCAATAAGGTCAGAGTTACATCTGGTGTTTCCCAAGGAACCGACCCTTTTCAACGGTTTCATCAATGACCTAGTCCATGCTTCCTCCTGCCAAGTTCGACTGTTTGCCGATGACTGTATGGTGTACGGTCCCATTGAGTCCTTGTCTGACCAAGGAACACTCCAGGAGACTATCAGTCAGATTTCCTATTGGTCCGAAGTTAATGGAATGAAATTGAACGAGGAAAAGACCTGCGTTATCAGCTTCACCAGAAAACGACATCCAGTTGACACGTCATATGTCCTAAATGGCGTCCACCTAACCAAGACAGACTCTTGTAAGTACCTGGGTGTAACCTTCAAACATGATCTCAGCTGGGGAAAACACATTAACATAACAATTGCTAAAGCTAAGCGGAATCTCCATTTTGTCATGAGGAACCTGAAGGGTAGTTATCCTAGGACCAAACAGCATGCATACTTATGCTTAATTCGTCCCCTAGTGGAATATTGCTCTGGGATCTGGGATTCCTACTCGTCCTCTCAGACTGACAGAATGGAGAAAGTGCAGAGGAGTGCTGCTAGATATGTTGAGAACTGCCATCGCAGATGGAACTCAAAGCTTCAGCAGCCAGCAGTCAGCGTCTCCAAAATATTGAAAGACCGGAAGTGGGAGCTCCTATCTTCACGTCGACACAAGACCACCATCCGCTACCTTTACAAGGCGCTGTTGCGGTATCCCGCATGGCTCGACTTGAAACCTTTGATCGAAACCCCCAAATTCATCGGACGAAATGATCATGTTGGAAAACTGAACCTCAAGCGGTACAATTCCAACATTGGCAGGTACTCCATTTTGGGTCGAGCCGTACGTCAATGGAACAGCCTTCCACGAGAGCAGATGAAGTCAATTTCAACCATGGGACAACTTAACGTCTTACTTTCAACACTCTCAGTATAATTTAATTTAATTTTCTTCACTCATCCTTTTTTTACCAACTCAATTTTCTATTTTCTATTATCTTTTTTATACTCATGTTATTTAGGTTATACTTACGTAGTTAGTTCAACATCTAACCACCGGAAATATTAGCCTCTGTAAATTGGTATTTCTCAAGTTGTGAATAAATAAATACAAATACAAATATCATATCAGAAGCGGAAATGTTGGGAGTATAGAATGAAAATATTAGCTCTTCTAGACAATCCAATTTATTTCAAAGGCAATCGAGATCCGACAACTACATATGAGAATGAATTGATCACACTTCTGTTGGAGGCACCTTTCACAAAAACGTTAATTGATTCCCTCAAGCCACAAGATAGCGTTATTTCAAAGTTTTAAGCCCTTCCAAAAGTTCATAAAATTGGAGTACCTCTTAGACCTATAGTGAGTGCGATTAATTCCCCAGCACATGAGATATCACGTTTTATTGCACAAGTGATGCGAGGAGAAAACGAGAAAATGGCTAGCTACGTGAAAGATTCGTATCACTTATTGGAGTATATGAAAGGCGTAACTTTGAAGACAGGGAACTTATTAGTAAGTTTTGATGTTATTTCATTCAATAGTGTACCAATGGAAAAAGCAATACACCATATGAGAAATAAGAAAATTACTTTGGCAACTGGACATTCATCAGAACATGAACTAGATGTCAAATGGTTAATCGTTATACGTCATCACGAGCAGAACATGAAGAAACACATAACGGACTTTGAAGGGACCACAGTTGAATATTCAAGAGGAATACGAAATTCAACCGAAGCCTCCGCCTTTCCAGGTATTTCCTCGAGTGACACACGTTACATTGGAATATACGTGACATATCATGTTACACACGAATCCCTTCTCCCTTCGAGCTCTTAATAAGTAGTTATACACCAATTCTCAACCGTACCAAAATTGTTATTGACTTCACATTAAATAAATATGTTAATTCCGAATTTGGAGATGATTAAAATGATCAATCAATTGAGAGATCTGAGAGATAAGATCAGTTTTCGATGAAATAATTAATAATCAAAGCTTATCTGAGCAACTATTGTGATAATACTTCGGATATATATCGCATGGCATTGTATGTAGTGTCGAGTATTTGTTTATCAAGCTATCAAAGATGGGTTCGTCTTTGCTGCTCTCCTGCGTATTACTTTCGCTCTCTGTGTGCGGTGAGTTGATAATAAACTTGATTATTTCAAGAGGAATTTATACTCAGTCTTAAATTTTTCAGTGGAACGGTCGCAGTGACTTTCTATTTGAACATATTGTGCAGAGAAATCGCCTAATTCCATTTAGAGAATATCTTTTAATATACTGTCGATTGATAATAAAGATTCTCAATGTTTTTTTTTTTGAGGAAGAGGAGGGAAAGTTCTGCATTAGACCTCCGCAGGTTGAATTGCGGGGAGTGTCAGATTCTCACCGACTTAAACCCCTCCTCGTTTTTGAGTAACATTGACAACGAGGTCATTTCATCACCCTTAAGATGTTTAAAAATTACAGTTTATTTGTATGTAATTGATACGCAATATATAATATATAAGGCTATATATTGATATGTAATATATAAGGCGAGGTAAAATAGATGCCGAAAATATCGAGTGCGATTGTCACATACAACTGATCTTTCTACATTTGTTATTATACAATTTGAGTCATTAAAACTTTCGTCAAATAAAACTTTCGTCTGTATTTTTTTTTTTATATATTTTGTATTTTGTATCTTGCATTGTTGAATTTTATGATTATTCATACCTGTGGAATCACCCTGGCGGGAATGTTTTGCTTTATTGAGGAAACACCTTGGAAAATGAATGAATATTAGGGTTTTAATGCGCATCGACAACGAGGTCATTTAGCGCCTGTCAAAATAAGTTGCTGAACAAAATAAAAATGAATCGCATAAAACGAGCAGAGTTTTTGGCCAATTAGCTTGATATCACCCTTTGTTACGTGTTTTTTTTTTACCATTACTAATTATCAACTAATCAGTTATTACATTTGGTGAATTGGTCAGTTGGGATACTTAATTATCAGTTGAGCTCAGATCAAAGTATTATAAATCTACTGACGGAAATATCATTGTTACCAACCAACAAATTAATCCATCAATTATTACTTAATCCTCCATTTTTTTTTTTTGAAAACTAAACATTTTTGGTACTGCCATCCGAAGCATTAATTCTAGTTTTTTCTTTCGTATAATGCTTAGAATCTTCTTTCCCATCTATTAATATTATAATAATATAAGGCTCACATCGTGGTATTTTATTTTTGGTTATTCAACAATTAATCAATCTGAGAAGGAAATTAACATTGACCATGCATAACTCATTCACATCAGGACACTCGCCACTTTTGCATATGCAGGTCATATTTATTTTATTTTTCGAAATTCACATATTTGAATACACACAAGGTAACATTATGGGTAACACAATGCAAATGGTATCATTGATGAGAAAGATTGAATAATAACAGATGAGTGGGAAAATATATTATCAAGTTTAGGAAATAGAGATTGTGTTTGCAGTCTTTCAACTTTGATATTATTCTATGATAACATGTCATACTACCGCCATTTTATTTCTTCACCCGTTCTCGCGGAACGATAAGATGACGTATTTCTAGTGTTGTATTGTTCGACGTGCAGTTTTTTCGTATTATGTTTTTGGTGAGATATTTCACCATTCCATTGCATGTTTTCTATTGTTTCTCCATCCAGTCACCATTTCTAGCTATAATTTCGACGTCAGAACAAACTCATCGAATCATTTTGATTAAACTTTGATTGAGATAAATTGAAAATACACATTATCATCATCATTATCAAATTGAATAATCATATAAATCATATAAATTCGAACAAACATTTTACAATATCACATTTTAGAAATTAAATTTCCGAAATATTCATGAAGATCTTCTAAAAAGATCTATTGAATTACAATAAATCTTGATATGAAAACAGTTTTTTTTTAATTTCTCATTGTTTGCACTCAACCTTGGATGTTCTGATGTTATCTTGGGAGGACTAAATTCTCTAATTTGATTGATTGGGATTTTCCTAAAGGCACATAGATAAGGTAATCAGACGTATCATGTCATGTTGGACACAATTCACCATCCATCAATATTACTTTCATCACAAACTAGCTCAATCATGTAAACAACCAAATATTATAATAATAATAATTTTTTTTTTCAGTGGTTAATGGTTGTTTATTAATTCACACATTTACATAATACAAATAAAGTTCACATTCCACAAAGCCTAGCACAAGGCTTATCTGTGGATTAAACAGAGAATAATAATACAAAAAAAGAGAACACCATAACTGCATAAAAAAAATACATTATGCAGGCCTATAAATTTAAGATTATAATATAGGGAAAAAATTGAATATTGATGGATACCAATTAAACGTAAATGAATCAAATGACTATACCGGCACCAATAATAATAATAATAAAATAATAATAATAATGATGATAATGATAATTTTTTTATTGATTCCAAATAAATCGTTATAATAATAATGATAATAATAATAATAACCGTCCGATTTAATAATTGTTTACAAAGACACTAGAATTGCTCATCTCATAGATATGACACACCCAAACGATCATAACATCAATCAAGCTTCTGTAAGCAAGAAAACCAAGTATCAGGAACTGGCCACTGAAATCGCAACAATGTGGAAATTGAAGCAAGTCCTCATCTTCCCCGTCGTGGTGACGGTCAATGGGCTGGTACACAAGGAACAGGCGAAATGCATGAACTTAATGAACATACCCTTTAGTACAATTCACAAAATTCAACGTTCAGTTTTATTAGAGACATCTAGAATAGTTCGGGAAGTGTTAAGTGTATCACAATGATTAATTATGAATGCTACGCATGTAATTTATTTACCCGCCGTGTGATAAATGTTTCCATATACTTGTATAATGAGAATGAAATGAATGAATATAGTGATAATAATAATAATGATGATAATCTTCATTCAGAGAACAATATACATTGTATAGAATGTGTAACATATACAAATATCAGATAATTATAGCCACCCTCGGTAGCTCGGTCAGCTGAGGCACCGCTTCAGAAACTGAAGTCACCGTTGGGCGTGGGTTCGAATCCCGCATAAGGTATGTGTTTTTGTAAATGTCCTATCACTAATCATCACTTCATAGTTTCATAATCACCTGCTCATTCGTACCCCCGTATAACCTAGCTGTTGGTGGGGTCGTTAAGCAAACAATAATCAATCAATCAATAATCAGATAATTATAAAATGATTAAATTGAATAAGGGGTAATAGATGATGAAGGACATTACATTACATTAGCGATACATTTCATACATGTTCAAAAATAAACGGAATTAAGATTAGATAAGTATTCTTCTATTGTGTATGGGCAAGTTTGGATGAGATAAGTTTTGACTTCTGACTTGAACTTCTTCTTGTTGATGGAAAGGAATGATATACCTTCGATTAGATCCGTGCATAATAAGTTGGTTGCCTAGCTACAGATAATAATATAAAAATGAATCAAAAGAGGTTGAAAACACATAATTATGGATGAAATCTCAAGGTGAATATCGGATCTGAAACAAAAATCACATGTCAGCAGAAGTTTGAGGCAATAAATGGTCGATTGTGAAGGAATTGATTTTTTGGTGAGAACTTTTGAACGGTTTAAGACATCGAAATTGATGTGAAAAAAGCACAGCCATTTTTAGTATCTGCAAAATGATGTAAAATGAAATTATCATTCTTGAATTCCAACATTTGCAAAGGTACACAGCTAGAAAAAATGTGTTTTTCATGAAAGCAATGGAAATCGTTGAGGAAGGACATCTCCAGAACGCGTATAGTCTATCTCACCATTCTGGAGTCATTGTTGTCATCTCATCTATCAGCTCAAATGCCGAATGGGTAAACATGTCAATCATAACTCCAACAGTAACAAAGAAACTCTTCTGTCCTGCATTTTGAGGACAAGTTTGTGAGTAGGTGAGGGTTGTTCTTCGACTTTGCTACATCGCTTCAGAAGTCTATAGAATCAAAACTCAAAGTCATTCTTGGTATTTACGTATATTGAGGTGATATAGTATGCAACAGTGTATCAGTGCAAGGAAGTCTAAAGAGATGATTGAAACATTTATGTGCTTACCTTCACGCCGGACAATAAAGAGCAAACTACGAAGATCTCCGACAGCTATTCTAGAATGGTGAAAGAGTCTATACATATTGAAACGCAAATACAACTGTGAGCTAGGTTATGATTACCCTTCATTACAATTGTGTTGAAAGCTATTGAAACTAGGAATAGGGCTCCCTCGCTCCATCCTCGGCATTCGTTTCCAACCCGTTCCGAACATTTCATGGCACGCCATCGATTTTGACGTAACTTTTTCACACTTTTAATTACTTGTATATACCTTATCAGGTTATTCCAACTTTCCAAATCTGAGTTGAAACAAAATGTGGCACCCACACACGGAGATCCGTGGTAGAAACAATAGGAAATTATGAAATACCAGATGAAAGAAGATCGATGTATGATCAATAGTAAGTGAAAATCAATCTCTGTTGATATACGTCACCACTGGACTTGAAATGAAGGCAAATACTTTTATAAATATAATTTGTAAGCAACAATAAGAATTAGGATTTTTCATCGACTTTATATAGGGGCCTACGCTCATGTTTATTGAACTAGTTCATTACTTGGATAGTACCTGCAGTTTATCAAAGTCGAATAGCGTGCTGGCACAATATTAATCCGATAATGTTTCATATAATATTATGGGGTAGATTACTACCTTGAGGCCTTTCTTTTTAGTCACAGAAATGAGATAGGAACCTGAAAATGTAGGACAATTTGTTCACAAGAAATTGATAACTTTTTTTCGTATTTATTATCTTTTCATACCCCCAAAAAATGTTATGATAAAGTCAGCAAAGTGGACTCATCAAAGCGTGTGAGGGTGATATGGCCAATCATTTATTATTTTTAAAAATAAAATAACTATCAGAACGAAAATATGTGATAGTTGACAGATTCTCTTTGCATTGTCTTTAATAATAATATGAGTTTATTAAAACCTAGAACATTTGAATATATTGAATGTTAATTCTAGTACTTGACAAATATTAGATCGGCGTGTTCAGAATCTGAAATCTGATAGGCAATCGAATCTGGAAGGCGCACTTTTCTAGCTAGAAACATGAAATCTATACCGTTTTCCTCAGACGGAGTCAAGGAATCAAAATATAGCGCCAAAACTAAAAAAAAACGCATCGAATATACAAGCAAGTGGCATTATTACCGAGGTGGCCTTTCTAAAACCAACTTATATAATTATTATAAATTTGGTCTAATTATGTTAACCAACCTATGATCTGGAGTTGTCAGTGCAGAAATCAAAAGTTATGGGCTCCGTGGGAAAGTGTTAATTCCGTCCGGTCGAAAATAGTTGTGGGAAACAAGTCATTATTTGGGTTGCGACCAAGACGCATTGCGGGTTGCGTTGGTTCGCCGTTGGAGGTGATGTCCACACTTCCCATGTTGAAAATATGTTCCAATTCACGAGCCACATTTTAAGAATAATCGATCGTGCGTAGGTAAGTGGTGATGAAAAGAACCAACTTCACATTCACGTTGGCTCAGCTGATAACAGCTGTCATTGAGTTTGTCAGCCAATCAGCCGTTTCAATAAAACAACACTAGATAGAGTAGCGATCAATATTTCTCAGAAAAGTACTCAGGAAATGGAACGTGTTTTCAAATTAGTCGAGTCACCATCTCCAAACGACAAACCAAACGCAACCCTCAATGCATCTTGGTTGCGACATAACATAAACGTTCGACGACGCCATAAGTGACAAGTTGCAAAAGTTCCAGGCGGTGAATGGTACCATCCAAAAAACGTTGAAAAATAAGACGAGAAAAAACTCTCAGATTGGGCTGTAAAAGTTATGGCAGTTCCAGCTTTACTTTATGGAAGTGAATCTTGGATTGATAAGACCAAGGATATTACTAGCCAGACCCGTCATGTTTCAAACATGAGCACGTCAATTCACCACTGCATGCCCTGCAAGCTTGAATGCATGAATGAATGAATATTAGGGTTTTAAGGCGCATCGACAGCGAGGTCATTTAGCGCCTCTATACGCGTGATTTCACACCTCGCCAGCCAGTCTGCTCCCTTCCTTTCTCCTCACTCGCCCCCTTCTGTCCTCCTCCCTCGCCCCTTTCCACTCTCCGCTCAGCCGACCCCCTTCATCAACCTCAATGCCCTGTTAGAATGGTCTAGAACCAGCGTGACAGACAGACAGACTTGGAAGACTCTTGGGATAATTATTCCTTTAACCCTCCTCCGAGGAAATCGGAATGATTAGCAGTTTGCAGAAGTCATATTCAAGGTGCGAAAATGAATTCTCCGAGGGCGGCGGAAAAAACATGGCAAGATAGTATTACGTTAGGAATGGGGGTATACGGCACCACAATCTCCAGGTGAAGTGTCAATGATATTAGAAGGGAGTATCGAAAAAAAAATGGATGGAACATCTAGGCCGTACGTCCTCTCTTTTTTCTTCTTCCTGAGTGACCGTCACACCCCTGGGTGGGTCTTAGCCGCGACAACTATCTGCCTCCCATGTTTCTTGGAGCTGAGTCTCTAAATTCCAGTTTTGGACTCCCAGACTCTGAAGGTCTCTCCGTGTTGTCCTGCCACCTGGTTCGGGGCCTTCCGAGTGGCCTGGAGCCAGCTGGTCTCTTGAAGAATTCTTCGAGAGAACAGCTGTCCGTTCGCAAGAGGATCGACTGATCCACCGAGCCTTAAATCTCGGTGGATCAGTCTTTCTTCCAGCGCACGGACAACGTGGCCAGCCCACCACAACTTCTGGGCCTTCACCCATCGCACCAGGTTCTCCGCGAACCATATAGCTCTTCCAGCTCGGCGTTAGTTATTATTTTTCATTTTTATTTGTTTTTGAGGAGAGGAAATTCTGCATGAAATTCCTGCGTGTTGAATTGCGAAGTGTCGGATTCTTACCGACTGAAAACCCCCTCTCTTGCTATCCAGTCTTCCAATCATTATTTCAATTTTAGAGACATAAAATCGTATATAAAATTGCAATCATATTTTTGTCCAATAAATCGGATAAGTTTGAATAGTTTATCAATTCATTTCGAGTCATCTGACAACACTCCATCTAGAGTGGTATCGATGGACAACGTTCAACTAATAATCTAGTATTTATCACAATCAATGAGTTAGTTGTTGGTTAGGCCATACTTCTCCTGAAAGAATTCCGCAGCAAGCCATTCTAGACCAGTCTAAGGTACGAAGAGACTCTCACCGATCAAAGAAACGGTGGTCCGATACCTAATTAGACCCTTGAAGGGGACGAAGAAGAAGTTCACAGTTCACGCAAATGGAAATCAGGAAAGAGCAGCAAGACAACCAAGGCACGAGCTTGCGTAGGGATATTTACAAACATTCCTATCTAATTTCTTTCGGATTGGTATTCATATTCCGATGGTATGAAAATGACATTCCATTTCATGTTCACGTTCCATTCTCAGACGTTACGCAAATACAACTTCAATTTATTTATGATTTTCAGGTGATTAGGGTGTCTCAAAGTCGCCTCTCGGGTGGGTAGGAACTCCTAGGAGGTAATTCAATAATTGGGGCCGCTCTGTGGACGTATTATTAGATACTTCTTTCATACAACTGATCCATCGTCAACTCGCAGGAATGACAAAATTGCAAATCTTTGAGATTCATTCTGATGTGTTAGATATAGCCATATCGGTTTTTCTCCTATTGTTATTATTCGAATGCTAATCAAGTAAATTGAGAAATTATCTAATCGAATGAAAAACTGTTTTAAAAATGCCTTTTTTTAAAGGAGGGGAAATTTTGCATGAGACCCCCAGCGTGTTGAATTGCGGGGAGTGTCGGATTCTTACCGACTAACTTTTTTGGGTGACACCGTCAGCAGAGTCATGTACGCTTATGTTCATGTCCTTGTATTTCACCCTAACGTTTGTGGATGTTTCCAAGCGAGTGGAGGTGGAAGGGAAGAAAGAGAAACGTGAGATGTAAAATGAGGAATGAAATTTGGCAAAAATGCATTCAAGTTTTCAAGAGGGGGAGATGTTTTCAGCAGTGACTACAATCACGCCAGGGGTACCGCAGGGTGGTATAATTGGGCTGTCACCCCCTCTTATACTCGTGAACAGCCTGCCAGATAGACTTGAATCTGAAATTCGGCCATTTGCCGATGATGTTACTGACAACATAAAGGTCTTTCGGGCACAAAAACGGATTTTGCGATCTATACTTTGGATTAGCACTCGGGTTTCCTGCCGCCAAGGGTTTAAGGATCTTAAAATACTACCTCTAGCATGTATCTACATCCAGGCCATCCGCATGTTCACGAGAGACCATCTCGATCTTTTTAAATCGAATACTCATCACCAGCACAATACAAGAGGCTCAAATGATCTCGCTCAGGACTATTGCAGATTGACCACCACATCAAGATCAACCCTTCATGCCGGTAGAAGGATATATAATCATCTTCCCAGAGAGTTGAAAGATGGCAACAATAGAACTGGATTCAAATCCAAATCGAAGAATTTCTTACTGAATAATTTATTTTACACCCCAGACGAATATTTTCTATACAATTGATTTATCGTTAATTTGTATCATTTGTTAATTTTCATTTCATCATCTGATGTGGTTTACACAATAACGTTGTAAATTAAAAACATACAATACAATATAGAACAATAAGGAACATAGAGGATTGTCGATAGCATCAAAATGACATTACTGAATATGTAGCGATTGGCACGGATTGGTCTAGCTGTTAACAGCTAAGAAAGTATAACAATAACGGTGGGGAAAGGTAGGCTTGAGTTGGTGAATAGTGAGTACATGGTTCAAGGGAAAGTAGTGGAAAAGAAGAACGATGTTGAGTACCGGGGGGTTATTATCGATTTTGGGCTCAAATGAGCAAAACATACGGGAGCAGTGATGAGAAAAGCGTATAAAAGGTTGTACCACGTAATTACAATACTTCAAAACAGCAGCAGAAAATCCAAGGCAACAGCATATGCATAAGTCATTAGTGAGGTCAACAGTGGAATATGCGTCGTCAATATGGGACACTAACAAAGGTATTAGTGAAGATATTGAGAAAATTCAATGGAAAGTAGTACGGTTTGTAGAAGGAGGCAAACGGGTGATAGAGGATACTACACTCAGAAATATCAGTGGGATGAGAAGAAGTTAGTTGCGAAACTAACGAGGCGGAACAAGAATATATCTGGGAGGAAAGACCAGTTGGCTTAGGATCTAGAGATGTGGAATGTGGGCTACAAGTGAGGGGGATATGAAAGGTATGGTGACCGCTATTAATTATAATTACAAAAGCGTTACGGATATTATGAATACGCTGGAGTGGGAAACACTTAGCAAGAGAAGGAAAGCGGCAAAATTGGTGGCGATTTTCAAGGCATATAGCGGGGAAAAGGCATGGAAATATATTGAGGAAAGGTTTAGAAAGCCGACGTCTTTAAGCAGGCTCGATCACGAGTACAAAATTGAGAAAATATGTAGAGAAAGAAGTGGTCTGAATTCATTGGTGGAACAGGGTATTGTGAAATGTAATTGCTTATCAAAAACGGTGTTTGTCAATCTACCATCAGCTGAAGTATTAAGACAAAGGGTGAATAAACTGGGTGATGCTCATTGAATTATTCAACTCATTTCAATTGTATATAAAATAATGATGTTATTATGCATGCATGTTTCATATGTTTTTGTAATGTGAAATTTGCCACCGGGTATTTACTTGGGGCCTACATGTATTATTTGAATGAATTATATTCAAAGTGAATAAATTAGCCATCAGTATAGTGCGTCGTTAACCCCCCCCCCCCCCCTCCCATAAAAAAAGATTTATCCATTCAAACCCATTTTCGATTGATTATTGATGTTTAACGGCGCGTCAAAATCTCAGGTCATTTCGCGCCGGTCCTATTTTCGAATTGCATACACTTCAAGCAGAAAAATGGTTGATTACGAGTACAAACTTGACAGGGAAAAAATTTACACTTCTCCTGATGTGATTCCCATTCTATGATGCCGTTACTAGTTCAATAAATTTCAACTTTAATTTCCTGTTTCCCCAATGTATAATCATTTGCAAAATCATTTGCAAAATTACTTTCCGACTCGGCTGACCGAACGGTGGAAAGGCTTCAAACAAATTCAATATCGGCTTGTCTGTTCGTTCCAGCGCTCGGAGATAACCGAGTCCACACGAGCGGCGATGTGACGTGGATGCTGATGGCCGACGAGAACGGCGAACCACAGCTTGCCATCCTAAACGGTTACGAAGCTGAACCCAAAGCAGTCGTACTACGTGAGAACGTCACCTTCATTCTCTACACAAGGTAACTGACGAGTGTAGCACACTGATCTCTATTTACATGGATAGCGTTTAGTAGAAAAACTGCCCTGAAGCCAGTGAAGCCGAGAGTAAGCCTATTGCGCTGATCAGTGGCCAATGGATCCACCCCCGGGACAATTAACCAGAGTAAAACTAGTCAGTCGGCCATCTTGTAATTGCAGTCAACCTGTAACTATTACGCTACCTGCACACCAACTAACGAGCGGATATTTTCTCAAACTACTTCAAAAGAATTAAACCGATATTGTTAACTGAGGCTAGGAATAATAATACAAATTATATACGCCCCATCAAAGATTTTTCTTTAGAATTTTTACGGTAATCTGACCAAAGCAATTCTCGATCAGAGCCATATATAATCTCTTTGACCAAAGCTCATCACTGCTGTGTCAGTAGCCGAGATAAGTCACCTCGAGCCACGCTAATCCTATGCCCAGTTGACCACTGACAGACGTGTTTGGCCTGGTACTCTCTTCTTTTAGCTTCTCTCTTCTCTTATTGCATACGCTATCTGTGTGAATGGAGATCAGAGGTGCAGCCTAACATTCAGGTAAATCGTGACGTCATAGTGATTGGAGAAGAAACATTGATGGCGTAGTGCAATATTTGACAAATGCTTGTTGGTGTTTTTTTTTGTGGTGTGCTTTGCGGTCAGGTTAATCATCATACATACCATGATGAGAGTAATTAGGGAGAATGTAGAAGAGTAGTGGCCCCAGAATGGAACACTGTGGCACACCGCCCTTCATAGTATCCCAAGGAGACTTGGAATCAGTGTGAAACGGAATCCTGTGAATTCCACCAAACAGATATGAATGAAATGAAGAGTCAATAGTATTAACTAGGCAAACGCGTTATGTGTTTCCGCGTTGATGGATGAGCTGGAACATATCAACTTATCTTTGGATAGGTTATTATATATATATATATATATATATATATATATATATATATATATATATATATATATATATATATATATATATATATATATACACCTTGAGATCCAAACCATTACATCACTGCCATCTTATTTTTCATTAATAATTTATATGTTAATAAAGAAGGCTTTGTTTTAATCGTTTACAATCAAGTGGTGACACTTGTTGCTTTGATTTAATAGGTATCTTGATAGCTTTGAATGATTGACACAAATAACATTATATATTTTTTTACATCGAAACGGCTGATCCGATTTGAGTAAAAATTCGGAATAATGTGTATCATCATCAGATTAAAATTTTCTGAGAATTTGAATCCTCTCAGATGAAATATTTTTCACGAATGTTTCCCTCTGGGTTATTCTAATGGGATTTTTGAAAACTTTGGAATGAGTTTTCTCAGAAGTGGTCGAACCGATCGCGCCTCAAAACTATACAGCATCAAGTCAGATAGGGGTTCATGTGTGTACCAAGTTTCATCATGATCTGAATTTTTGTTTGACCTGTAGAGCGCGAAAAAAAAAACATTCGATTTTTCAAGTACAGTGTAATTGAGTCTTCGCTACGCTCATCCATTAATATCAATAGTAATAATACCTTGATTCGATTAATTGACAAACCAGGTGAGGTTGCACTTCATGATATCTGCTTTCGTCCTCCTTTACCAACGCAATCAATAGACAACTTCTTCACGAGTGTTGCTGGAGAATTTGTCAAGAGTGCACGGGAGTCGATTTGACGAAATTTCAGTTTTTTGGTGATGACTTCTTAATATTATGAATGAATGAATAATGGGGTTTTTATGCGCATCGACACCGAGGTCATTTAGCGCCTGCCAAAATGAGTTCCTGAACAATTAGGTAAGAAGTGTTGAAACGGTGCAAGTGAAATTTAGATGAGAACACCTCAATATATGAAACTAAGACTAAACTATTACTAAAGACGTTAATACACTAATTTGTTGAAACCGAACATGTGTGTGCTGTAAAGGGTCACACCCATGGGACTGGAGGGAGAACGTTTTATTACTTGTTCTCAGTTCAAAATTGCACTCAAATAGGAGTGGAGGAAAGACAAATAATGAATATATATGTTGAAATATGGTTTAATTCAAAATATTCCTGATGTCTATCACAAGAGATCGACATCAGGGACGGAGTATGTGAATATCATGTATGTATGTAGTATGGAGATATCAAAATTCCAATAAGGAGAAAACACATATGATCTTAACCTTCAAGACGGTTCAATTTATAACTATTCAACTCATGGCGCATAATTGTCAAAAGTGTAGGGCTAAAAAACACATTTTTCTTAGTCGTGTACGCAATTATATAACTTTATTTTGTACCATCTATATCAAAATTGTGTTTCCTGCGTACCGAATTAGAATTTTGATATCTCATACTGTTCGAAAGTTATCACCAAAAAACTGAAATTTCGCTAAATTGACTCCCATGGACTCTGAAGTCGAACCTACATAGAGACGAAGAGGCAGTTCCTCTCGTAACGGTAAATATGAGGTCAAGGTTCATTCAGAATTTCTAACATATCAACAATTACCTCACTGTCTGTCCAGTGAGTTGTATAAGAGATAATTCTCATGTAACTGAAAGAAAAGTATGTCATTTTCATGACACTAGATTTCCAAATATCCAAAATGACTTTTGATTTTGAAAATGTCTGAAACTATTTGACAATGTCACACCTCAACCCTCACCTAATTACAAACGTGGCCTCAAAATACAGGAGAAGAATTCCTGTTATTGTTGAATTATGACGACATTTGTACCTACTCAGCAATTGAGTTGATCGGAGAGATATGGTCACTTGCTACAAATTGGTGCCTACTTGTGCTATTTTCAAACAATAACCGATGAAGAATCAACGAATTCACTCACAATTCATCGGTTGACAACGTGGAATCCACAAGGACGATCTTGCAATTCCAGAAGAAGTAATTAGACGAGCTTTAGCGAGGATTCAATTTGACATACTGAAAATAATTGATGTTCGTTTTCATGTTTCTTTTTTTTTCAAGTTTTTTTGTCGGTTTTCCACAGGTCAAACGGCTACCGCTACCAACTTAAACTTTTTTCCATTCTGGTTCCTCATCTAACTTAGATCTGTATAGTTTTGTGGCATTATTCGATGATAACTTTTTTTTGTGAATTCTAGAAATTTCAAAAATACCCATTAGAATAACACACCGAAGAAAAAAAAATATTTTCAAAAAGAAATGAAATTTTGTGTGAAGTTGAGTTACATTCTGATAAACGTTTCTGAAAACTTTCAGCTTGATCGAGTGAGCCATTTTGAAGAAAACCCATAAAATGTGCTAAATTGGTACCACTCGATCGAGGCAGTTTTTACCCATTTCTAACTTAAATGTCACCCAATTGGCGTATGTAGGCAAAAGTTTGGCAAAAAATTCGACATACTATTACTATCCGCTCGTCTAACAACGCATATATGACGTTTTCCTAGTTAGTTAAAATGTTACTCAATGAATAGACTGTAAATAGTTTATCGACGATTTCAGAGACAAAGTCGATCATTTGTGTTTGGGAAGAAGAATCTTTTTTTAGGTTATGTGAATGAATTGATATGATTTGTTGCTAGGGAGAACGATGCGACTGACGGAGTGCGCATCTATTTGAACGAACCCGATTCGATCACTGAATACGACCCCGCTAAGCTGACCAAGATCCTGATTCACGGTTTCTGGGGCGGTCTGACCAGCCAGGTCATCCAGGATACCAGGAGAGGTGAGTAACAATCGGGGATAGAACACAGACTAGAAACATTCAGTCTTTTTCTTGTATAAAACACAAATGTGAGGTGACGAACGAATAATTAATATTATCATTGAGAACAGGAACGTGTCTACACTTCCAAACTTTCCCAACAATCATTCATCTTCAAAATTTGTAGCAATTGAATTTGTGTGAGCAAATTCTCAAAAATCATCGAAATCAATTGCAAGGTGAGTGTTGTGTATCCAATTAAGAGAGTTGAGAATGAAGATAATTTTACAATCGATTATTTTTAAAACTTTTCCCCAAAACTCTACTTGACTACAATTTGTAAGCAAGTGTGGTGAAGTCCTGAAACGTTTATAATTTGGAATGTTTCAAAGGATATAATTCTTTGTCAATCTAGGCCCATATGTTGGAGGTTGATTTTTTCTAAAATACGTCAGTATTTCACTCAATTAAAATATTCCACTATATTCTCAACAAATTCATTTTATTACGATCATTCATTTTCGGTAGAATAAGTTATGAATCTTGAGAAATGCAAAAATGCATGAAATGTCTCTGTCTACATTAGTAACCACTCATCAAACAAGCATTTTTGCAAAGAATAACAAACAGTATAACCCTCAGGTCTATAGGGATGCCTTTGAGATAAATAAAAAATGAGAATCATATATGATGAAATGAGAGTGGAAACAATATCATAATATGATGTATTTTCAGCGTACATGCAAAAGGGTTACGAAAGAAGAGTATACCGAGTTTTGCTACCAGACCGCCTGTGAAAATGATCGAACAATAATTGTGAATTGGGCATCTTATATAGTTTCGGAAAATTTCGGATTTTTTTTCTCAGAAGTTGTCAATCCAATTGCGCCTCAAAACTATACAAAATCGAATAAGGCACATATAAAACATGAACGAGCAACACTCAATCACAATTTGATTTTTTGACCGACCTGTTGAGCGTTTCCAAGTAGATTTCAAGCAAGACGTATTTAGGGTTAGCTTTGGTCGGGCTGTCTCAATTCCACATTCTTTTCTTCTCGTACGAAATTATTTCGGGCCCAAATTTGATCACCGGGGTCCACTACGATTTTTATCGGCACGTCTTTGCCGTGATTATAGCCACGGCTTCTCTTAATCAAAATGATCAATCTTTTGAATATAAGAGTAGGATGTACACATGCCAAGGTTTGTATATATATATATCTATATATATATATATATATATATCTATATATATATATATATATATATATATATATATATATATATATATATATTTATATATATATATATATATATATATATATATATATATTTATATATATATATATATATATATATATATATATATATATATATATATATATATATATATATTTATATATATATATATATATATTTATATATATATATATATATATATATATATATATATATATATATATATATATATATATAAATGAATATATATATATAAATATATATATAAATATATATATTTATATATATATATATATATATATATATATATAAATATATATATGAATATATATATGTATATATAAATATATATATCAATATATATATGTATATATAAATATATGTATGAATATATATATGTATATATAAATATATATATATATATATATATATATATATATATATATATATATATATATATATATATATACCATAGTCAAAATAAATCGGTATCAAAAGTGAATATTCAACCAAATATACCATGTTTCTCTTTATTTCGCACATTTGTCATTTTCTCAACAGAATGGAAATCATGCATAGCTCTGCCACACCGTGAAGATAGTGTTTTACCATCTGGATCGAGTGTGGTTTCCACTTTGAATGTTTTACTCTTCGACCGATGAAATTCCTCTAGTTCAATCACAATCCAGAATTCCACCGAAACAAGATGGTGTATTTCGGGAGAGTTGGTAATGAATGAATATCAGAGTTTTAAGGCGCATCGACAGCGAGGTCATTTAGCGCCTGTCGAAATATGTTGCAACAAAAGGTGAAAAGTGTGATATAAAGGTGGAAGTGAAATTTTGATGAGAACACCTAAATACATTAAACTAAGACTAAGACTAAACTATGTCTACAGTGTCTAAAGACGTTATACACTAATTTGTTAAAACCGAACATGTGTGTGCTGTAAAGGGTCACACCCATGGGACTAGGATGAGAACGTTTTACTACTTGTTCTCAGTTCAAACTCCCCCTCAAATAGGAGTGGAGGAACGACAAACCATAATAGATATATGGTGGAATATGGTTTGATTTAAAATACTCCTGATGTCTATCCCAAGAGATCGGCATCAAGAATAAGTATCAAATGTCAAAAAGCAGTACATTGGTGAAAGATGATTGCACAAACAACGTCATCTTGAACGGACATGGAAATGTCCTGATTCGGGCAGTTTGAAAAATGATTCTGAAAAATGATTCAACTTCGGTATAATTTCGTTCCGAAAACAAAGAATGTCCACATCCGACATCTAGATTTGAAAGCTTGTTCATTTGTATTCAAAGAAGCCGTCACCACGAAAAAGTGCTGTTGAAAATTCCGAGTGAGAACCGGTGTCAGAATATAAATTTACTCGGCCGACCCCCCAAAAAAATGAGTAGTGAAAACCAGGCTTCATTGGTTTCGAATGAATGAATATTAGGGTTTCAAGGCGCATCGACAGCGAGGTCATTTAGCGCCTGTCAAAATAATATACTGAACCAAAAGGTAAGTAGTGTTATATGAAGGTGCAAGTGAAATTTAGATGAGAACACCATGTGAAACTAAGACTAAACTAAGACTAAAGACGTTATACACTAATTTGTTAAAACCGAACATGTGTGTGCTGTAAAGGGTCACACCCATGGGACTAGGATGAGAACGTTTTGTTACTTGTTCTCAGTTCAAACTCGCGCTCAAATAGGAGTGGAGGAACGGCAAACCATAATAGATATATGTTGAAATATGGTTTGATTTAAAATATTCCTGATGTCTATCTCAAGAGACCGTCTGTTTCCAGCGTACATGGAGAAAGGTTACGACTACAACATCATCGGCGTCGACTGGGGCGTGCTCTGCCCGTCTCCCTTCTACAACCTGGCCAAGGATAACGCCCTCCTTGTCGGGCCGTACGTCGCTCAACTGATAGACTTCCTCGTCGAGGAAACCGGCGCCAAACTGTTGGACATGCAGCTGATCGGGCACAGTCTGGGTGGGCAGGTCATCGGCATCGCCGGGGGACGAGTGTCCGGAGGAAGAATCGCTAGAGTCACGGGTAAGTTTCAACTCCGGTGATTTGATTTTTTTTTTTTTTGTGGAGGGGAAATCTTGCACGAGACCCTCGCGGGTTGAATTGCGGGGAGTGTCGGATTTTCACCGACTAAAACCCCTCTTTTTCTGAGTGACCATGATAGCTTCGGTCATTTCATCCACTATTTTCCTATTCATTCAGTTTTTTAACCATCATTTCAATTTTTGAGACATGAACTATGAATTGTCGATCAAATTGCATCCAATATACATCGATTGAAATAAGAAAGTTGAATAGTTTCAATCCATCCGTTTCGAGTCAACATGAACATATTTTTTTTTTTCCAAGTGGTATCCATGGACAACTGTTGTATAATAAATAATGATCGAATATCCATCACAATCAATTAGAATGTGTTTTACAGTGAAAATTTCATCACATGAATCGCATCTAGGTTCCCGTTTCAACTTTGGTATAGGCCCTATATATTTTTTCTCAAACAGTTCTTCAAACAGTTAATCTATCATATCACTGTTATATCAAGTTTTCATTCTATTTCATTCTTATTTTATATTTCATTCTATTATTTCAAATTCAATCCGTTTATTGATACACTTCGAAATAATGGGTATTTAAAAAACAATAATCAACATCAAAAATCCGATTCGATGCAATTTTTATAACAGTAACAAACAAATCGCGAAATTTTCAATAGTTTTTGTCCAGTATTTGTTTAGAACAAAGGAACCTCAGTAAACAATAAATCAGTATTGATATAAAGCAGGTTGAAAGTTAAGGTGAATATATATAATTGCCTCAATTCATTATACTAATTTTTTTTAATATATATATCTATATATATATATATATATATATATATATATATATATATATATATATATATATATATATATATATATATATATATATATATGTATATATATATATATATATATATATATATATATATATATATATATATATATATTGGGTTTTATCGACCCACTGTACTGATGACTTCGATCTTCTGGCGTCGGTGGATGATGAATGAGATGATGGGATGATGAGATGGAAGGTTATTTTATTAGGTGTTTTGGATGGTGGGAAGGAGTCGGTCGGCCTGATGTTAAGGAACCATCCCAGTATTAAACTGAACGACAGAGGGACACCACGAAAAAAATCTGTCAGGATGGTCGACCATGGCGGGAATCGAACCCCGGTCTCCCGAATGACGGTTCAGTGTGTTACCACTCGGCCACGCGTCTCGGTAATCATTCCTATACCAATCATATCAACGTTTTAAGCACATTTCGAAGAAAAAAAGATAATCAAAAATACACAAATGTACAAAACTGTCCAAATCACAAATCTGGGTCCCCTCAAGCGGAAAGGGTGAGGAAAGGTCCTTAAGGGAGCGGAAAAGGAAGATGAAAGTGAGAGAAGATGATGTAAAGCGAGAGATATAAAATGAGACGATAGCTTCTTAGCTCCATAAATATAATTCCGAATTTCTATGTATCCGCCGTCAGGTTTGGACCCTGCCCTGCCCCTGTTCGACGTCGAGACCGACGAGAACCGACTTGACCCGACCGACGGAGTCCTCGTCGACGTAGTCCATACCGATGGAGGAGGTCTCGGTTGGTTGACTCCCGTCGGTCACATTGACTTTTACCCCAATGGCGGTAAAGCACCTCAACCGGGCTGCGGTGGAGACATCACTGGTAAGTGATAAGTGATGACATAGAGTCCATATATCGGCCATCCAGTGACTTCTGCGGCAAAAAACATCGTTGCCGCTCTTGAATGAATGAATATTAGGGTTTCAAGGCGCATCTTCAGCTAGGTCATTTAGCGCCTGTCAACCTTAGTTTCGTTTACATTTTATTTGCCTTTTACTTCACCAGTGTACATATGCAGAGATTATGAAACAAAACTTACGTAAAGGTTTTGAAAGATGTCGAGTGAAAGAAAATAAGAGTTGAAATATTTACAAAGATTGTGTTCGGGTTAGCTTAGGGCCTGCTTAGTGCTTATAAGTAGTCAAAAAGATATCCTTAGAGTGGTTGCATTCCACAAAATCAATTCCATTTTTTCTGTAGAAATTCGTCAATATTATAACAACTTTTTCAAAGTAGAAATTTGGTTACTTCAGTTTTATAGATGTTAATGTCCATCCTATGTTGTAACAAAGAACGAGGCAGGTACAGTACATATGTTAATTCACATGTAAATGATGACTTATTTTGTTAGAATCATCTTCCAAACTTTATACAAACTAACTTTTCCATAATTGGGGCGATGGATGCAAGTAGGACAGTCTGGACGGGGCACCACGAGGGCGATCTTTCCATCCCAATTTCATTATTTTGAATTGAAAAATAAATGCTTTTTGACACCGTACTGCGCTGTCTGTGATGGTCTGTCTCTAGATATTAACAAACGTTTGCTGGGCAGGGACGAGGGCGGCAAGCGTTGGTAAGGCATGAGCACTGTTTACAGAGTGGATCGCACGACTTAGAACTCCATTACTGAATGAATGAATATTAGGGTTTTAAGGCGCATCGGCAGCGAGGTCATTTAGCGCCTGTCGAGATAGGTTGCAACAATAGGTGAAAAGTGTGATATAAAGGTGGAAGTGAAATTTAGATGAGAACACCTCAATACATTAAACTAAGACTAAACTATGTCTAAAGTGTCTAAAGACGTTATACACTAATTTGTTAAAACCGAACATGTGTGTGCTGTAAAGGGTCACACCCATAAACGAGCTTTAGCGAGGATTCAATTTGGCATACTGAAAAAAATTGGTGTTCGTTTTCATGTTTTTTTTATGTTCTTTTGTCGGTTCTCCACGTGTCAAACGGCTACTGCTATCAACTTCAAACTTCTTTCATCATGGTTTCCAATCTAACTTAGATCTCTATAGTTTTGTGGCATTGTCGGGTGATAAGTTTTATTTTTATGAATTTTAGAAATTTCAAATATACTCATTAGAATAACACGGCGGAAAAAAAGAAAATATTTTTGTTTGAAAAAAATGAAATTTTGTGTGAAGTTGAATTACATTTTGATACACATTTCTGAAAATTCTCAGCTTGCTCGGGTCAGCCATTTTAAAGAAAAAACATAAAATATGCTAAATTGGTACCACTCGAAGCAGATTTTACCCATTTATAACTTAAATGTCACCCAATTGGCGAATGTAGGGAAAAGTGTGGCAGAAAAATCGACATACTATTACTATCCGCTCGTCTAACAACGCATATATGGCGTTTTCCCAGTGAGTAACAACGGACCAAGTCTTGAGATCCTTGACAACGCTTATTATCATCAACGACTCCACCAACGGCTAGATTATTCGAGAGTACGACTTAGTAGGGTGAAAAGTTTGGTTGAAAACCCCATGCCTCATGAGCGAACCCTTTGCTTCAGTATCTGAACTCAATACGTTATATTGTCTGTGAAGTCTGAGAAATGAAAAATATGTAACATAAAATGCCCCGCATTCAGACTGTGTGAATACAAGAAAGTTTCTATTAATTCATTCAAATTATATTGAGTTCAATGACGTAACTGTATTGACGATCTATTGGCATCGGCGAATCATATATCAGATGGAAGTTTATTTCAGCAGGTATTTTTGGAAAGTGGGAAGGATTCGGTCTATTTGAAGCTATCATAAAGCTTCAATAAAATGCATCTCACTCGAGACAGTGTGAGTACAAGGTACGTTATGTCCGCAGGTCAATGCAGTCACACCAGATGTCACGTGTGGTACGCGGACTCGGTGAATAACCCGGACAAATACGCAGCGGCCAAGTGCGACACGTTCGAGGACTCGCAAGCTGCCACCTGCGCTACGGAGAACACTGGCATGTTGGGTGACCAGATCGGTGACACGTGAGTGTACTTCTCCCACTTTTTTGTCTGAAGTTTCAACAAGTACTACTTCGAAAAGTCGAGGTCAGGGCATCCAATAATCGGGCTCAGTAAATAAAACGAAGACATCTCATAGCCCCACGAAGCAACTAGCTTATTGATGAATTTTTTGCAAGTTTTTTCATTCATATGAATGAATGAATATTAGGATTTTAAGGCGCATCGACAGCGAGGTCATTTAGCGCCTGTCAGAAATAAGTTGCTAAACAATCAGAATGAATGAATATTAGGGTTTTAAGGCGCATCGACAGCGAGGTCATTTAGCGCCTGTCGAAATAAGTTGCTAAACAATCAGAATGAATATTAGGGTTTTAAGGCGCATCGACAGCGAGGTCATTTAGCGCCTGTCGAAATAAGTTGCTGAACAATCAGAATGAATGAATATTAGGGTTTCAAGGCGCATCGACAGCGAGGTCATGTAGCGCCTGTGAGAAATAAGTTGCTAAACAATCAGAATGAATGAATATTAGGGTTTTAAGGCGCATCGACAGCGAGGTCATTTAGCGCCTGTGAGAAATAAGTTGCTAAACAAGCAGAATGAATGAATATTAGGGTTTTAAGGCGCATCGACAGCGAGGTCATTTAGCGCCTGTCGAAATAAGTTGCTAAACAATCAGAATGAATATTAGGGTTTTAAGGCGCATCGACAGCGAGGTCATTTAGCGCCTGTCGAAATAAGTTGCTGAACAATCAGAATGAATGAATATTAGGGTTTCAAGGCGCATCGACAGCGAGGTCATTTAGCGCCTGTGAGAAATAAGTTGCTAAACAATCAGAATGAATGAATATTAGGGTTTTAAGGCGCAT
Organism: Brachyptera risi; assembly: GCA_964007535.1. Lineage (NCBI taxonomy): Eukaryota > Metazoa > Arthropoda > Insecta > Plecoptera > Taeniopterygidae > Brachyptera > Brachyptera risi. Next base: position 15,909,478 of record OZ023335.1, on the reverse strand, counting down.
CGACAGCGAGGTCATTTAGCGCCTGTGAGAAATAAGTTGCTAAACAATCAGAATAAATTAATATTAGGGTTCTAAGGCGCATCGACAGCGAGGTCATTTAGCGACTGTCAGAAATAAGTTGCTGAACAAACAATCAGGTATGTGTGTTAGTTATACATCATGATGAGAAAGTAACTAATGACGTCGATAGACGATCGGATAATCGGATCGGATCGGGATAATGATACAACTGTTTGTTCAATAGCTCAGTAACATATTTCTCTCACATTCCAGATGACAATCAGAGTTGACCCGAGTAAGATGATAAGGGCCTAAATTGAGAAGTAGAAAGATCGTCTGTAGGATATCATAATCTTGGACCTTGTATGTATATAGACAGAGCAGAGCATAGAGTTGTTGGTGCATCAGAAAACACATTATATGAATGTGAATATAAATATGAGAGAAGGTATATCATGTTTCACAAGTATTATTCGGAGAAATATGAGTGATTCTGTAAAATATCAATCGAATCTTTCGTAACGGAGTTGAAAACCGAGAGATAAACACATTCTGTAAGCCATATGTTTCATGTTTCAGAGCTCCCGGTGTCTACTACTTGAGGGTTTGAGCATTAGTGGGAGACATCAATGTGATACATCAAAAAATAATGTATTCCATACCCAATTCGTATTCAATTATATTAAATTAATTCGAAAAGAATGTATTTCCTTTATTGGAAACTGAATTTATTTCGTTTCGATGTAGTTATATTATACTGATGTTCCAACAATGATATTTCATTCAGCATTTCGTATAAAAGAACCGCCACTGTTTTGATTTTGAGATTCTCGAATTGAGATGAAGACCTGCCAAGCGAGTGGAGGGTGACCCGTCATAGACAGGTTTTCGCTCGAGAACTCTCAGACGACCGGAGAGAGAAATCTCCAAAAATGTGGAGTAACTATTGAGCATCCATTCTTCGTGATGGAGGATGCCATGATATAAAACACATGATATGAATGTGAATATAAATAGAAGAAGGTACCGTATTATTGAATGGATGAATATTAGCGTTTCAAGGCGCTGTTATATGAAGGTGCAAGTGAAATTTTAAGCTGTTTTTACACTATACCAGTGAACCCACGGGCCAACCCATGGTCTAATCCCGGGGTTTCTACCACGGGCTGTACCACGAATGATACCACGGGTCAACAGGAGGCCAAGTCTTGAATCCTAGCGATTCCAAGTCGCTAGCGGTAGGGGCCTCCAGGGAGACTGTTCACACTCATTTGAATTTCCACTGCTAGTTTCAAAGAAATTATTATTTATAGAAGACCGTGTTTGATATATATGCCTCCTTGAGTCAGTACAAATCGCACCAATATCAATATAAGTAGCGGTATAGAAAGCCGTGTATATGCCAAAATGTTCTCGTGTATAACTTTGACAGCTGTGCCTAGATTCAACTCGAAATTTCACGTTGAAATGATAGACACATTTGACGTTTTCTCACAGTTTTCAACAACAGCGTATGCTATGAATCCATGTGTGTTGCAGATGATTGTTCATGTAATATTAGTCTCCATTCATGGTATATTCAATTACAATATACCTTGAAACTTGAGTGAACCTTCAACCTTGAAGTTGAAACTTTGACAAGAGTGAAAAAGAAGTGAACTTCTGCCCGCGGGTTCAACCCTAGCCTACACTAGGGTTGGTGCTGGCTGTCTGAAAGATGTGAAATCTATATTATTTGTGAAGTGAAAGTAACAAATGCTAGTATCAATCTATAATATCGCCATGATTATTGATGATGAACCGGTAGCTTGTGGACATATGGGATGGTCTATAAGGCCGGATAAAAAGTTGAATATACATTACATTCTCGATTTCATTGTTTATTCATCAACTGAGATTGATTCCACTTCAAGGAACCTCTATTCTTGGGAGCAATTCAAAACTGAGTGTTATGAAAATTGTGTCGTAATTAATCAAACAGGCCGCGACCAAAACCTGTGTTGGTTCTCTAAGCTATTGTGAAGCAAGTGATCATAATTACAGTTGAAACACTGAGAGAATAGGATTCCTACCGTGGCGCATCCTGGTATCACTTTGGTGCACTGAATAATTTTCAACATGACGACACTAAAATCAGCTGAGCATGCTACACACCAATAGCGACTCTTCTGATTTTTTGAATCTAATATACATGGCTATATATAGATATAGCCGTTAATATATGATAATATATAGATATAGCCGTGTATAGATAATATATAGGCCCAGATATGTTAATACACAATTAACATTGTTTTTAGCGGATTCACATAGACACATTGCTTGTTCCCGAACCTGTATGGTTAACAGAACCACCAACCATCTTACAGAAAAACGATGAAACACAAATAAAACATACCCGTATTTTCGAAGTTCCTTTCGCTCAAGTGCACAGGATACATTTTGATATTGCAAATATATTCATTTTTATTCATTATGATTATTAAAAACAACCATTAACGAGTGAATTTGTGAAATATCTCATTTTTCTATATCGATGCAGTTTTCTTGTGGTGGCTGCACGAATCCTATTCTCTCAGTATTTCAACTGTACATACATATATCTCAACAAGTATTCAATATTTTGGAAGGAGATCGGCAGTTGCAGATAAATATTAGTGACACGAGTAGCTTCGTTACCCTTGTCCCTTTCGACGAACCATCAAAACGAGCGATGCGCGCAAGCGAGCAATGGACGACGGCGAATTGAAGAACTGGACTGGCTGGTGTCGCATATTTCTTTATTTGAAATATATTTTTTGGCTGGTTATTTATATTTTGTTATGCAGCTTATCGGCACTGTGTATGTTTGCCAACAATGCAGCCGATTGTTGTGTGAACATTTCAATAATAATTATGGAAGTATGTGACCGATGTTCAACTACTTATTATTGTTTTCCTTTGTTGTATATTTTTAATTTCTAATTACAGAACTTGCTCGCTACGATGAATTCTATATAATACATCATATGTTCACATTTATTTTATTGGGATTGGAAACCTTCCGTTATTTTCTCCCTATTTTCATTTTAATGCTGCTTAACGACACGACCAACAGCCAAGTTATGCGGGAATACGATTGAGCGGGTGATGATAGTTGTGTTCGTCCGTCATGAACTAGAAATAAATAGAGTACACTTTATAGGGACTTGAGTGCAACTTAGTGCAGGATGCGCCGTTGCTCAGTTCAACTTGGTGTATGCTATGACTATCGATAACGTTACGTTATTGATAGTCATAGGTGTATGTGAACTAACAATGATTGATGTAATTATTACACACGAACACCCACTGCCCACCGAGTACCACGAATCATTTGCCGCGAATTCCATTGTATTTCAAAATATTTTCAATCTCATTTCTACGCTCATGATGGATTTGGTAAGTTCGCTGACAGCAATTCTAGTTCGTCTTAATCAGCTCGTCGGATGGTTTGGAAGAATTTCTAGAAGTAGTGGAACATTCGATCGCCCTTCGGCCTCAATGGTGATTAAAGTCAATGGTCTCGGGCAACGACATCTCACCACTAGACCTATTGTTCAATTGGATGATTTCGTCCCCCGCCATCAAATATATACAATGACCAAACTATCAATATCTACATTACTAGGATGAGGACCTCTCTTCCATCTGAGATATTACAAAATGAGAAATGATGAGTTTACAAAGGTTGTGTATGCCTAGGTCTAATTTGTTTAGAGCTTCTAGGCCCAAACTCAATGCCTAGGCCTAGAAAGTTTGAAATGATACGACTAAAAAGGTTATGTCGAGGCCTAACTTGTTTACAGCAACAAGGCCCAAATTCAATTCCTAGGTCTGGAGAATATGAAGGTTGGAGAGTAGGGAATAGGGGGCTATAAGAAAACTGGAACGCACAGAAGAAGTCATAGTTTGAACTTCACATTTATTTGATGAAAAAACAACATTTCTACGCTGAACAGCATCTCAGTTGCATTGGTCTGTACGTAATACTACGTCATACGAAACGCACCATTTTGCGAGCGTAAAATCTGGCTTGCACTACTTCACACCGCCTAAACAAGCAGGGATAGCTTTTCTTGTACTTTTTTACCATAACATATTCCAGTTCACAGTTGGTCGACAAACGTACAGCCGAGTGCAAGTTGCACTTGACTGCCCCGAGTCAGGCTGACGGGCTTTTGAACACGGCAGGTGGCGCTGTTGACGGTTGTCACGTTGAAGTAAAAGTAAATGCTGATTACTTCAAACAAACACTGACTGACTCGGTCCAATTTCAAGCTGTCTGCGACCTCCGTGGCATTTTCATCAACACATGTGCAGAGTATCCTGGATCAGTTCACAACAACCGCATTTTAAGAAACAGCCCTATTTTCCTTCAAGCTCTATATCCACCACTACCATTTATATTATTGTGAAAAGGACGGGTATCCCTCAATTGGACAGCCCATTCCCAGAATACAGAGAGCCAGTGCGCGATGATGTCCAGAGAAGATTTAATAAACATCAGGGCAAGAGCAGGTGTGAAGAGGGCTCTCGGTATGCTGAAGGCCCGTTTTCACTGCACATTGATGCAAACTGTAGCAATAAAACACTAAACTGGCACGGCTCATGCTGTTTGCACAATAAAACACAGCATTTGTGTTACGAATGGTGATCTACTGGCGCCTATTATGGAGAATGACAACGACAATGAACCTCTTCCCATTAACATACAACAGTTGAACTGAGAACAAGTAATAAAACGTTCTCCTTCTAGTCCCATGGATGTGACCCTTTACAGCACACACATGTTCGGTTTCAACAAATTAGTGTATAACGTCTTAGTGGATAGTTTAGTCTTAGTTTCATATATTGAGGTGTTTCCATCTAAATTTCACTCGCACCTTCATATAACACTACTTACCTTTTTGATCAGCAATTCATTTTGACATGCGCTAAATGACCTCGCTGTCGATGCGCCTTGAAACCCTAATATTCATTCATTCAGAACGAAAACGAGAGAAATGCTACTCGATTCCGGGAAGCACTCAAAAGAAGACTGACAATTTCCCGAGAAATGCTGATATGGATTCTTCACAAAACGTCAAGTCATGAGTCATAATATTCTTGTAGGTCAGAATATGTTGATGTTGGTGAAGGATATTATAATAGGTAGTATGTTCTCACGGAACAGAATTGGAAGTAAATCTTTCAGTCAAGCCATTCAAGGCCGAATTCAATGAGAACTCACAAATTATACTGAGTTATTTTGTAATCATCTTATGCGCAATCGTCATTAACAGTTACAACAATAGCAATAATTAATTATCCACCCTCTAGATCAGTCACAAACTCATCTAATCGTGGATTATGGTTAGTTCTTTGTTACTATGGACATACCTATACTGATTAGCATTTCACTCATTCATGAAATATAGTTCTCTCATATCAATATTATAACATTGTGATTGGAGAGTGGTTTGAAAAATTACAAATTAGTCTCTAGATCAGCAAAAAACTCCAAATAATCTTTGATTGATACTCTGTTGCTATAGACCTACCTATAGACTACGGATTAAAAGTTGTCACATTGACATTATATAGTAATACAATCCAAGAAGAGTGTGAATAATTGAAAATGAGTTTCAAGACTGATCATGTGAAGCCATTGAGGAGGCTACTAATTACTGATTATATTAACGTCTTCAAGACAGACAACACACCGTTTCCTTTGAACGAGCTTCCATGGCATTTGCACGACCACTCTCCGTCAGTACCATCATGGTGATAGGAGAATCTTTTTTGGACTTTACTAAACCTTCACCTCTCTTCGGAGTCTTCAGAGCTAGAATATCTTCGCCATCGTCAATTCTTACGTCAAATTTATCAATTTTCTACTTTGGACCAAGGCCTTCAGAGGGTGAAAATAGCTCGTACGGTTGCACTCGGCATGGCATCCACGATGGCGTCCATCGCTTCGTAGAACGGCCAACTGGCCGCCGTGGTTTCACGATGGGTTCCCACTGGAGGATTCTTCAGGTTCTGGAAAATCAAATAATATAAGTTACCGATAAAAAAAACACCTTGTATATTACTGTCGTTTGACATTATAACGGTACTATCAATAATATATATATTTAATCAAAGGACTGATCGGTCATTATTACTTTTCTTTGTGAGGAGGGGAAATCTTGCATGAGACCCCCGCAGGTTGAATTGCGGGGAGTGTCGGATTCTTACCGACTAAAAACCCTCCTCGTTTTTGAGTGACACCGACAGCGAGGTCATTTCATCACCATAAAGATGTTTAGAAATTCCAGTTGCTAGATATTATCAATGAAGTTTGGTAGAACGCATTCATATTATCATATTTTTCCGCCATTTGTTGAGGAGTTGGCTCGGCAACCTCGACAAACCCATCGTTGATTTTTTTGTCCTTTGTCGACGCGTCTTTGATCCATGAAATCGACTAAATTGAGGTGTTCCCATCTAAATTTCACCTGCACCTACAAATAATACTACTTACTTTTTTGTTCAGCAACTTAGTTTGACAGGCGCTAAATGACCTCGCTGTCGATGCGCCTTGAAACCCTAACATTCATTCATTAAATTGATGAGAACATATATACCTTATACGGCTCCCATGCTTGCCTTGACCGTTATTTTATAGTTCCAAGATACGAGTTGGAAAACCTCATACGTACCCTCAAATAACCCAGCTTCGAGTGGGGTCATTAATCAAAGAGTGATCATTGTCAAAGATAAAATACTTTAATCAAATTTGAGAGGGTAATTAAACATGATACAGGAGTAGGTAAGGCGACCAATAGGTCGAAGTGTCTTTAGCCTCAGGATGTATCCGAATCTATGTCATTTAAATGAATTAATCGATCTGAGAGTCCGTTGACAATCTGGGAAATAACGTATGTGTTTTTCTTTGATACCGTCGATAGCAGCGGTCACTTCCGTAATTGCCCGACTCACTGACTTCTGGCTCATGGCAATATACATGTCGTTGCCAATGGTTTCCTGAGGCCTGCTAGCACCAAGTTAATTGAGTACTAAAAATAAGTATGATGGGCAGATTGTACGTGTTTCTCGGAGTATTCACTCCACGGCCTAGGTAATTTATTTTACAATAAATTACCAACTGAATTGAAAACGGTTGGGAAAAATCTTTTCAAATTTTGACTCCGGAATTTTGTAATAGACAAATGTTATTATACTGTCAGTGAATACATTAATGAATGATAGCAATGCGTGAACTATTCCATTTTATTTCATATTTTAAATTATTTATCATATATTTGAATTGGTAGATGTTGAGTATTTTTAAAAAATAACATCTGCCATAATCCCATAATGTTTTCATTCCAACATGTATTTTGATGAGCCTTTTATATATTCAAACTGTTATTATTATTATTATTATTTTTTTTTTTTTTTTTAATAACATCGAAACTTGATACAAAATCATTGTTCCCCAATTAAGGCTATGAATGAGAGATAGGATCGTTTGGACGGGGCACCACAAGGGCGATGCCCATTATTCATATATTAGTTCTGACAATGACTCATAATAATGTATCAATCTAATGGTAAATGAAACTATTATTATTATTATTATGGATGAGCTTATAATATGCCCATCATTAGTTCGACTGAAATCAGTCCTTGCTAGTTTCATGTGTATCGTTATCCTAGTCTTTCCCAGTGCATAATATCATTCCGTTATGGCCTAGTACTGAAATCATGCAGTCTAGGCCCAAGTATCCAACATAGTGGCCTCCATTCAATCAATGGGTGAACGAACTATCATAGATAAAGTGGACTCAATATAGTACACGCCCACTATTTTTGTTCATTAATTAATTCAAATGTTCGGTCGGTAGTTCTACAACTTTTTAAAAAAATGTTGACAGTTTTATATTGAAATATTTGGCATGTCTTTTACGAAATAATACACAGCGATAGCAGACTGAGTAGGCCTATAGCTTTACTTTTAGATAGTTGCAGTTGGATAATCACTTTTCTCAGCTATTTCCTTCATTGTGATAAGCTGGTTCAATATTTATAGCCCTCTTTGAATAATCAGGGAAGATTCCACTACTTGATCAGTTGAACTGATGAATTAGTTGTCACAAAATGTCAAAAAATGAATGTACAAATTCATACAATATAATGTAATAATATAATGTATTTCTATGCAAATTGCTTCGCCAATGTTTCCTTGATGTTCACTTCAAATGAATTATTTCTATATTTTCAAGTTTGTTCACAAAATAATAATTTGAAATTGCTGGTAAAATCAAGAAATACGGTATAAACTTTAGGATCAATCTGATCAACCAGATTTACTACTTGTACATTTGATATTTATATGTGCTTAGTCACTTCCGATGGTACGGAAATATAGAAATTATTTAGAGAACCCACTATATTTTCTGAATCATTTAACCCTGGAACCTCGTAGGTGGCCGAAAAGACTGGAGGGGTGGATACCTCCTGGTGCGAGAAGACGAGGGCGACGAGAAGAGGGGTGGAAAAAGCAGGTGCTGCTGGACATGTCGAAAAGAGGACTGAGCGATCCAGACTGGATGGACAGAGAGAGGTGGTGTCTGGAGTGCGTAAAACGCACTCACAGTTTATTTCTACTATGTATTATTGTATAATTGGGTATTTTTTCACTTCCTCGAGTTCTCTCTTCCTATGTTGTTTGCATTTTTCTCTACTCACTACAACTGCAATTCGAATATAATTTTGTTGATTCATCCTATTTTGTTCATTCTTACACGTTCTCGTCAATGTGCTTCATTGTATTGTTATTATATTTTATTATCAGGAAGGTATTTTATTTTTTCATTGCATTATATTCAAGTGAATTGTTATTATGTATCTCCACAGATAAACCCCATGAGGGTTTCGTGGAACCTCACAAGAGTACTCTTTATTGTTGTAACGCTTTTATTTGGAATCAATAAAAAAAAATATATATTTATCCCAAGTTTCATCTGTTGCAAGTTACATGTCACCATCAAAATATTTAATAGATTCACCAGTTTGCTTTTTAGTAATGTTCCACATCATTTTAGGATTATTTTTTGCACTATTGACTATCATTGGATTAAACTTCTTTTCTTTCGTTACATACTTTCATGCTGTTTTTTTCTACGGATAACGATGCGTATTATCGTATTTCACTCTTGCATGAAGATTCTTCATGTCTATCAGATTTGTTTTTGTTATTATTCATCCATTCCTAACCGGGTGTAAATTTTCAATTGTTTGTCTCCTTTATTATTGAAGGTTCATGATGCTTTCATGATGAGTTATGAAAGTTGTTACAGATTGATTATAACTTTTATTTACATCATGCTCATGGCGTACATATCCGCAATTCATTGCTCAAATAATCTTTTAGAAATTCCATCTTCCTCTCATTTCTCTATAGCGATAAAAATTGCTGTTTTTTTGTTTGTGTTACCCTTTGTCCTTATTTCTTCTCGGTTAGTTTACTTCGACATATCAATTTTCACTGTGGTGTGAAAATCCATTCTCAAAATCAGAAATCGTCATCAGAAACAGCAGAGCGATGTAATCACTCCCCTCGAAGAGAATTCAATTCACATCTGTAATCATTTCACGCCCGGCTATATTTTTAGTTTTCTTTATGATTCATGGTATTTCGATTCCTTCAACATCATATTTGATTTTACCATTTTCACTTTAGGCCTGAGTGTCATTTTTTAGTGTCTATTTTCAAGTATTGGCCACATTGATAGCTTTTCTCTGAAAATGTGTACGGTTCAGCAGAATTTTTTGAAGAATTATTTTCAAACTGTATTCAAATATGAAATCAACTGGATATACCGAAGGTCAAGTTGAAAAAAATCGCCACCAATCTATCACTCGAAAATAATTTAACTGCTTGTTATATTGTATGTGGGTTAAAATATGATCAATTGTTTTTGATGTTGTCATAGTTACACGCTCAGGGATTGTTGCATAGCTACAGAACGATTTGATTACTTTTTTGAGATCGTGAAGTTCATTAGTTACTGTTTTGGCAGAAGTGAACAACTATTCGTAATAATTAGATTAGACACATTGCTGTTGAAAAATATGCCTTGTGGGCAAATCTCATATGTTGAGAGAGATACAGTCACATTTCAATTATAAGAAAGATACCAGGCAAAAATACTCACAATAATGAGCATCTTACATTGTGTCAGAGAAACGAAATAGATCAGGACATTAATATGCTGATACTTTTCTATTTTCTATTTATTCAATCCAAAGATTCGCACATTGTACAAATATAGGAAATATAAAAACTTACAGCTGGATTTGATTAAAAAAGACAGAATGATAATGGTGTAATGATGGTCTAATGTGATTTCGAAGTAAGAAATTCGTTGAGGTCATAGAAGGGGTTCTGGAGTAGGAAAGATTGAAGGTTGTATTTAAAAGATGAGAGTTTGGTAAGGTTAGTTATATGGGCAGGTGGTTTATCGTAAATGGTTGTGCAAAGATGGAGAGGCTGTGTGAAAAAAGCGTGGGAGTGTGTTAGAGAACGGATAGAGTTACTGTGACTGGTAGGGTAGTTATGGATAGAAGCATTTTTGGGAAAGAGGCTGGAGTTTCAAACTGACAATTTGGATAAGAGTACATGTAACGGTGAGAATTTTGAGCTTGGTGAAATGTGATTTACAAGAGGAACGGCAAGAAATACCGGAAATGATGCGAATTGCCTGTTTTTGCATGATGAATATTTGTTTAGCTCCTGAGGAGGAACCCTAGAAGAGAAGTCCATAGGAGAGATGAGATTGGAAATGGGCATGGTAGACAAGTAAGAGGGTATCAGGATTGACAATTTTTTGAGTCGACGAAGAAGGAGGGAAGCACTTTTAATTTTAGCTGTAGTTTTCTCAATGTGTTGAGACCAGTCTAGATTGGGAGTTAAATGAATTCCGAGAAATTTATGATGTACTGAGGATGATTCTACCATCAATACGTATTAATGGGAAAATGATGGGTGGGTTGAACTTATAATGGAAGTTCATCAAAATTGATGGAGTGGGTTGCAGTGTAAGTTTGTTATCCAAGCAATAGGAGGATATTAGTGAAGTTTGACAGTTGGCAGTTCAGATGAGGGAAATGAGAGAGTTGATTCTTGGTGTGGTTAATAGTTGATTCGTATCATCAGCAAATTGTAAGCGATGTCCGACATGTAATAATTGAGGGAGGTCGTTAACATACAGTAAAATTAGGAGTGGAGATAAGACAGAGCCCTGAGGTACACCTTGCTCAACGGATTGTGGGTTTGAAATGGAGGGTGCAGAGTTGGGAGAATTGATACGTATGACTTGGGTTCTATTGAATGGGAAAGATGCAATTCAATCATCAGCACAGCTACGAATTCCCAGGGAATTGAATTCATAAAGGAGAATATTGTGGTCTATGGTGTCGAAAGCTTCAAAAAATTTCAATTTTGAATTGAAAAATATATGTGGATGAGTTATTCAATAATATAAACTATATTCAGTTCAATTGTTGATTCATCACAAACCATTTGATAACAACATCAGCTGTAACATGATAACATCTCAATTGAAGCGATTATTGGGGTTCAGCGACTCGTTGATTGATCTGATTAAGAATATTGCGCCAGATAATATTCAAAAATATCTGTTATTCTAATAACTTGGTCGTTTCCCAACTAAACAGCATTTTCCTGCGCTCTGTTTTCGTCTCAAGACATCTGTGGTCTAGTCATTACTTCTTTATCCCATTAGTCAAGAAATCGTGGCCACCAGTGAGCCAGGCTAATCTGCTATCATCAAGCGATGTGTTTAAGTCACCACTAAGATGTATGCTCAATTAGGTATTGAAAGTTTCAACGAAAGTTATTGTCTTCGTCAAATTATCTGACTGTATATTCTAATGCGCTCCCAATTCTCCTCGATTGTAGGTACTAGCTTGCACCGCCAATATCACCTCCATACGCGAGCATGGCGATAAATTAATATGTTCACCGTTGCCATTAGACAGATTCCTTAAACCGTCGCACAAGTCTTTATTATAGGCGTGAACAATTTGATCCCAATCAATATTTTCATTGTTCTTTTACAACAATCGGGATTTTGCAGGACACGTTATAATTGTGTGTTGTTTTCATCAAATGTGGAACGTCGCAAACGAAGTAGATCTTCTGCTTACTGAGTGAGGATTGTTCGTGTAATGCGTATCAAATCATAAATATACACATTTATTTTGGTATAGAATTATTGATTTGGTGACGCGCCATCTGATACAGGCTCAAGTATTCGTAGATTCTCAACTTCGGGAATTGACCCCTCCAAAGGATCCTTAAGGGGATAAGTATGTTAACGTATGTCGAATAAATTGTCCTCCAAGAAGTTGATACGGTGGTGTAATGGTGTATCTGTTGGTGTAATGGTGTAATCTGTTCACGCAACACTATTTTCTCTTTCAACCTATCGTCTCATAAATTCTGTTCTATCATCTGGTTGTCATAAATAGACCCACAACATTTTATTGCCTCATTGAATTCTGTGTAAACCCTTCGTTGATATGCCGACAAAATAGGAATAGTGTATCATCGAAGTTATATCGAAGATATATTTCATCAAAGTAGGCCTATTATATTTTATGTTCTCAGTTGTATTGATTGCCATTCCTTCATATCGGACATTGCATATCTGAATTTGAATTAGACAGTTTTTTCAATCCCCGACTTGGTTTCTTTTGGAATACAGTCTTTGTCGGCAAAATTGGAGAGTTTTCAATGCTATCTTCAATTTGGGTCAAACCTCGCAGCCGATCATTTTGTGCCAACTTGTAAATAGGACAATGGGGTGAAGTGTTTTTGTAATATCTCGGAAAACTATGTGTCAAAACTATGAGTGAGCTTCAATTGATCAACGTTTGGTGATGGTGGTGCGTTGACAGACAAGAATTTCTTCCAGATGCTCATCGGAAAACCATCCACGTGATGCTCTTATACTGTAATCTTGCAACGTTCAATAAAATAAATAGTTCCCATTTATTCCCTAATAACTGTTCGGTAACGTTGAAATCCATAACGTCTTAATGTATAGTTTAGTTCTAGTTTCATATATTGAGGTGTTCCCATCTGAATTTCACTTGCATCTTCATATAACACTACTCACATATTTGTTAAGCAACTTATTTTTACAGGCGCTAAATGACCTCGCTGTCGATGCGTCTTAAAACCCCGATATTCATTCATTCAATCTTTTAATAATTACATCCGGGGTATTTAGAGGTCTGTTCACAGTTTATTGGTTATGAGTTATTAACGCTTCAAGAGATCAACATTCTAATAGAGAGAAACACAGATATGTGAATACCTTTAATATAGTATAAGTGAAAACTCTTCAACTTGTATTGTTCAATCAACGATCAGGTTTACAGCTCAATCATGCTAAAATGTTGAAACTCCAAGGTTATTAATTTCAGGTGATGTTATTTTTAAAGTCTTGAAAATACCTGTGTCTGTATCATTATAATTTTTATATATCATACCGATGAAAAGTCATCACAAAAATACTCTTGCATCACAAAACCGACTTCACCCTTTTCTCCGTTTGGAGTGAGTATAAAAATCACACCATAACTCATCATCTTTGTCTGGGTAGGGAATTGAATATTTGCTTCACGCTCATACAAATAATGAATGGTCAGAAAGGAGCAAACAAATTATGCATCAACCATTTATTGGATGAGCGAAGCGAAGACTCAATTTCACCATACCCGAAAAAAAGTGCCCTTTTTTTCTCACGCTTCATGGATCAAACAAAAATTCAAAATCAGTTGAAACTTGGCATACACGAGTGTCCTTACCCAACTCGATACTGTTTAGTTTTGAGGCGGAATCGGTTGAACCACTTCTGAGGAACATCATTTCAAAATTTTCAAAAATCTCATGAGTATAAACCAGAGGAAAAAATCGTCAAAAATATTTCCTTTTTTTCTATATTGGGTTTAATGACGCACTGTAATGATGACTTAGATCTATTGTGATAACTCCTTCGAGAGAATTCAAATTCTCAGGGAATTTCAATATAATAATCCTTATTCCGAACTTTCAGTCCAATCAGATCAGCAGTTTTGATGAAAAAGAATATATATTTCATTTTTATTTGAATCGCTCAAAGCTATTAAGAAACCAATTAAATCCAAGCAACAGGTGTCACCAATTAATTGACAACGATTGAAACAAAGCCTTCTTTATTATCATGGAAATTGACTATAGGAAATAGGATGGCAGTGACGTAATTGTTTGGATCTCAAGGTGTGTATATATAAATAACCAATCCAAAGATATAAGTTAATTTAAGTAGCTCATCCATCAACGCGGAAACACATAACGCGTTTGCCTGAATGAATGAGTATCATTGATAAGATTCTGTGTTGACTCTGATAGTGTAGTCAATCCATTTTCTGTAGGCTGCCACTTTTGTATACACCGAGGGAAAGCCTTCTCGGCCACATCCTTTGCCATATGATCTAATGCCTGTCAGGACCACACTTTTTTGGCCGTTGGCGCACAACAATGGTCCTCCATCATCACCCTGGAATGAAAACATTCACAATGCATCACACTGAGAACAAATCTTCTCAAGTTATCAAATTCACGACTATAATAATCAGTAAGTCTCATGAAACTTGTGATTATTTCGAGATATTTCGATTGGTGTTTTCAAAATACAACAATTGAACAGTCCACTTGGATGTCGTTATATTTTGTAATGTCAGAAAGCGGGTTAATTATAATCTGGGTTGCATGTATTCTAGGATTCAATCAGCAATTTAGAATTAACACAGTGAGAAATATCATCAATTGTGATCGTAAAAGAAGAACACAATATTTGTAGCGCAGTCCAGAAGGAAATGATACAAAAATAGACCCACTAAATCTTCACTGATCCAATCTGTAGATACAGGGCCTATAGAGAGAATCGCTACAGTAATATACCGATGGGCAGGCGACAATGTGCGAGGTTATTCCGAAGCTGTGTGAGCAGCTATAAAACTAAAAAGCAGAAATAATGTGTGACCGCTCCACAAACTAGAAGTCCTTTGACTTTTGGGGCTGAATGTGCGGGTGTGACAATATGAGTAGTCTCATGGACCATGACCACGACGTTACTGGAGTCAAACGAGGTTGATGCTCTGTCAGTTACAATACTTTCGTTCATAACTGTGACTTCTGACGATTTGTGAGTGGATGGTGGTGGAAAATCCAAAATGGACTTTATTATTGAGGCAATTTCGTGCTATGTGGCTTGCTTGTTTGCATTTGAAACAATTCAAATCTTCAAATGACAGGAAAATGCGATGATTGACTCCTTTAGAAACAACCATAATCAGGTCGGGCAGTTGACGATTTTGTTCTCTAACGAAGTGAATTTGCCTCCTGAGTCTGCATACATGGCTTCAATCTTAGTACATCACTTCAATCGTACATACCATTAGATGGGTCACTCTCGACCCGTTCCTGACAGTGAAATTTGACTTTCTTGTAAAAATCAGGAACCACAACGTCGTGGGTGAGCGAGACGCAGGTGAAATTTTCATCTGGTATGCTTGAGCATACGTTGGAGAGAACTGATCTTTCACCCTTTGGTCACGAGACGACGGGCTGACAAAAACTGATTTCTGACGGTGTGCCCCTGTGATGAGGCATGAATTCATCGACAGCTTGTTTACTTGACAAATAAGAGGTCACTCGTCTCAAAGACATTCCTGTGCCAAGAAGTACAGTTTTACCACCGACAAGCGCGGCTACAGCACGAATGTATTGTAATGCAGTCGATTGCCTGTTCTCTGTTGAGAAATATCGGTGTTGCGTTCGCCCATCTCCGTTTCTCAGGTTGGTGCACTGGTTCAGTTTTGGGGGATTATCCAGCTCTGTAGCTATTTTTTTTTGTGAGCACTGCACCGCGCTCCGAAGAAGTAAGCGGAACTTGAATGAGACTTTGATGATATACAGAGTCAGTCGAAACCTGGAGTGATTGTTGGGGTGTTGTCAATCGTGTTCCTCAGATCAGGATTGCTTTTGGACACTCGCCTGTCTAGCACTGGCCTGAAGACGAGTAGGCCCCTACAGTTGTTCCATTTCATTCCATTGGCTTTCCATTTTTCATTTCGATAAGGCAGATTGGTTTTCACCTCCTGCAGACACCTGGGATGAGTACCGAATGCAAACGAATACTCGGAGACATTTTCACCAATCATCGTGTGCACATTTGTACAGGTGAATTGTAATAGAAGCTGTATTGTGATTTGTGGAAGGGTATCGGTGACTGTATAGTATTAATTTCCTGCAGAGAGACTATGTCAGGAGTTATGTTTATCTAAAAATGACGACATTCGCAACAATTTGTACTCGCTACGAACGCTTTTGGCGTCCAAGCTGAGTATCAAGAGCTCATAGGGATTCCAGGAGTGAGACATTATCGGCATCAGCATTCAGCAGTTGCCTCAAAGGAAGAATGAGTTGCCTCAAAGGAAGCATGGCTGAGAGCCTTGCTGAGGTTCTCAATCAATTTTCTTACGTGCTCGCGCATAGAGCGGTGCTCTCTTCCAGCTTATCAATCAGAGCCGGAGTGTTTTCGGTGAAACGATGCAAAACGCGTAGACTGTAGAGGGTGGTCGTTTCCTTCAACATCAGCTGGGAATTGTACAAATGTATTCGTAGAACTACTTCTATGCCTGGTCTTCTCTCCAATATCTTCATCGTCACGTCAGTGAGAGGAAGATAGAATAGTTCTGAGTTGAGAGTGAATTGTTTTTTGTTTTTTTTCTTCGTGACGTGAATTGACGGACGCTGCTGGAACAGGTGTCAGACACAATAACCTCCATGTTATCGAGGCAACGTCCATCATGGGGTTGACCATTTAGACATCGGGAGGTGAACGAGGCATTTTTCCACTGATAGTATCAGGAGGGCTTCCAATAAGATGAGAGGTTTCTTGCGCTTATCAACGCCATTGACAATTGCTAGGAAGTCAGTGTTATCGATTTTCGCTGGAGATGGCTTGGTATTGTTTGTGGAGGAAATTCCGGGCAATGTGTCCAATAAACCTACACCAGAAATACTGCAGGTCATCGAATGGAAAAAAAATTGGTACTGTTTTCCTCGTTCGTACTCAATCATTATCGGGTCGGGGAGAATACGGTCTTCGTTATGTACGACAAAATGTTGTCAGGAACTAGCTGTGAATATGGCCAAAATCTGTGTCCTTGAAACTGAGACTGATGAAGTGCACTGGTGAAACATGTTCAAGTAACGTAGCCAGATCCGTCTCAGTCACATTGTGAGGAATAACGGAGCCAACGTTGGACGGCACTTGGCTTTGTTCAGCAACTTATTTTGACCTCGCTGTCGATGCGTCTTTAAACCCTGATATTCATTCATTCACTTGTCTTTCAGCATTCGTTACGAGACGGTGAGTCAAAACAAACTGGTCATCTATAACAATTCCGCCATGATTGATAATAAAATCATCGACGGCTTTCATCATCGAAAGGTGAAACGCAACCTCGGCCGAGGTGTATTCGTGAATAGTTGAGTGGGCTTTTGCACCAATAAGATCTGCAACAACACGGACGTACTGCATAATGGTGACACCTTTACAGCTTGGATAACGGGAGCTTATTCCTTGCTAGGAAACAGAGACGTGAGTGCCAAATGTTGCGCACTCCGAGTACTTCAGTACATCGTGATATGGTGGTGGATGTGCTCCAGAAAAGGCACTGGCCAGCTCAGCAGTCATTGACTTGAGGGAGCCATGTTGCTATAATACACGTCATGTGCCTGTTGAATAACGGGTGAGATATTTTTTGTTGAACCAGCACTGGTGCCAGCTGTTACTGTAATTAAATCGATTGTATCCGCCGGCATCAAATCGGATTATTCCGAGCAGTTTCACGGGTGTGACCCTTTACAGCACTCACATGTTCGGTTTCAACAAATTAGTGTATAACGTCTCAGTGGATAGTTTAGTCTTAGTTTCATATATTGAGGTGTTCCCATCTAGATTTCACTTGCACCTTCATATAACACTACTTACTTTTTTGTTCAGCAACTTATTTTGACACGCGCTAAATGACCTCGCTGTCGATGAACCTTAGAACCCTAATATGCATTAATTAATTCGCGTCTATCCATTCTTGGTTTGACAGGAAGTACAATAGTATTTCCAGATATTTTTGTATCAACCAATATTCTTGTTTGGCGGAGTGCCGACAACGACTTGTGGTTCGTCGTCAAATAACTACTCCATCCTCGGCTAGCAGAAGACGTCAAATCAAGTTTGAGTTTCAAAACACCGGAGCTAGCACATGTGTTCCGTATGGAGGTCCTCCACTGCTCATAATGAGAAGTGAATGAATAGATGAAAGGGAAAAAAAAAATAATAATAGGCCTACCATTAACCGCGAACGTTAGGGTGGTATAGGTATCCCACCTGGCCACGAAAAGAGAGGAGACTGTCAAAAATGATTACATACAATCGATGAAAATGAATGAAATAATTTCATGTCTACTGAAATGGACGAAAACGCAAGAATTAAGTTGTTTAAACGCACGCTATCCGCCAAACAAGTGAGACGCTAACAAAGAATATGCATAAAAAGTGAAAAAACACTTTAAAAAGTCAATTTATGATTAATAAAAAATTTGAAATTTGTTGTTGTAGATGAGAATACGATTTGATACTGAAATCAAACACTGAAATACACTGAACAGCGCAGCGTAATCGTGTACAAATCAATTGTATTATGTCACGTTCATTGATATGAACGTATGAATTATACCTCATGCTCAGGAAAAATAACTCCATTCAGGTTAGGGGTTTTTTTCGGCGTTTTTTCATCACCGTGTTGCATTCATTATCAATATATTTTTACATAATGATGTGAACAAATTTATTCACGTTCATGATGTACTCTTAGTTGCGCACAAGTGCGGTGGTGAGACCTTGGAACTAAATACTAAAACATGTGACAAAAACTATGATGATGATGATAAATATTGAATAACAAAAAAAAACTCTCAAATAGCCTCTCAACACTTCCCGAGCGCACCACCACATTAAAAAATATATATATATATATATATATATGATATCTCTCTCTCTCCCTCTAATTATATATATATATATATATATATATATATATATATATATATATATATATATATATATATATATATATATATATATGATTGAATATTTTATTTTTAAATCGCAGTATTTAATTGTATGATTAAAGAAATTCTCTAATACCTCGTTCACATTACAGAATTTAACTACAGTTAAGTAGATAACGTTAGTTAAGTTATAATATGAACGGAACTTGGTTAGTAGTTAACTCCAGTTATGTCTTAACTAAGTTCCTAGAACTCAGTTAGCTTAACTGCGATCAAAATTCACCGCCTTCTCAAAGAGCAACATAATTCGTATCGTCACATTGTTGGTTCAAAGCAAGGCCCTCTATATTATTTACATCATTCGAATTATATAGATGGCTTTGTTCAAAAACAAGGCGAGATAATGGAGATATCAACAGAAAATCTGTAAATCTTTGAAATGCAATATAAAAATTAACAACTATTTCATCGCTGTCAGTGTGAACACTTTAACTCAGTTAAGAACGGTGTCATCCATGATGCTAACTGCAGTTAGTTTAACTGCAGTTAGTGATCCTAGTGTGAACGAGGTATAAATTCATTAAAGAAATGGCTCTTCTCCACAGTCCGTCCCAAGCCATTCCAAGCTTCACCAGTTCGAGGTGGAATTGTTGAATTGTAATCTCAATCTCTTGGAATATCATACACAATAATAATACAATATATAAATAATAGACTTTCGTCATAATAGGCTGAAGAGCGTCTACCGTAATAAAGTCGACTAGGTTGTGTGCCATCGGTTTGGGTGTTTAACCACATTCCATGGAAAAGTACGGCGAAGCTCATATCACAAGACTGAGTCTAATTTATTCCGGTGTACGTTCTTCAGCGTCCCCCAATAGACAGTTTAGTCTTCGTTTCATATATTGAGGTGTTTCCATCTAGATTAAACTTGCACCTTTATATAACACTATTCAACTTTTTGTTCAGCAAATTATTTTGACTGGCGCTAAATGACCTCGCTGTCGATGCGTCTTGAAACCCTAATATTCATTCATTCAATAGACAAATGAATTATTGGAAAAGACGATTAGTATGTGCTTACGTCACAACTTCCTCTTCCTACTTCTCCGCCTGCGCAGATCGTTGACTTGTCACCGACTACTCGTTTTGATGACTTATTACGCATCGAATCAGAGCATTCCTGATACCCAACAATGGGTATGTTAATCACTCGACGAAAAAGTAGTTTCTCGACTTTGCTTCTCCGAGATTTGTTTCTGCAATCATTCAAAATGATGAATTATGAATTATGATAATCATTCATTTCTTGAATTCCATTTGATGAGCGAAGAATCAAAGATTTTCATTCCACTTCATGCTGAAAAGGATGGAGATCGTTTTCTATACGTATATATATTTATTTTTTCATTGCATCATACAGGTCAGACATAGTATCAATCAAGTTGGAATATTTCTGGCGATTGGTGTCATACCAAAAATGATGTGTTTTGTGTTCAAGTATAATCAATCTGGCATTTTATTCGGAAAATTATATTGATCATTCGAGAAATCTCCATGAAAATGGAGATGGTTGAAATCAATTCTCAAATATTATTCAATTGAACTCATGAATTGGAAAATCAGCAATAACAACCAAAGTTCATTACAAACGAATGGATATTTTAACGTTTGAAGTAATCCATTGTCTGTAGATATGAAATGTTTTTTTCAGATTTTCGTATTTTTATGCTCCCCTCGAAACGCATATGCTGCGTTCACCTAGTACTGATATAATAGTCATGTTTGAGATGAATACGTCTGATATAAAATCATCTTACTTCGGATCGGTCGTCATAATAGCTCCCTCGTCAGGAAATCCTGTGGCCCGTTTTGTTTCTTCTCTGTCATCACTAGTCTCACCCCAACCAGTAGCGATGCATTTCTCAGGTACAACATATTTAAGGTCAGCTAACGTTGAAAGCTCGATCTTTTTATTGAGGGTCACTGCTGTTTTCAACTGAAATGTGAAAATTATTACTAGGGCAATTCGAGATAACTATAAAACTTGAAAACCCTTTCTTAAAAATACAGATTGCATATAATGAAAACAGTTTCGTTAGCAATTATCATGAAATGGTTCTATTGAATCATTTATTCATGTTTATTCACTTTGCAAATAATACAGATTTGCACTTGTGGCAAAATTCTCAACACTTGCTAACAAAATGAAATTGTATATATATTATATGTATATATATATATATATATATATATATATATATATATATATATATATATATATATATATATATATATATATATATATATATATATATATATATATATATATATATACACAAAAAAACAAGAGTGAACCCAAATTTGGACAAACAATGATTATTAGAACTCTTATTTCCCTTTTGACAAGAACGTCCTTGTTCATCTCATTACAAGACTTCCCAGCTCCAGATAGTGAAGTGAACCTCCTAACATCCGTTCTCGATACGCCGACCATTACTTTCATCCCCTGGCCATTTATATTTCTAGTGTTCAACTTGATAATGCTATTCAACTCTTTCCATCCTCCTTCAACATCAACTGTTATGAAAAATTACGTAATCTGTCATTCTTCTTCCTTGTTTATAATGTCTTCCATGCAAGCTTTTTCATAACTTCGGATGATTATAGGCGCTAAATGACCTCGCTGTCGATGCGCCTTAAAACCCTAATATTCATTCATTCCAGAATCGTTTTATATTTCTCATTCAGCCTTCTATATCATCTCCTAATTCTTCCTGTTATCCTACGAACTGATACTGTTTAAAATCTCTTCATTTCGCAGTCGCCGGAAGGTCATGCTATCCCGCTTCGGTATCGGCCACATCCGCTTGACACACGGCTTCCTTCTGGCTGGCGAGAAGCCACCAGAATGTCAAGTTGCCAAAACAGTCAAACACGTCCTAACTGAATCTGATGAGTACTAAGACCTCAGGCAGAATTTTAATCTATTCTAATCTATTTAATAATTGTAGACAACAATACCACCGATGTTGGCTCGCTTTTCAACTTCATCGTTCAAGAAAAAATTCTTCCAGAAATTTTGAATGGCAATTGTGGTCTGTTTCACCCTTCTGGAGTAATTGTTCCTATCTCATCGATCAGCTCAATTGCTGGATAGTATAAACATGTCAATCATAATTACAACAGTAACAAATGAACCATTCTGCATTTTGAGTACAAATTTGTGAGTAGGTAAGGGTTGTTCTGCGACGATGCTACATCGCTTCAGAAATCTATAGAATCAAAACTCAAATCATTCGTGGTATTTACATATATTGAAGGTGATATAGTATGCAACAGTGTATCAGTGCAAGGAAGTCTGTAGATATGACTGACATATTTATGTGCTTGCTTGTTTAAGATCACCGACAGTTACTCCAGAATGGTGAGACTGAGTATAACACAGATCCAGGAGTTCAATCTAGGAGTAATATTTGTCTACTTCCGGCGCTATTATATACAAACAAACATTCATATTGAAAATAATAATCAAAATGAGAGTGAATTGTATTATTATATTTGCATTCCATGCCACTTGAGCAGAAATGTACTGAATTTCGTGATAGTTTCACATGAATCTTCCGCTTATTGTGTCTTCATAGAAGTATAGATTTCACCATGAATCAAGGTTAGTTTTTTTCACCGGCGCAATATAACCACGTCGTTGACGCGCCGTTAAACCCCGATATCCATTCATTCACATCAATCTTGAGAATCAAATTTGGTTCAACTTCTTACTTGAATGAGTCCTATGTCGTTTGCATAAGTCTCAACATCGAATGAATTGTGCACAGTCAGCCATTTTGCAAAATGAATTTGTCGTTTGGGACCGCTGCCGTAAGCATCCTCATCACCGGCCACTATCAAGTAAGGAAACTTTTCACTGAAATAAACAAATGAGGCATTAGTAACTTGGCGTGGAATGTATTGATGGATAATAATTGCTTATGACTCATGACTGTAAATTATGACGGCTGTAACTTAGTGTTTATTGACGTTTTATGCGAACGACACTACACATTTTATGTCCAGTTGAAATGTAAATGGTTGTTCACCGAGGAAGAAAAAAGGTCCAACATCTCTCAGTCTGGTATAATACTGATGAATTATGTATCTATACAAATTCCGTCACATTTCATAAAGATTCTTATAGACTGCAGTTTGAAGTCTCCAAAATTATCATTATTCCTTGTACTCCGTCACAAATTGAACATAATTTATTCGCGTTGTCATCAACAAACATCTCACATGTTGGAACATACATTAACATTAAAATCACATTGTGTTAATTCACATGAACAATACTCCCGAACGGATCAGGATCACCCATGGCGATAAGGTCTGGAGTTGGACCGTCTCGGTCAAGTGGAAGCCTTCTGGTCACCGGAGTAAATGGAAGGAGTACTGAACTTTGCGTTCGTATTTTTAATTTTATTTCATTTTATTGTCACTTTTCTCCTCACCTATTATCTTATTTTATTTCATAACGCCTGTTCTCACATGTCTCTTTCTTTCCCACTCGCTTCTTATGATTATAACATCCACAGACGTCGACTACTATGGTAAAATACTGCACGGACATGAATATAGGTGAAGAATGACCTCGCTGTCGACGCACCTTTTAGTCCCAACACTAATTACACAATTCCATAATTGTGTACATATATGTTTATAACAATTCACTCACTCTTTGAGGATATTTTACGACCTTTCGAAAGCATTTGACTGTGTGGATTATTAGATACTGTACCTCAAACTAAAACGAATGGGTATAACTGGAAGTGCGTTGGGATGGATTGTATCGTTTCTCTCAGATCTGTCACAAACTGTTGACGTAGAGATGACTAACGAAAAAGGAGTAACCATGAGGTCCAAGTCTTCTTCAGCCAAGTCAACTGTCGGTGTCCCACAGGGGTCAATTTTGGGTCCGCTACTTTCTCTATTGTACCTAAATGGCCTGGCAAATGTGTACACAGATGGTAAGCTCATCCTCTTAGCTGACGACACGAGTCTTGTAATCTCTGCTCCTTTTGTAAATCAAGTTACAATCTTCGAGAACAAAGCTGCAGCAAAGATTCTATTCGTGGTGTACTGACTACAGACTGCTAAAACAACCTGTATGCAGTTCCATACGCTTCAAGACAAGATCACCTCAGGCCCATTGATTCTGAATAGCTCAAGTGTGACGATGTCAACGAGTACGAAGTTTCTTGGCATCATGGTTACAGATACATACTTTGGACTGGTCGTGCCACGTGGAAATGACAGCAGTGAAGAAGGTACTAAAAGGATTTTGTATGCTTAGAAGCCTGTGCCGAGTTGTCTTTCCAGAAGTGCTAGGCATGCCTTAATTTGCTCACGCATATTCGGACCTACAATACTGAATCACATTTTGGGGCCATTCTCTTCATGCCAGAAGGCTTTTCCTGCTGCAAAAGCGAGCGATAAGAATTATTGGTAATGTTAGTAAGTAAACAGCTTGTAGACCTCTCTTCAAATCTTATGTATTGCCTACCCTACCCTGTATTTTTATTTTCAAGTCCATCGTTTGTGTAAAAGATCATTTCAAGTCATTTCAATATAACCATGAAATCCAACATGATACACGACGTCGTAATGACCTACGTGTGGACAAACATGGGCTCATGCTGTTAAGAAAAGACCACAATATTTCATGTCACGTTTGTATAATAACCTACCAAAAGATATAAATCGATTTCCATCATACGTATATTTGAAACAAGAGTGAAGAAACCGTTTTGTGAAAATGAATATATATGTGTGTGTGTGTGTGTGTATGGACTCACTAGAGGCAGTGCGCAGCCGTCAATACCCAGGTAACCGTGAGCAACTGTCCAACGCAATGATGATATCGTTTTCCAGGTACATAATACTGGACAGATACCTGAAATCAAAGGGTTATCAAAGTATGAAAATATCAACTAATAAATTGAAATGTATGAACTATTGTACAATTGGATCTCATTGGTTCATCCTTCGTCTCGATTGAGTAACAATGATTGTGAATCAAGATTTTGATGAGAAGAAGGTTTCTCGTGTGACGGAAAGGATAGTAGGAAGGAAGCGGTCTTGACCTTTATTTCGGGAATCATCTCAGCATCAGCCTCCCGGATTATATGAATCAAGCGCGTTATCAACTGAGCTGCATGTCCCGCCGTATCTATATTTCACATATAGTACGCACATATTGACTCCTGTTGAAACGTACCTATATACCTGAATGAAATCCATATCATATATATATATATATATATATATATATATATATATATATATATATATATATATATATATATAAATATATATATATATATATATATATATATATATATATATATATATATATATATATATATATATATATATATATATAGATATATAAATATATATATATATATATATATATATAGATAGATAGATAGATAGATAGATATATATATATATATATATATATATATATATATATATATATATATAATATATAAATGAAATGTGAGTGATAACTTACTTCTAACGTATTACGAATTGGAGCACCATCAGCAATCTTTTCATCCTCCGCTTTTCTTCCTAGGAAAACAGTGATGCATTCATTAAACTTGATGAATGAATGAATATTGGGGTTTTAAGGCGCATCGACAGCGAGGTCATCTAGCGCCTGTTGAAATAAATGGATATAAAATCAAATCACTAATTTCAGTTTGGAATTGGAGGTGAATTTCGAATTTGGAATGAATGAATATTAAGGTTTGGAGGCGCATCGACAGCGAGGTCATTCAGCGTCTGTCGAAATAATTCACTGAACAAAAAGGTGAGTAGTGTCATATAGAGGTGCAAGTGAAATTTAGATGAGAACACATCAATATATGAAACTAGGATTAAACTATTACTGAAGACTTTGGTTTCGCCGTCATGACGTATTCAATTTTCAGAACCAGTCCCTCACATATCTTCGATCTTGGATTTTTCTACGGTAGTCGTTAGTGCCCGTTAGTGCCGTGAAATTTTTCGTTAGTACCACTTTGGTTTTGCCGTTATAACGCGTAACACGTATAATGGACCCTCACATGGACAACGCTCTATAACGTCGAAACCAAAGCGCTACTAACGATTGCCGTTGAAATTTTCAAGATCGGAGATAAGTGAGGGGCTGGTTCCGACAATTGAATTTGTCATAACGGCGAAATCAAAGCGGTACCAACGAAAAATTTCACGCCACTAACGTATGCTGTTGGAAAATTTTCAAGATAGGATATATGTGAGGGGCTGGCGTGAAGTTGGCCCCTCACATGGACCACGCGTTATAACGGCGAGACCAAAGCGGTACTAACGAAAAATTTAACGCCTCTAACAAAACACTAACGAATGGTGAAATAATATCTCTGACATGTGAGGGGCCAACTTCACAGACGTGAAGTGAGTTTGTTGCCTTTTATCCATTCCAAAATTTCACCAACGCGTCAACCGATCGAAGTGAAGTAAAAGGCAAAATACTCATGACGAGTTAGGAACTAGAGCTAGGGTTCCGGAAATTACCGGAAAAGAGTCGAAATTCGGTCCGGAATCAAGCTAACCGGAAAAATAAGTGTTCAACAGGCCATGATTACTGAGTAGTAATCAATTATTGGACTTATAATTTCCATTATGGTTTCGGGTCTGTGTTTCTCTCTCTCTCTCACTCCATTAAAGTGTGCGCGTGAGTGTCTCACTGATGAAATTACTCATAAGTTACTTGATAACTACAACTAGCCTGGCCAGAACTATCACGTCAATCATCAGCCCTGTAGTATTCTAGTCTTTCTAGTATTCTAGATTTCTATTTCTAAGAGTGTGTGGAAGTCGACTCAGCGAAATATCACTGTTGTAGTGATAATCCTCGAACGGTATGAGATATCAAGATTATAATACTGAGAATCACAGATATGTTCGATACCTTCATAATGGTAGAAGTTATGCTGCTTTTTGACATTTGATACTTATTCTTGATGCCGATCTCTTGGGATAGACATCAGGAGTATTTTAAATCAAACCATATTCCACCATATATCTATTATGGTTTGTCGTTCCTCCACTCCTATTTGAGGGGGAGTTTGAACTGAGAACAAGTAATAAAACGTTCTCATTCTAGTCCCATGGGTGTGACCCTTCACAGCACACACATGTTCGGTTTTAACAAATTAGTGTATAACGTCTTTAGACACTGTAGACATAGTTTAGTCTTAGTCTTAGTTTAATGTATTAAGGTGTTCTCATCAAAATTTCACTTCCACCTTTATATCACACTTTTCACCTTTTGTTGCAACTTATTTCGACAGGCGCTAAATGACTCGCTGTCGATGCGCCTTAAAACTCTAATATTCATTCATTCAGGCGCTAAATGACTCGCTGTCGATGCGCCTTAAAACTCTAATATTCATTCATGAATGAATGATAATCTCATATCGCGTGATTATCAAATGTATACATTTTCAATTGTGAATGTTTGACCAATGTCATACGTATATAAAACGCACGATTACAGATAATATATTATGAAATGGTAACAAATTGATACAGTTTTTTGGTAATAACTTTTGAAAGGTACGAGATATCACAATTCTGATGAGCAATAAACACAGATAATGATCATGGCTTCAAGATGATATAAGTCATAACTATTCAAGTCATGTCGCATAACTGTCAAGCGTATACAGTTAAAAAATGTGTTCCTTCTAGATATTTCAACATATATCGATTATGGTTTGTCGTTCCTCCACTCCTATTTGAGCGCGAGTTTGAACTGAGAACAAGTAATAAAACGTTCTCATCCTAGTCCCATGGGTGTGACCCTTTACAGCACACACATGTTCGGTTTTAACAAATTAGTGTATAACGTCTTTAGTCTTAGTTTAGTCTTAGTTTCACATGGTGTTCTCATCTAAATTTCACTTGCACCTTCATATAACACTACTTACCTCTTGGTTCAGCAACTTATTTTGACAGGCGCTAAATGACCTCGCTGCCGATGCGCCTTAAAACCCTAATATTCATTCATTCTAGCTGTATACGCTTGACAGTTGAGTGACATGACTTGAATAGTTATAACTTATATCGTCGTGAAGCCATTATGATTATCTATGTTTCTCACGTATTAAAATTTTTATATCTCGTACCTTTCAAAAGTTATTACCAAAAAACTGATATTTCGCTACATCGACTCCCGTGAACTCTTAAAGCTAAATTGACGATTCATATGGTAGGCCTAATCTAATTGATTATTCCTCTTGAGTTTTGCTAAAACGCTAATTATTCAATATTTTATCATTCAACTTGTTGCGTGACGATCTGACTATACTTACTTGTCCCGGATGTGAGTCCTTCCTTCTTGGCAGCCAAAGACTCGTTTGCCTGTAAATAAAACATTAATCCAATATTTTAATCAATTTCGTCACCATGTTCTTGTCTTTATTAGTCATAATTAAATTAAATTACTTATTTTATGTTTCAACTTCACGTGATTTGTATTTATTTTATTAAAGTTTTGTGTACGAATATAACAGAGTTTTTGACATTATTTCAATTTTCTACATATATACATTTTGAAAACAAAAAATTATGTCATAGAATGATTAAGTACTTACCACAAGCAATATAACAGTAAACAAAAAACTTCTGGAGAACTTCATTACTTCTAATACTATACCAAGAAGAATAAACTTATGAATCGATTGATGATGAACCACTAGATCAGCTACAGCCCTCTAGTCTAGCACGTCGAGTTCTGCCCGCCTCTCTCGATGTATCAGATGCAAGTGACGTCTCCGCCTGTAGAATACGTACGTACGAGTTACAGTACTCGTACAGTGATGTGGAACAGGCCTATACAGTGGCGTGCAGAATATATCAAACGAGAAAATACCCCGGAGAATATAATCTAATGAAATCTCACTCTAACATACCCAAATTTAGGCCCTATGCAATCATATCAGAATTATATTTCATCACAATTTAGTAGCCATCAAATGTAAGTATTTATGAAAACAAGAATGAGAACAAGTAACAAAACGTTCTCATCCTAGTCCCATGGGTGTGACCCTTTACAGCACACACATGTTCGGTTTTAACAAATTAGTGTATAACGTCTTTAGACACTTTAGACATAGTTTAGTCTTAGTTTAATATATATTGAGGTGTTCTCATCTAAATTTCACTTCCACCTTTATATAACACTTCTCACCTTTTGTTGCAACTTATTTCGACAGGCGCTAAATGACCTCGCTGTCGATGCGCCTTAAAACCCTAATATTCATTCATTCAAGAATATTCTATTCAGTAATGAATCCACCTGGATCTGACAACATTAAGACTGGCACATGAAGCTGAGTGGCTAACGCACTTGCTCCATGTGACCCGGGAGGTAGTGGGCATGTCGGACCCGGTTCGATCCCTGCCACCGTCCATCTTTACAGGGGTTTTTCGTGGTTTCCCTCTGTAGTCTAGGTTAATGCCGGGATGGTTCCCACAATATAGGTCACGACCGCTTCCTTCCCACTATCCTTCCCATTACCCATAAAAAAACATCATCTCATTAATCATCCATCCGACGCCAATAGATCTTAGTCATCATTACAGTGCGTCGTTAAACCTAATATAAAATAAAATAAAAATACATTAAGGTGCAAAGTGAATTCCGTCTCCCACGTTCTGAACATAGACCTACATAATCTCAGTTCATTAGTGACATCTCTGATCAGTGACATCTCTGATCAGTGACATCTCTGATCAGTGACATCTCTGATCAGTGACATCTCTGATCAGTGACATCTCTGATCAGTGACATCTCTGATCAGTGACATCTCTGATCAGTGACATCTCTGATCAGTGTCATCGTTAATAAGTTCATCTATCGAGGATCGTTCTCCAATCTTTATTCAAATGTCGCAGCCGACTCGAGCAACTATCTCATCTCCCCAAACTCGATTACAACAATTGTCTAGTTTCTTATGGGATGCTACCTCCTTCGTCCGCACCCACCCCGATCTCTTCCCTCTCAACTCCTCAACCCATCCTTACCAGACCAGAAACAAAAACTCCATCCACATCACATCTCACAATCTGTCCTTCTTCACCAACAGCCCTTTTCACCTATGCTCTATCTTATACAATCACTTGCCCTCCCACGTAATCCAGTCCCGCTCACTCAAGTCTTTTCTTTCCAACCTCAAAAGTTTTCTTATTTTAAATCCTTTCTATAATCTAAATGAGTATTTTTCGAACAACTATCCCTGATTCGCCCTCTAGCCTACTTCACATTTTAAACACCCCCGCTTCGTTATAAGTAGCGTTATCATTGCTTTACTCTTTCCTCAAGTTCCCTAGGATCCCCATCACCTTTTCTATTCTAACTATTAGCCTTTCATTACATAGTTTATTTAAATATTTTGAATAATATGAAGTCATGTTAAGGAATATAAAGTTCATATTTCATTATTCCTATAGGCTAGTCATCATTTTTCTTTTTTATAATAATTATTAATATCTTATCTCTAGAAGGTTTGGATGGAAGACCACTCTCTGTAGTGAACCCTGCCTATGTTGAACAATCATTGTATAGTTATTATTATATTATACCATATCATATTTTATTATATTATACAAGTATCGTTCAAATAAAGACATACAATACCTTACTTCAAGATACGATGATTATCAGCTGTTTCTCATGGGATTCATTCAGGTAGTTCGAAACACAAATCTAAATACCTGTACAACCAGTGTGGAGGAGGAAGAGGGACATAACCTCAAATGTAATTTCCGAATTTGTAAGGCCGTAGTCATTCGCGTTTATGGGTACTGGTAATTGAAAAATACGAGAATCTTTTATCTAAAGAACGTTTGGTCCTTTAATGTCTCAGCGATGAAGCGGGTTTTGATTTCAGCATTTTTGTGGAGTTATAAAAATATTGCCTACTCAAAAACTGTATTGTGCACCACAGCACGTGGCGATCTTAAACTAACTCATTACGGTAGATAAAACAATGACAATAAGAACGAGTGCAATAGGTATTACACAAAGAGTAGTAGGCCCACGAAATGTAAATCGATAAAATAATGAAGATTTATTATCACACGTTGTTGAAGCACAAGTGATGGTCACTGCAAACTGCGGAACGAGGGGTTAACAACTCCTGAAATCTGGTGTACACTTGCCATGAAATCTTGTTGAATCCCATAAAATCTCCCTAAAATCCCATGAAATCTTGTTGAAATCTTGTTGAATCCCGTGAAATCTCCCTAAAATCCCTTGAAATCTGAAATCAGGTGTACACCAAATTTACTAGTTGTTCACCCCTCGCTGCGAAATAATGAATTTTTTTTTTTTTTTTATGACATCAAAACTTGATACAAAATCATTGTTCCCAATTAAGGCAATGGATGAAAGATAGGATCGTTTGAACGGGCCACTACAAGGTCTCATCACTCCAAGAATAATTTCAAATATGAAAACTCATTAACAAACAACAGATCCTAAGGTAATAATGCCAGAGTCAGAAAAAATTAAATGGAAACTAAATTGTCAACGTCTGTATTTGCAAGCCGTCATAACACGTGCGAGCACGCCGACTTTCATCTCATCATTTTGGTTTGAATGTATTACGCTGATTGATCGTTACCTCCAGTCAACGGTGCAGTGCATCGCACAGCTGGGCTGGACTCCGGATAGCGAGCAAGACACAGTGTGAGCTTTCCTCGCCGTGTCGCATGGATCGGTCATCAAATTTAACATAGTGCTTTGGTTTTAACAAATTAGTGTATAACGTCTTCAGTAATAGTTTGGTCTTAGTTCCACCTATTGAGGTGTTCACATCTATATTTCACTTGCACCTTCATATAACACTACTTCCCTTTTATTTTTTTCCAGCAACTTATTTTGACAGGCGCTAAATGACCTCGCTGTCGATGCGCCTCAAAACCCTAATATTCATTATCATTCATTCAGAACTATGTGTTATGCTTCTAAAGCACATCACTTAAAAACACCAAAATTGCCAGAGGCATTGTTTGTCATGTGTTCAACAATCGGCCGATGTAAAATTTTAATAAATCCATGAAGTTAATAAAATAGAAGCCTCATCGTTTTCACCTGATGCAACGGTTCATCAAAAAATGCATAGTTGATATATTGTTGAACTCAGCAATAAAATACTGTGTCAAGTTATTGAGAAATATGTGTAGAATATTTGGTGAAAATATTGTTTATTCACGTCTTTCCTGACGTTTCATGGAAAGTGAAAAAATAATCAAAATTCAAAGACCGAAGCGAGAATCATGTCCCGGGAAAAATTTCGGATTTTTTTCATCGAAAATAGTTTCTTCAAATAATGTCTTTCTTCATTGCCAAGCTTAAAAAATCTTGTTATGATATACTGAAAACTCATAGTTCCATCTTAATATAATTTTGATATCTCACTAGGAAAACGCTATATACGCGTTGTTAGACGAGTGGATAGTAATAGTATGTCGACTTCATTGCCAAACTTTTGCCTAAATTCGCCAATAGGGTAACATTTTAGTTATAAATGGGTAAAAACGGCTTCTAGTGGTACCAATTTAGCACATTTCATGTTTTTTCTTCAAAATGGCTGACCCGATCAAGCTGAGAATTTTCAGAAATGTGTATCAAGATGTTATTCAACTTCACACAAATTTTCGCTTTTTTTGAAAATAAAAATGTTTTATTTTTTTTTCCGCCGTGTTATTCTAATGAGTATTTTTGAAATTTATAAAATTCATAAAAATAAAAGTTACCACCCAATAATGCCACAAAACTATACAGATCTAAGCTAGATGAGGAACCATAATGAAAAAAAGTTTGAAGTTGATAGCTGTAGCCGTTTGACCTGTGGAGAACCGACAAAAAAACATAAAAAAAAAACATAAAAACGAACACCAATTTTTTTCAGTATGTCAAATTGAATCCTCGCTAAAGCTCGTCTAATTATGTTTAAAACCGATCCTCATACCTAATAAACTCCCACGCAATCTTGTGGGAGAAAAATAGCTCATTATATTACTGGTAATGCTCATTCTAGTTCCATGGGTGTGACCTTTTACAGAACACACATGTTCGGTTCTAACAAATTAGTGTATAATGTCTTACTGGATAGTTTAGTCCTAGTTTCATTATTGAGGTGTTCCCATCTAAATTTCACGTGCACCTTTATATAACACTACTTACCTTTTTATTCAGCAACTTATTTTGACAGGCAGTAAATGACCTCGCTGTCGATGCGTCTTAAAACCCTAATATTCATTCATTCAGAGAAAACAAACACTATGCATGACACGTTGATAAGTGAGCCAATTTTATACATTTACATATAACACACATTCTTCATGCAAATATTTGATATCACTGGGGACAAAGGTGAGCCCATATGCGCTCCAAGTACTTATACTAGGAAAACGCGGGATGCGCGTTGTTAGACGAGCTTAGGGGTATAGAAATCTAGAATGAAAAATAATTTGTCAACCCAATCTACATCTACAGACCTTGGATCACTCCAAACGTTCAAAAACCTTACGAGAATCAGTTATGTCACGGCCTTCCTCTTCATTCATTTCAATCGTTTTGAATTAATTGCTGACACTTGTTGCTATAGATTCAATTGGTTCCCGTAATAGCCTAAATTGATGGGAAAATGCATTATAAATGCGTTTTCTTCGTTATTTCTCATCCGATTGATGCAAAAAATCTCTCAAAATGTGCTTAATAGTTTCCTTTATATTCGGCGAAAATTTGAGAGGTCTTGAAAAATTTTGATTTTTCAAGTATTTTCCTCCGGGTTATTCTAATGGGGATTTTTGAAATTTCTAAAATTCATAAAAAAAAAAGTTACCACCCGATAATGCCACAAAACTATACAGATCTAAGTTAGATGAGGAACCATGACGAAAAAAAGTTCGAAGTTGATAGCTGTAGCCGTTTGACCTGTGGAGAACCGACAAAAAAACATAAAAAAAAACAAAAAAAAAAAAAAAAAAACATAAAAACGAACACCAATTTTTTTCAGTATGTCAAATTGAATCCTCGCTAAAGCTCGTCTAAAAATTCACGTCGATACATGAAATGTGTGGAGGTTAGTCAGTGTTGAGTTGGTTGAAGTATCGTGGTCTTGTGGTTTCAATCTATTTTCAATGATGTCCAAAGCCTCGTATACTGGAATTGGCGAATTTGGGTGAAAAGCGACACTATACACTATCACTAATTTAATTTGTGCTTTTTGTATAATGATCAATTTGACATCTGCTGTCAAGGGAAAGAAGTAATCATTGCCCAAGAGACTTAGTTCAAAGTGGAAGATATCAACATTCGTGTGTTTATACTGAAAGACTTTTATCTACGGCGAAAAATTATGGTCACAGACAGCGCAGTCCTGGTGTTGAAGACCATTAGTTTTTAAATAATCAAAATGGGGTGGTAAGATCGCCCTTGTGGTGCCTTAATTGGGGAACAATGATTTTGTATCAAGTTTCGAAGTTATTAAAAAAAAATATATATATATATATACACTATAGGATAGCGGATACACTAGCGGATACAATAAAATTATTCTATTCTATTCTGCATCCATACTTACTAGTGACATATCTTTTTCAATCGTACTATCTTTCAATATTTCATGTGAGTGGCTTGAATTCTTAACGTATGATGCCGCATCTTTCACGTATATATGACTGGAAATATTCGGCTAAATGTCTTGCTAGCTCCTGAGTAGAGAGCCAAGGCTGATGCAATCGATCGAATAAGAATACTTTATTTGTGAATGTTTGGTAATCCGTATAGTTCAAGTGCAGATGGTGATATTTGTCTAGAAATAATCGTCTTTAGACTTCTACCGGAATGGGATAATTGTTTGAATGAATATTAGGGTTTTGAGGCGCATCGACAGCGAGGTCATTTAGCGCCTGTCAAAATAAGTTGCAACAAAAGGTGAAAAGTGTGATATAAATGTGGAAGTGAAATTTAGATGAGAGAACCTCAATATATATTAAACTAAGACTAAACTATGTCTAAAGTGTCTAAAGACGTTATACACTAATTTGTTAAAACCGAACATGTGTGTGCTGTAAAGGGTCACACCCATGGGACTAGGATGAGAACGTTTTACTACTTGTTCTCAGTTCAAACTCGCACTCAAATAAGAGTGGAGGAACGACAAACCATAATGAATATATGTTGAAATATGGTTAGGTTTAAAATATTCCTGATGTCTATCCCAAGAGATCGACATCAAGAATAAGTATCAAATCTCAAAAAGTAGTATACTGGAAGAAGATGATTGCACAAACAACGTCATCTTGATCAGACATGTATATGTCCTAATTGAGGCAGTTTGAAAAATGATACTGGTAACACGACGACTTCATCGTCTCACGCAAACAACGATGCAGATCCACGAGCATGTCGAATGAGATCCAATAGGTTCGATAATCTTAGAAAGCTGAATATGGTATCTATCGATTTTGAATTTAATTGTTTATCAAAAGTCTCGTTCTCACTACTAAGTAGGTTATTGGATCTTTTTCTTTAAATTTATAGGCCTTGACGGATGAAAAATTGATCATCTCAGATTTATAATCGGTAATATCCAAGGCAACAGTTGCATTTCCTTTGTCTGACGATAGAACTATGATATCCGCGTTATTTTTTAACGGTTTTATAACCCCAAGCTCATCAAAAGAAATTTTCTCTTTCCGAGGCTTGGCTTATTTAAGAATTCTTGCAGGCTCTTAGCTTACTGTTGCAGCATCAGATTTCGATAACTTGACCATAGAGGTTTCGATATTGCATTTAATATCTTCAATGGTACCGTATGCATCGCGGTGATCAAGTAAAATTGAACCCTTTCTCTAGAACTTTGTAAGATGAATTGTCAAGTTGGAAGTTGAATATATTATAATCAACAGATAATGAATCCAATTCTCCCACTGATGTCATTTGTTTATCAATCAAACCTCCATATTTTCTCATTTGTCTGTCCCTTGTGATATACTAATTCGTGTCTGCTCTTTCTTGAACATTCTGTTTATTGAACAAATGTGCATCAAGTTCAAATTCAAGAAACGATTAATTTCTTTTATTTCGTTTATACGGCTTCTACTGCGCTTATAATAATGGTAGATCCATTATCTGTAGTTTATAATTAGGAATAATAAAATCACATCATAAAAGATTGAATGACTGCCGAAAGCGAGGATCACAAAAATAGATTTCAATTGGCTGTTAAGCATTGTTTCGTGTCATGAGCATAGTTTTATGAGTCAATATAATTGATTATTGATTGTTCACATTTACTGTTGCGTTAATTCAATGAATACTAACGAAAACACTTGGTTATTGGATATTGTAATTGCCTTTGCGATAGTCAGATTTTTTTGTATCGTTCAATGATTCATAATTCGAATTAATATAGCATTCAAGACGAGAATAAAAATTGAAAATTGAGATTTTCTTAAGAATATGAAGAAAACAGATTTTTGATGTGACTGTTGATTGATGAAGTAATTTCTCAAAACTATTTCTGATAACTTACAACCTGGCCGAAAATTGATTTCACGTTTTGGGAAAATCCATTTTTCATTCGTACGGAAACATTTACGTGTTTGTCTGTCTCATTTTGATATTCTCAATCCTAATAAAATACCATTCAACATTGAAGTTATATAGTTTCTCGATTAAAGAAACAGGGTAAATAGCTTGTACACAATTTTTGGTTCATACATGACGTATATACGTTGCCTATACGTTTATCGTTCCAATATATATATATATATATATATATATATATATATATATATATATATATGATCTTTCTAGAGTTGTGGAAAGAAATAATCTGTTGGAACTTTGGTAGACTGTGAATTTGAGTTTACAGCTGATCTTGACAGTGAATATATTAAACAATGAACTTTCCCATAATTTATGAGTTTTTATTATAGACATTACTGCATGAGTACTTGGCTGAAGACAATTACATGAGAAAAAAAATGTACAGATTTGTCATATAATATATCAGTAATGTTGATGATAGGCCTACTGCTGTAATCACACCACGTCACCTGTTCTCCATGCTTATTGACATGTAGCTTGTACTTGACGTTAACAGTTTCACCTTCACTTTCTACACACCTCACGTAATACGATACATGATCTGCGCACCCAATTCGTCCTCGAGTCGACAAGAAGCGAGATCGATTCAAGCTTTTTTGATTCTCCGTTCTTCATTGGAATCTTACTATATCCGAGTGTTATTCATTTATGAAGTATTTCCTTTCCTTCGAACTCGATGCTGTCTTCAGTCAAGCACATTTCATGCTGTCTCGCAGTTATGCCTCTCTTATCACCAGTCTCAATTCCGGTTCATAACTTGACGGATGTTTTTTTTTTCATTAACCCTTCACCCCGTTGGCAGTTTGATAAGTAACTGCTGTTGAGCTAATAGAGGTCATCTGGGCGCAAAGCATCATGGGTGATACCGTACTAACTGCGGTGAGGTATTCACACCGCAGCCTTCTTTATTCAGATATTTTATATAAACTGCCTTTATATGCTTTGGGGTTATGTTAGGTTGTGGTGGGTCTAGATGATGGTTACGGTTAGTAGGGCAGGGCATCTAGGCTACTATAAAATTGACTCCCATAGTCGTCAACGAAGCAAAGATAAAACTACTTCCACAACTCAGATTATGCCTTATTCAGATATCTCGCTCATCTTACAACGCATATGCTGCGTTTGCCTAGTTACGAACAATTGACGAGTGTATACTGAGGTCGTAACATAATTTCGCACCTGCCGTACACATCTCTCCGTAACACAAAACGACGCGGCTGACTATAAAATTACCTAAAATAAATTCAGATACCAAAAACCATGGACAGACACATTTTCCACACCACTTTAGGTTAGAGAGGAACCTGGAGGTATGGTCACGGAGCGTTGCCGATGTTCAACGCGCTGGCTCACCAGTAGACTTACGGCACAGGATTGTGTCAAATAAGTATTTGATTGAACTGAGTCTAGGCTCTCAGAACTTTTCGTGAGAATGTTGTGTTCATTCTTTCATGTGACTGACGGTTTCGGTAACTTCAAGTCCAATATTTGTCAGAATTGATTTTAGAAATCAATTATAATTGATTATTGCATATAATTATTACAGTTATTTGTCTCTGATGGTCAAATTTCAGTGGGCACTGTAACATGGTAAATTGTGTCAGTGCAGGTAACGAATAATCTGTGAATCGCAGTAGAATCGCATATCGTGGAGAAACCGCTGCCTCGACAAACTTCTTCACAGATTTTATTATAGCAAGAAAATTTGTTGTAGAACGGTGAAAATCATCTTTGTCCTGTAGATATACCAAGTTAAGTAGAGGACTTGTCGTTTCTTCCATGAACAAATTACCTCGACAACATAAGTATGTGCCGTGGTTCTTTTCTCTATGGTTCTTACTAGGCATCCACCCAGCAGAGCCCAGCTTGCCGTCTCTAGGTTAGTGTACATGGGTACCTCTTTCGGATCTCTGATGGCCGCTAGAATCCCCGCTGTGTATTTGTCGAGTGTAAGCGGCTAGTACCTCATACTTCTGGTATGTCAATTGCTCTGAATAGTAAAGGACCAGTAAGTGTTTTGGCCCTGGCATTGTGATATTTGCAGTAGGCCTATCACTAGCAGTTATCACCCAAGATTTTAATGTCTTCTTTACTACACAGTGTAATGCCCTCGAGTCTTTTATATCGCTAGCGCCTTTTCGTACTCGAATTAATATCGCTTCGACACTGGATCACTTGACAGATTTCTTGTTATAACAAAGTGAAGAATATTCTCTAGAAGGTACGTCACACATTCAAAAGTGTGCTTGGCAGATAACTCGTGTGCCTTTATCACCTTTCCAGTGAAACCTCAAAGGCCTGCCTTTTTCGACTCCAACTGCACCTCCTCCAAGTAGCATGAGAACTCGTCATTGAGCCAACGAAGTCGCTATCGTCACCAGCATTACTGAAGTCAACTTTGTTGGGATCTTTTTGACATAAATGCTGGACACGGTCGCTGGCACCATGAACGCTTGAAAACTTGTTCATTGTTTGCATGAAATGTACAGTTGGTGATTGCATCTTTATGCCACTGTGCTGCAACTACCACCTCATACCATCACCCTCAACACCATCATCTCGCCATCTGCCATCACCATCACGCCTGTGCCTACAATGCCAACAAAGCATGCCTACAATCATGTGCTGGCATGAACTCGACAGTTGCCTTTACAGGTTGAGAAAGAAATTGGAATAGCTCGTAATACATGCATTTCCTTCAAATAAGTGGGAAAGACGTGTTTTGGGATCAAAAATCGTAGAGGTTTCACCACAAGGTCCCACTACATACGATAAATGTATTTTATATATTTAGAGCTGATTATACCTTCGATATCTCTATCTAAAAATCGAGAGCGGATATTTTTACGGCACGACAATGATCGAAGCTCATAAATAGAGGTATTGTTGATCTCAAAGGGTGAGGAATACTCGTCTTTAGGTGGCCACCTTCCAAGTCCTTGAACAGAGCTACACTTTGACTTGTGGTCGTCTGGCACTTTTCTCTGGATTAAAAACCTACAGGTCTCAATGTCTACCATAACTTTCTCATTTAATTCGCACAAGTTGAGTCCTTTGATGGTCTGCGTCATGAAGTAAGCTCTTGGTATGGTGTAACGATTTGTAAACCCGTGCACAACAAAACAGAGTAGCTAATACCGGCTTTGTCCGGATTGGGAGCCTGGACCTAGCGAAATACATGTTTTTTTCATCAAACTTTCATTCCAACAGCAGATACTGATGCTGCCCTGATGTATCTACTATGTGGCGATCACATAAATATAATTATAATCCATACACATTTAAGATCTCAGAAACAATCACAGTCATATCATAATATTACGTGTTGATGTTATTCATAACGTTGTCATAAAATACAATATCCAGAAGTGTCAGTAACACGAATATTTAGCATGGGGCGATCCGTGCTCCGACCTTCCGGCGTGTACTGAGAAACGTCATGCGCGAGTCGAACGAGACCTCGTATGCGAGACGGTCAGACCTTCGTATCAATAATATACTTAGACTATGGTTTGTACACATCTGCTCGTAGGCCTGTACGTACTAGTACCCAGTACTGCGACTCGTAGGTACGTATCCTACAGGCGGAGACGTCAGTTGCATCTGATCCATCGAGAGAGGCGGGCAGGACGTGCCAGAGAGCTTTATCTGATCTAGTGGCTCTGTAGTTCATTATCAACCGATTCATTAGTTGATACTTCTCGGTTTATTATTACAAGGAATGAAGTTCTCCAGAAGCTTTTTCCCTGCTGTTATATTGCTGGTGGTGAGTATACGATTGTTATGTAACACTAGATGAAAGAATTCTAAATTTTTCCCTCTTTTCATAAATCAATAAAAATAAATAATTGATATTGAATAAATTGAGAATTATTGAAAATTATGGTTTTATAATCGAATATAAATATTGAAAAGGTGGAATGAAAATCATAGACTAATCCGTTCTAGTATGTTCTAAAGAATGAATCAATATTGTCTTATGAAGTGTAAGTATGATGACGACTTTGATTGGATCATTATATTCATTATTATTTCACAGGTGCATGAGTCCTTGGCTGCTGAACAAGGTGGAAGAAAGTCTGGAATTGGTACGTTTTCAAATTGGTGCAACATAATTCATGAGTGACGTATAAAATTTTTGGTATATTCTAGCCAAACAAGGGAATTATCACCATATCGCCATAAGGATTGGTGTTCTGAAAATATATGGTAATTTTCAAAACACGCCATATGGGCCCCAATTCTATAACTCTGTTATAAAATGATAGTGACCCATTCTTGTTTCATTCCGACGGTTCCGTATACTTCAACACGGTGTATCTCATGAGCAGAAACTCTTTCGTCGCGCTTTCATTTCGTTTACAGATAGAGAATGAGTGTCCTTGAGAATTTGATGAGTCAAATACTAGTGACTAAAATGACAAGTGTCAGTTCTGACCTTTCACCTAGTTTAGTTTTAGTTTCATATATTGAGGTGTTCTCATCTAAATCTCACTTGCACCTTCACATAACACTACTTACCTGATTGTTCAGCAACTTATTTTGCCAGGCGCTAAATGACCTCGCTGTCGATGCGCCTTTTATTTATTTATTCATTCAATATCCCTAATATTCATTCACCTATAGAATATTTGTTTTCATACGTCTCAACAGTTTGAAAATACATGATATAAGGTGGAATATTGATGCATAGATATAGTTCAAAAATAATTCGCATATTAGATGACTTCACTGATAATACTGTAGATATCATAATTAAAATTGGAATTAAAATTGTGCTTTAAATTTTGGAGCATATTACATCATTCATGATTATATGTCATTTTGATCATGTAGATTTCTGTTAACTGAAGAGTATATATGATTTAAATTTTATTTAATATATTTTTATTCCGTTTCCTTCTGGGAAATTTGTTAGAGTTGTTCGAGAGGAAGATTGTTCCAGCTACGGGCAGCTCTGCCGAGGAAGAAAAGCAACCCAAAGTATATGTGTGGTCTTTTATTCCTGTTTCGAAGTCTTTCCAATCAAGGTCTTTGATTATATTCGTAATACTGTGCTTTGATTCCTTCAGGATCGAGTTCCACTGTTTATGGTTGTTTGCGACTTCGCGAGCAGCATATTTTTGAAATGCATTCATTTCCTCATTGAGTGATGAGGTATGAAAGCATTTGAGTAGTACTCAAAGTTTTGGCCGAATTGAGCATTTGTGGACAGGAGTTTTGATTTTCTTCGTAGCATCTTTCAAATTACGTATGGTAGAATGTAAGTTTCTCTCTGACACACACACACACACACACACACACTTGTCACATTGGAGACATGAGGCTTCCAGCTCGTCTTGAATCATAATGTTTCCCCCAAATATTCATGATTGGATGAGCGAAACGAAGACTCAATTTCACCATACTCGGAAAAAGGTGATTTTTTTCGCGCTCCACAGGTCAAGGGAAAATTCTGAATCAGTTGAAACTTGGCATACACAAGTGTCCTTATCTAATTCGATACTGTATAGTTTTGAGGCGCAATCGAGTTAACCACTTCTGAGAAAACTTATTTCAAAGTTTTCAAAAATCTCATAAGAATAACCCAGAGGAAAAAATTCGTCAAACATGTTGACTACGAGAGAATTAATATTCTCAGGGAATTTCAATATGATAATTATACATATCATTTCAAACTTTCAGTTGAATCAGATCAGCCGTTCCGATGTAAACAAATATATAATCAATTTTTTTCATC
The DNA here is from genome assembly GCA_964007535.1 of Brachyptera risi. NCBI lineage: Eukaryota > Metazoa > Arthropoda > Insecta > Plecoptera > Taeniopterygidae > Brachyptera > Brachyptera risi. The sequence continues at coordinate 15,866,824 of OZ023335.1, read as the reverse complement.
ACTCAAAGCTACTAGGAAACGCGTTATGTGTTGCCGCGTCGATGGATGAGCTAGAAAACATCAACTCATCTTTGGGTTGGGTATAATATATATCCACCTTGAGATCCAAAAAATGACGTCACTGCCATCCTATTTTCTGATTAATTACTATGATAATAATGAAGGCTTTGTTTTGATCGTTTCAAATTAATTGGTGACACCTGTTGCTTGGATTCAATTGGTTTCTCAATAGCTCTGAGTGATTTGAAAAAATTGGATCATATATTTTTTTTAATCAAAACGGCTCATGCGATTTGACTCGAAGTTTGAAATAATGTGTATAATTATTATATTGAAATTCCCTAAGAATTTGAATACTCTCGAAGGAAATAGTATTCGCGAATTTTATTCTCTGGGTTATTCTCATGAGATTTTGGAAATTTTGAAATGAGTTTTCTCATAAGTGGTTCAACCGATTGCGCCTCAAAACTATACAGTATCGAATTGGATAAGGACACTCGTGTATGCCAAGTTCCAACTGATTTTGAATTCTCGTTTGACCTGTGAAACGGGGAAAAAAGCCCCTTTTTTCGAGTATGGTGAAATTGAGTCTCCGCTTTGAATTAAGATACCAATTAAATCCCAGCAACAGGTGTCACCAATTGATTGGAAACGATCAAAACAAATCCTTCTTTATTATCATAGAAATTAATTGGGAAATAGGAGGGCAGTTACGTGATTATTCGGATCACAACTTGGATATATAACCAATTCAAAGATATGTAGATATATTGTTCAAGCTCATCCATTAACGCGGATACACATGACGCGTTTTCCTAGTTGATATGATTTTTTGATTTCATCATTCAGATTCTGTGTTGTTTGATTAGAGCTATTCCACTTGTGAAAAGGTGATTTTCAAACACTGTCTTCTACTACAGCTCATCAGTGTTGTCTTAATGACATTTAGCGTCATCCCATTTGGCTCAATCCACTTTTCTATGGTGTTCAAGTCTTCCTGAAGTAATTTGTCATCATTTATAGAGTGAACCATTTCATACATGAATTCATTGTTCCACGTGAGATTCATACATGGTATAATAATATATTTAATGATATAATATAATAATATTCTTTCATTTTTTTTATTGATTCAAATAAAAGCTTTATATCAATGAAGTGTACTCTTGTGAGGATCCACGAAACCATCATGGAGCTTATCTGCGTGGATAATATCAATTCACATCATACATAATTCAATGAAAAATAAAATACTATTTCTGGTAATAAAATATAATAACAATACAATGAAACACATTGACGAAAACGTGTAAGAAATAAACAAAATAGGATATACCAACAAAATTATATTTGAATTACAGTTGTTACTGAGTAGAAACAATGCAATCAACATAGTAAGTGAGAACTCGAGGAAGTGAATAAAATAACCGATTATACAATAATACAAAGTGGAAATAAAACAATTCACATACACGAGCTTAGAAGTATGAAGACTAATATGAGCCAATTAAATTAGATCAAATAGTAACAAGAAACGAGAGAAACTTATTATGATAATAATGATGAAGATAGATTAATAATATACAATCATACAGAATTGTACAATTGATAATTCAATCAATGAAGCCATTTGATAAAAATAATGATGATAATAATATTTTTTATTACCAGAAGACTGTACAGTTACAGACTGATAATCATCTATCAATAAAAATTGATGATCAATAATTAATACATGAGTTATCATCGATAGAATAGAACGATTTCGCAAACAGAAGTGTCTTTATGAATATAGGATTCGTTAGATTGATACAAACTGAAACTTGAACTAAACTTGGTCATCTAAACTAGAAACTAAAACTAAAAACTGAACCAAAACTTGAACCAAATCATCATCAAATAGCTCAATATTTTATTGTATTCCACACCCAATGTCATTTATGAACCAGGAAATAATATTATTCCTTGAGAATGTTGATTTGCTCACTTGGACCGACTATGTTCGTTCTGACACGTATTTTTCGAGCCGTTGGACAACCTCAGCATCAAGCTTCAACTCCGAGAATTTGTCAATGAACATATTTCAGGAACAACATTAAAGACCTTGGAGAAATCCATCAGGATAGCGTCAACTTGGTCGCCCTCATCAACCTAAGCTGGTGAGGACGGATGCATACCAATGATTTTTACAAAAACCATGCTGGTTCTTGTATGGCTAGTTAGAGTTTTTTCATGCATGGTGAATATTGTTTGATATCAAGCGTTCGAAGATCTTGCATACAATCGACGTCTTACTAATCGGACAGTAGTAGTTCAATGAATCCGAACTACATGCTGTCACTTTTGTATATAGGTACTACATTGGACAACTTCCTGTCATCAGCTAGACGCTGAGTATAAAGAAATGTGTTGAATATAGTGTTCATTCATGATACAACAGTATTGAGGAATGCTTCTAGAAGCTAGTACTAGTGGTATCTTTATTTTTAACAAGAATTTGCTATTCTTCATACAATTGTAGTCAACATGAAATACAGTAAAAGTTATATAATAGTTATGAATACTAGATTAACATTGGCACAAATCACATAAACCTCTCAACATTCTAAAGAATATCCCAGTACCTTACTATCTCTCTCTTATTAGGAACTAGTTTACCTTCTTTGATTAATCTCCAACAACCTCTTCTGAATACCTCTGGCTTATTTGCATCTCTTATTTGTTTGGGTATTCTATTGTAAATTCTCATACCTTTGGTAAAGATTGAATTATCTACGAAATTATTTCTAGATGCACTGAGATACTGTCTCGTCTGGGTGATGTTCTAGATTTCAGTTTTGTAATAATATTCGAGATACTCCTTCTTCACATATGGAAAGGTTATGATCATTCAGTTGATAAGGTAGTTCTCCATATATCTCCGGTTTATTATTCACCAAATTGATTTTGAGCTGTATTTCTCGCTATGGTGTACGGATAATTTGCCAGGCTTGACTGTGGGGAGAGGACAATTCGCCAGACAAAGTTTGGGGAAGAGGACAATTTGCCAGGCACAGTTCGATATATCGCAAGAGGAAGGACAATTTGCCAGGCGCGTGTTTTTAAACTATTACTTTTCAGCATACTCAATAATGTCATTTTGAAGTAATCAAAATATATTACCTTCATTCCATATCATAAAATGATACTCCAAACTATAACCATTGACGAATTAACTTTCAAATTTAAATTTTCACTTTCAATCAGGCCTATTACTTTCTGATTTTGATATTGTAATGTACTTTTTATATTGACTTGATCGTTCAACTTGTTCTTAATAATTCCAATGCTTGACTTGGTAGTTGCTATAGGTATTTATAAAGAATAGCGTCCACCATTCATATCAATTCATGTATATTTACTTGTTTGTATGTAGTGTGCATTTCCTAATCTTTTATTTTATATTGTAATCCACTTGAATGAAAATGAATAGATGAATGAATGAACAATTCGATCACATTTCTTGATTATCAATATGATGGAAAATATTTTATTTTTCCACTTCGTACAACTTTGAGCGAATACTGATAGTTTAAAAACACGCGCCTGGCAAATTGTCCTCCCCCCTGCAATATATCGAACTGTGCCTTGTCCAATTGTTTCCCCCCCAAACTTTGAGTGGCAAATTGTCCTCCCCCCTGCAATATATCGAACTGTGCCCGGCAAATTGTCCTCCCCCCATGATCTAGCCTGGCAAATTGTCCTCTTCCCCCTAAAACAGGTGCCTGTCAAATTGTCCACTGGCAAATTATCCTACTACCTCTTGCTATACTCCTCATTGACAGTATTTGCTTTGTCTGTTCCACTTCCTGCGTGGAACACATCAGACTTATGTCAATGTCAGAATGACGTTAAAATTTCCTGTTTCCGAGTTAATATATTCGTAGGAACGGAGCCAGCTATTACCGTGGTCAGTGGTATCTGAAAAGTTGATGTGTAATTTTGATAAGCTATTCGTTTGGTAGCATTCAACTAAAGGTTGTTTGACTTGAAGTTAATCCCAACTGATTTTCCGTGTGTGTATATACTTTGCTACACTCACGTTTGAGTGTGTTCACATGCCTGTTTGTAGAATGCAGTTTGTATTTTCTAGGGTAATCGGTAGCACAGAATATGTAGTAATAGAACATGAAAAAAAATAAAATAAATGAAGGGTACGATAAGAATGCAAAATATAGGAGATTGAAAATACCTATTCTGCTAATCTACACAATAAGTGACAATATGATATGTTCATTATTTATTTTATTTTATTAATTACAACAACTTTGGATCAAACATCTGGTGGTTGAGGATCGGTAGACATATATATATTGGTGAAGTATGTCGAGAAGAATGAGTATATCACGATATGTCTGCCTTATAGTTATATTAATTTATTTCAACTTTAATTTCTGATATGATTTCGAATTTCTGGCCCTAAAGTTCCGATCAATTATATATCTTTCACTTGAAAGAATGAATTAATTGTATTTCCAGAGAGAAGATCGACCGACCAAAATGAGGATGGAGATGCTTCCAACCTTAATATCTTTGAAGTAAGTAAATGTTTGCATATAATACAAATATTCGATAATCAGTGATAACCGAAAAGAATGCTCCTCAAAATGCGTCAAGGCCAACGGAAGGTGGAAAAAAAACTTTCAGAAATGAAAGATGTTCAATAAATATCATTGAATTTAGTTTCGACATCTCGATGAGATCTCACATGATTATCTCTGAGATTCTCTGCGAATGAATAGCAGTGAAGGTGAAGGTGAGAATCGTTTTTGCAAGGACGTGAGACACTACATTTTACTTCACAGAGGAGCCGGTCTTGAAGATTATAAAATAAATAACTTGATCAAACAATATATATATTATATATATAGATATATATATATATATATATATATATATATATATATATATATATATATATATATATATATTATATATATATATCGATATACCGGTGATACATAAAATTTCAAATTGAGAAAATGTAGACTGATTTCATCCAGCGTACGTACATAATTAGAACCTAGCGAACGAACCGATCGACCACAAAGCCGTGTTGATGAAGGCGTAAACTTCATCATCAAGTATAGTGGGGTGAACATTTTTATCTTACGTGAAAATCGTAATACCAACATTAAATATTTGTTACACTTACTAATTGGATAATAAGAAGTTAAGGTTTTGATGACCTCAAGCTGATTTCCAATAACTTCCAAGGTTATTGATTTCATCGAATCTAAATAATTAAGATGGAGTCAAATTCATAGTGTGAGGTTTCAAACAAGTGATTTTTATTCATTCATGTTTAAAAATCTTACAGATATGCTATAGATACATAGTGGCAAGATGCTTTAGTTGACTTTCATGTTCATTTGTACAGCACTTTTTTGCAGTCTTCCATTGTCTTGGCATTTCTTCCCTCTTCCTCAAGCTCATTCCAGTCCCTTATGGTTGTTCGGATGAATCCATCCTGACCCACCTTTGTGTATTCCCTCTCCACTTCCAATTCGATCTCCTCCCCTCGTACCTTTCAGTAATCCCTTACCTATTCAATGGCTCATTTCCTCCCAGCCAGTAAAGTTATTCTTTGCTTTAAAGAAATCACAAAACCCGCCCTACCTTCTTCCTTCCTCCAGAGATTATCATGCCAGTTCTTCAATCATTTCGCTTGGTCCTTCTAGCTCTTTCTCCTCCACTCCCTTTTTATTCCTGACAGTTCGCCATTTTCCAAATCTTAGCAGTACCCTCCTGGATGCAACTCTCTAGATATTCTTTATGGCCTCAACTAATCCTATGTCATGGGGGTCCCAGATACTACCATACGCCATTGTAGGTCCAATCAGAGACTTGTATGCCTTATCTTTTATTTCAATTCCTGTTCCCTTGAGTTGTCCCATAATAAAATTTAGCTATATAATCCCCTTTTTAAATTATTTCCCAACGTGGTCCCCTCATTCTGAATTTCCATGTGATGTATATTCCGAAATATTCATAACCCTTCACCTTCTCCAGTATACTCTTTCCCATTCTAAATGCTGAGCCCCCTTAATTATTTCGACTTCTGGAGAATTGGACCACCTTACTTTTTGCTATATTGAGTCCTATTTGGTTTGCTTTGACTCATTTGTTGATATTGTCTAGATCAGTTTTTAGTTGAATTTTATTTTTCTTACCCTCAATTTCCCTTTATATAACACTGTCATCTTCAAAAAGTATAATTTTTTATAGAATGCCTTATTCTGAATTATTGATGAGAATATTGAATAATATGGGTCCAACTACACTTCCTTGAGGCACTTTTGATGTGGTTACAACCAATTTCAGAACTTCTCTCCAATTTTAAATTCTTGTGATCATCTTTGTAAGAAAGCCTCTGCCCATTTGATGATATCCTGTTATCTGTACATTGTTGTAGCTTTTCAATCAACAGGTTGTACGGCACTTTGTTGAATGCTTTTTCAAAATCTGAAAATATTGCTTGAATAATTTCTCCCTTATCTAAAGTGTGAGTCAGTTCCTGTATGAATCCCTGTAGTTGTGTTACCCATGAATAACCCTTCCAAAACCCGTGCTGTCACTTGAAAATCCCTCCCATTTTATCTATAACTTTCTTAATATCTTAGTCAACTAACCTATCCATGATTTTACACACTGCTAATGTGAGACTCACATGTCTGTAGTTTCCAAAGTTCGCTTTTCCCCCACCCTTGTGTATTGGAATTATTACTGCTCGTTTCCAGTCCTCCGGCACAGTTCCAGAGTCTAGAGATCCAGTCCTCCGGCACAGTTCCAGAGTCTAGAGATTCAGTCCTCCGGCACAGTTCCAGAGTCTAGAGATTCAGTCCTCCGGCACAGTTCCAGAGTCTAGAGATCCAGTCCTCCGGCACAGTTCCAGAGTCTAGAGATTCAGTCCTCCGGCACAGTTCCAGAGTCTAGAGATTCTTGAAATATGCTTCTCGAGTATTGCCAATTTCAATTCCAGCTATTTCTATGAAGTTACTGTTGATTTTATCAAACCCTGGTGCTTTGTTATTTTTTAATTCCAGAATGATCTCCTCAATTAATCTCTCCGTAATCATAAATGTGTGCTCTTCTGTATGAGGATAATCAATATTTCTTTCATTTCATGTACCACCCTCCTCTCCCTGTATCCCTTCTTTTAACAACTTCACCGTAATATTTGTTTGATGCGTTAGTCTTCTACTTGTCACTTGTGGAACTCCTTTTTCATTCTTGTAAATTATTGTTTCAATGTCCTTGTTACTTCCTTTAGTGCTATTCATATATGTGTACATCTTTCCCTGCTTTTGTTCTCATAATGTTCGTCAAACATTCCTCAAAAAAGATGTCCTTAGCTTTCTTTTTCACCTTGTTGAGCTCCACTGAAAGCCTTTTTGCTTGTACATCCTCTTCTGTGCACTCATTTCTATTGTTACGACTACGTGTTTACCTATGCCATGGGGATGTATAGTGAGAGGGTAGTCGTAAGGGATTTTAAGGTTACAGATAAACTAGGTTGTTAGACCTTTGAACATTGGTTTATTGAAAGATAATTTTGAGTATAAATGCCGAAAGAGGTTAAGCACTAATAAACATGAATCTAAGAGAAGGTGGAACAAGAATGCCTGGGCTGGTTACTCCCCTTTCAATATGGGTTATTTGAATATCCGTTACAACAGAACGGCGTGGCGAGTCTCGTGGAGTGGTACCGAGGCGAGATGCTATCCCGGGACTCGAGCATCTTCCCTTTTTCTTCCCGGCTGCGTCTTGATGAGCTCCACTCCCGGAACATGTCCGTCCCTGTCGATAGTTGATTTCAGAGAGACCGACAATGGCGTTTCCGCGGAGTGAGACGCGTATGTAGAACAGCTGATCCACAAGTGCATTCACCTGGCTTTGCAAGCCATGCACTTTATGGACACACGAACGGATGCGAGTTGTCTACAGTTCTTTCCACTCGAGTTAATGTACCTATAGTCTCTTTATCCGATGGTGAAGTAGGAATGAGACTATAGGCTGCTGTCTACATACGCGGGGTCGCAACGATACTCCATTATCGTGGCACTATTATGTAATTTCCTACTCTTCTTTTTCATTGCTCGCATTTTTCGGCTGTAATACATCGGATCTGGATTTCTCTGTGATATTAGCTTTAGTTGGCACTTATGTCTCTATTCCCTTTAAACAAATACTTGGAGAACTTCCCCATTTTTGGGCTATGTCTTCCATCACTATTTCCCAGTTCCTTCTCCTATTTGATAGGAATCTTCTGAGGTCTTTTTCAGCCTTTTTGTATAACCAAATCTTTTTTCCTCCTTCTCATTGTCAACTAACTTCACTAAATTCAATGGTTGGAATTTTATGGTTACTTATACCGTTATCTACCTGCGTCCTCACCCAATTTTCTGGTGGTCTCAACAAGATTACATCCAAAAGGTTGCTACCTCTTGCCCTTCCCTAACTGTTTCCTGCCTCCTACTTGCACCTACTCCCCTCCTCCCAAATTATCCCCGGTAGATTAAAACTCCTACTGTGTTAGATTCCCTTCATCCTTTTTTTCTTGTATTCTAACCTTGATTCTCCCCAAAATGTAGTCACGTGGCCTGTGTCCCGCAATGATCATTGACCTCGCCGTATCCAACTCAACTTCTATTCCCATCAGCTGTACTTCTTTCTCTGTCCAAACGACCCTCTCTGCAACTTCTCTTCTACAACCCACCAATATCTCTCCCCATTTCCAATTATATCTCTTCCAAAAAAGCTAAAATTGTCCACCTAAATTTTGATATCTATTTATTCTTCGACTGGCCATGTCTTTACTGCTAAAAAAAAGTCTGGGTTCATAATTTCGACTGTTGTCCTGAATTCGTCCAACTTATTGCAGATACTTCTGCAGTTTATGAGTGATTTTAAAATTATTGGATGAGCGAAGCGAAGACTCAATTACACTATACCGAAAAAAAAGTGCCTGTTTTTTTTTTTTTTTTTTTTTTTTTTTTTGTTTTTTTGTTTTTTTGTTCGCGCTCCACAGGTCAGACAAAAATTCAAAATCAGTTGAAACTTGGCACACACATGAAACCCTATCTGACTTGATGCTGTATAGTTTTGAGGCGCGATCGGTTTAACAACTTCTGAGAAAACTCATTCCAAAGTTTTCAAAAATCCCATTAGAATAAGCCAGAGGAAAACATTCGTGAAAAATATTTCATCTGAGAGGATTCAAATTCTCAGAGAATTTCAATCTGATAATGATACACATCATTCCGAACTTTTACTCAAATCGGATCAGCCGTTTCGATGTAAAAAAATATATAATGTTATTTGTGTCAATTATTCAAAGCTATTAAGATACCTATTAAATCGAAGCAACAAGTGTCACCACTTGATTGTGAACGATTAAAACAAAGCCTTCTTTATTATTATATAAATTATTAATGTAAAATAAGATGGCAGTGATGTAATGGTTTGGATCTCAAGGTGTATATATATATATATATATAATAACCAATCCAAAGATAAGTTGATATGTTCCAGCTCATCCATCAACGCGGAAACACATAACGCGTTTGCCTAGTATAAGATGATCTGCCATTTACACAATTTTATTTCAACTCTTTACCTTGTACTGTCCTCACGTTTACCCCTGCCCATCCCTATTATACCTATTTGGATGAGCGAAGCGAAGACTCAATTACACTATACCGAAAAAAAAGTGCCTGTTTTTTTTTTTGTTTTTTTTTTTTGTTCGCGCTCCACAGGTCAGACAAAAATTCAAAATCAGTTGAAACTTGGCACACACATGAACCCCTATCTGACTTGATGCTGTATAGTTTTGAGGCGCGATCGGTTTAACATCTTCTGAGAAAACTCATTCCAAAGTTTTCAAAAATCCCATTAGAATAAGCCAGAGGAAAACATTCGTGAAAAATATTTCATCTGAGAGGATTCAAATTTTCAGAGAATTTCAATCTGATAATGATACACATTATTCCGAACTGTTACTCAAATCGGATCAGCCGTTTCGATGTAAAAAAATAAATAATGTTATTTATGTCAATTATTCAAAGCTATTAAGATACCTATTAAATCAAAGCAACAAGTGTCACCACTTGATTGTAAACGATTAAAACAAAGCCTTCTTTATTATTATATAAATTATTAATGTAAAATAAGATGGCAGTGATGTAATGGTTTGGATCTCAAGGTGTATATATATATATAATAACCAATCCAAAGATAAGTTGATATGTTCCAGCTCATCCATCAACGCGGAAACACATAAAGCGTTTGCCTAGTCTTATAACATTGCCTATTAGTTTTTGCCTATTCTCTATCTTGTATAGTAACTTCCAGTTTTTGTCTTATAATCTTGTCTTCCACTCTTCCCATCAGTTCGCCCAACTTTATTGTCTCCCATTGATTCAGATGCACCCCGTCGTTCTTGAAATCTCTTTCCTGAATCCAACAGTTAGTTTCAGTGTAGACCACGTTCTCTTCCAAGCACACTCTTTCTGTTGTGTTATTAACTCGTCCACTGCTTCTTTCTTTTCTCCCTCATGTGACACAATATCACTTACAGCAACCTTGTCGTGACCAAACTTCTTCTCTGCCGTAACTATAAGTTATTTCATTCCTTTCTTCTTGATGGCTTGTCCAACCCATCTTCTTTGCATCTCTTCCAGATCGTTTCCACCTAAAAGTAAGACCACTCCTGTCCCGTTGACTTACTTTCTTTCATTGCTTCAATAACCGTATTCATTCTGCCCACCCCTATTCTAGGTCTAACCGTCTAACATTCACTTTTACATTGGCCCCCACACTTCCGCTTGCACCGCACACTAAAGAGCTTTCCAGAAGCAGAACTTTATTTATGGCTCTGTCTTCATAGTCTAACAGTTGCAGAGAGATCAGAGGATCTCAGCCACTGCCAATCTTGTTTTTCTCTACCAATATGCAATCCTTCTCTGTTTCTCCCCCCCTCTTTGTATAATTCACTTTCCTACAATGTTCACATTGCCTCTCAGTTTTCTCACACTTTATCTTCAGCTCCTCTATCTCTTCCATCAACTTCTCAGCTATCTGTTAACATTTTGCAGTCTGCTCCTCTTCTGTACATTCCTTCTCTCTTTCTCTTCCTGCTGCACTGATGTCACACATGCTTTCACCTCCTTAACTTCAGATAAGCATGCACGACACACCCACTCAACTGCTTTCAGCATGGACCTCTCTTCTTTCTCGATACTCAGTCTTCATCCCTTATTGCACATCACACATTTGTAACTCATTTGTAAAAATGTTTTCTTTTGTGATTCCGTATTATTCATTACAATCTCTTTCATCAAGGAATACACTCTACACATCCAAGATCATACTTAATCTTTTCTTATTTGTGTCGGGAATTTTTCTTCACACCAAGATTGACAATGATCTTGGAAACAACTTTTTCTTCTGTTCAGATCACTGAGCAAATAATCTAATTCTTCGTATTGGCTATCTTTAGGCTTCCTTTTTCTCCTGTTTTTCTGTATCTTATTCATTTCCTTCTTAATGTCATCCAAGGCCATAATGAAACCGATAATTATCACAAACCATGGTATATAAGAAATAATTTGAAAAAGCTATATGTATCTGGATCAATAATACAGTATCACCGGTAGGCGGTATATATGAGTATAACCCGGCTCTTCCACTGGAAATATTGTTTTTCAATAACTCGATGGATTTGAATTTTGAACACAATTTTATTTTATATTTATTTATTATTTATTTATTTATTTATTTGTTGATACTCTACAAGTTGTACGTTGTACAGGTGGTAGGCTTTATTTCTTCAATATTTTTTCTTGTCCCATCTTGTTCCATTCTACACCTCCCCTCTTCAAAAATGTGTACTTTCCGACATCCTTCTTCGCCACCTTCACTATAACCTTCCACTCATGCTCGCCTCTAAATAACCTTCCACTCATGCCCGCCTCTAAATATATATATATATATATATATATATATATATATATATATATATATATATATATATATATATATATATATATATATCGAGGAGATATTTCCGCCAACTATTGCTCCGATAAAAATCTCACGTTGAGAAATCTACATTTGAGATCATCGCCAGGAGTGTAATGGAAGAGCCTCGTTCGGGGAGAACCGCCTGGTTGATTACGGAAAGCCCTACGCCAGGTGAGCATATATATACATATATATATATATATATATATATATATATATATATATATATATATATATATATATATAT
>OZ023335.1:15845813-15854314 GCA_964007535.1 Brachyptera risi | reverse complement strand
CAATCGACGGGGAGAGAGACCAGTTTGTTCACTGGTCTCTTGTACACTCCGGTAGGAGTGCGCAAGGTCACCACACGGACTACTTCGTCCGGGCCGGGATGTACATGAGTTACCCGACCGATAGGCCATGAAAGAGGGGAGCGTTGGGGTTCAAAAAGGAAAACGACGTCGCCTATTTGAAGATTGGGGGAGCCGCGCAACCACTTCCCACGTTGCATTTGGGAGTTCAAATACTCTTGGGACCAGCGGGTCCAGAACGTTTGGTGCAAATGACGAACGCGGTCCCAACGAGTCAAGATCGACTTGTCAACAGAAAAGTGCGATTCAGGGGGTGCGAGCAAAGACGTGCCTATGAGGAAGTGACCGGGTGTCAAGTAATCGGAGGACTCTTCGGGGTCCGATGCAGTGGCGCATAGTGGCCGACTGTTCAATACGGCTTCTATACGACAGAAGAGTGTAGAGTACTCTTCTTGAGTATATGCGTCGTCGGAAATGAGGCGATGAAGTAAAGCCTTTGCAGACTTGACGCCGGCTTCCCATAAACCACCGAAATTCGGAGCATGAGGGGGGTTAAAATGCCAGTGTATTTGGCGGGCCGAGAGGGCGTCAGAAATGGAGGTCTTGTCCTCGGATAGAAAAGCGAAAATCTCGCGAAGATGCCTAGCTGCTCCTACGAAGTTAAGGCCACAATCTGAATAAATATGCGCGGGAAGCCCTCGTCGCGAGCAAAAACGGTCCAGGCAAGCAAGGAAAGCTGCGGTGGTCAAGTCCGACACCATCTCCAGATGAACAGCTTTGGTGGCCATGCATATGAAGAGGCACAAATATCCTTTAGTGCGGGGCGCGTTTCGACGAGTACTAGTCTTCACGAGAAAAGGGCCGGCGAAGTCCGTGCCCACGTGGGCGAAGGCGCGAGAGAGCTGCACACGTGGGGAAGGTAGATCACCCATCGGGGGCTGCATGGGTTTGCTGCGAAACTTGTGACACGTCAGACACCGATGAATACGCTGACGTAACAGCCCACGGAGCGACACGATCCAGTACCGTTGTTGAATAAGGGACTGGACCGTTCGGGGACCAGAATGTAGAGAAAGCAGGTGATAGTGATCACAGAGTAGTGCTGAAAGATGCGCTTCCTTTGGAAGGAGGAGAGGGTGACGAGCGTCAGCGGGTAGAGACGAGTGACGTAGCCGGCCGCCTACCCTGAGAAACCCGGAGGGGTCGAGAAAAGGCTTGAGAGCTGCAAGGCTGGATTTGACTGGCTGATGGTGTTCTAGTTGACGCAGCTCGGTGAGGTAGTAACGTCGTTGAGTTGCGCGAATGAACAAGTCGAGGGCATCATTCAGTTCCGGAGGCGACAGCGGGCCGGTTGGAACAGCTGTTCGCGAACGCGTCGCCAGTAGGATACGAGCAAAACGGACTACGTGACCATAAACGCGTTGGGCCTTGCGTAGGCTTGAAAACTTGCAGAGATTGTCAAGTAGAGTGTCGACGGGGACATGAGCGTTGAGGCTGACCGTAGCAGGTTTGACCTCCGGCAGCGCAGTGTCCGATACGAGTGAAGGAGAACAGCGTGGCCACGACGCCGATGAGTCGTGCAAGAAAGCGGGGCCGGACATCCACAGGCGGTGGTTCATCAATTCTGCGGGTGTCAAACCACGAGAAGCACAATCAGCTGGGTTGTCAGCCGAAGGTACATGGGCCCAGGAGTCGGGAGACGAATCTTCGGTGATTTCCACTACACGGTTGGCGACAAATGTTTTGAGCCGGTAAGGAGGGGTGGCCAACCAGGCTAAAACAATAGTGGAATCCGTGAATAAATGCACCGAAGAGATGGACAAATCGATTTCAGAGTTGGAGACATCCTTTAACAGCCGAGTGAGCAGCACGGCGGCAGAGAGTTCCAACTTGGGTATTGTCAATGGTTTGACAGGGGCTACTTTACTTCGGGCACGCAAGATGCTGACTGAAGACGAAGAGGTTGGCGAGGCTTCGATGAGCACGTACAACACAGCTGCATAGGCTTTCTCGGAGGCGTCGCAAAACCCGATCAGTCGACGGAGTCCTGTGCCGTTGGAGAAGATGCGCGGAATCCTGAAGAGGGATAGTTCGTGCACTTCGGCGACGGCACGCAACCAGGCGTCACAGAGATGCGGAGGTAGAGTGTCGTCCCACGCGAGAGGAGTGAGCCATAGCTGCTGGAGGAACATCTTCATCCAGCACACGAAAGGCGTAAGAAAGCCGAGCGGGTCGAAGATTCGAGCTATGTAGGATAGCACTGAACGTTTGGTGACGGCTCCTTCAAAGGATTGAGTATTAAACGAGAAGGAGTCCGCACGAGGGTCCCATAGAAGACCGAGGATTTTGATGCCCAGGTCGTCGTTGGAAAATACGAGGGGAGTTTCCAGATGGTCGGCCGGAAGGTTGCGCAGTGCGTTAGGATCATTGCTAGACCATTTTCGTAGCTCGAAACCTCCTAAGGAGAGGAGAGCTGTCAGTTCTTCTTGCAAGGTATGTGCTTGCTCGAGGGTTTCAGCACCAGACACGACGTCATCGATGTACGTGTGTGCAGTTAAAGCGAGGGATGCGAGCGGAAACCGGGTTCCTTCGTCGGCGACGAGTTGGCGCAGAACTCTCTGAGCGAGAAATGCGGAAGGATTAAGACCGTACGTGACTGTGTTCAGTTCGTACTCCTGAATGGGTGAGTCAGGCGTAGGGCGCCAGAATATGTGTTGATAATGGCGATCAGACGGCTGGATGCAAATCTGGCGGTACATTTGACGTATGTCCGCGCAGACGGCGACGGGATGAGTGCGAAAACCGGTGAGAATATTGGACAAGTCACGTTGAAGCTTCGGACCACTCAACAAGAGCTGATTGAGCGAAACTCCCGCTTTAGCGGGAGCGGAGGCATTGTAAACGACTCGAAGCTTCGTACTGGTGCTGGCAACTTTGTGCACACAGTGGTGAGGTATCACATACGACGACGAAGTGGTGGCGAGTTGCATGTGTCGAGCCTGGCAATAATCAGTCATGAATTGCTGATAGGCGTCAGCATGGTCAGGAGTGCGTTTCAAACGACGTTCTAGCGCAAGAAAGTTATGCATAGCAACGTCCCGATTATCGCCGAGGGGAGGGGGGGATGATGTAAACGGAAGCGCTACCGAATACCGTCCGGTGGCGTCACGTTCGTGCGTAGCGACAAAATGTTCTTCGCACCATTCATCCTCAGGACTTTGCTGGGCAGGACGTCGAACTTCCTCGGATTCCCAAAAAAGACGAAGTGTTCGGTCCAACGTCGGAGTCGAACACGCGAGAAGAGTGAGAGGGGGTGAGGTGAGCTTCTCAGAGTGAATAGGACCAAGCACCACCCAGCCGAATAGGGTGTTGAGAGCTGAGGGGGCGTGTCCTATCAGCGTGTCGCCTGATCTCATCAAAATGCTTGGGTAGAGATCAGCGCCTATGAGAAAATCAACCTTGCCGGGAAGGTGAAACTGATGATCGGCTAGAGTTAGACCACGATACTGGTTGTAGACATCGATAGGAACATCGCTGTTGGGAAGTTCGGTCGAGATTGATGATAACACTACAGCTTGAACGCATATAGGTTCGTGGGGGAGGACGCGAGAGGTGATCTTGCAGTTAACCGTGCCAAAGACACGCGCAGCCGAGTTTCCGATGCCGACCAGTTCAGATTGCTTAGATTCAAATTTCAGGCCAAGCTTCTTGATTAAAGAGTGAGTGACCGCCGAGATCTGAGATCCAGAATCGATTACGGCACGAAAGGGTTGGAGGTTTCCTTCCGCGTCACTGATAAATGCGCGGACAGTACCTAATAGCACAGTCTTGACAACTGGGGTGTCATTCGATTGACAGGTTAACACTAGAGGGTTCGCGTGCGCAGCGGGGGTGGCCACGGCGGTTGCGGCACTGACACTCGGGGTAGGGAGGGGTTTCACTCGAGGTGAGTGCAATAGCGAGTGATGTTGATTGCTCTGACAACTTGTACAAGCCCGTTTTGACTTGCACTGCTCACGTGTATGTGCGCCTAAACAATTAAAACATCGGTGAAGACGCCTTAAAGTTTGGTATTTCTCATCACGAGTTTGATTGAGTAACATGTCACAGTTGTAAAGGGTGTGACTTTGCGAGCATAACGGACATGACTTCTGCTGTTGACCAGAGTGAGGTGACGTCATCTTCGAGTGAGATGCAAGCAATGAATTGACCCGTTTGACGGGCGATGAGGTACCAGCCTGATGCTGGCTTGAAGTTGGCACGTCGAGGCCACACAGTTCTAATGTCCGAGAGTGATCTTCAATGAACTCGATCAAAGAAGCGTACGTAGGAACACTTTGCGACGAATGCTTGGCTTCAAAAGCCTTACGCGTAGAAACATCGAGATTTCTGGCTGTCAACGAAAGCAGGATATAATCCGCTAAATCGGGGAGAGCTAGCGCTTTGAGCGCATTAATCGAGTTTTTATGAACTCGTAGAAAGCTTTGAAAGCCAGAGTGTGAATTTGACTTTAGAGGCGTAAATTCTAAAATCTGACGAATGTACAAACTTGCTATCACGCGAGGGTTTTGATAGCGAGTTACCAGTGCTTGAAGAGCAAGTGGATAATTCACTGGAGTTATTGGGAGACCAGAAATAACAGCTAACGCAGTTCCCTGAAGCGTGGACCTCAAGTAATGAAACTTTTGAATGGCATTCAGTGACTCATTCTCGTCTATTAGAGACTTGAATAAGGAATAATATTCCGTCCAATCAACAATATCACCAGAGAAGCTGGGAATGTTGATGCTAGGCAAAGAGACTGCTTGCATTGCCGTGCTTGCGTGAAGGTCTGGCATGGCCTGACTAACCACTGGAATAACCTTGGATTCAGCTTTCCTGAAGGCTGATTGAGCAGCGTATATCAAATCGTCGAAGCTGGCATTAACCTGTACTACGTCGAGTGGCTTCACGGTTGAGTCCAGCGAAACGTTGTGCTGCATTATTTTTTGCTGCACGGCGTTGAATTCGGTTCGAATCACGGCAAGACGTTCGAACCTATCCCGCACTGCGTTTACATCGTCCGGCTTCAACGACTTGAATTTGTCATAGGTTCGCTGAATTTCAGCAAACAGTTCTTCACGCTGAACTATGAACAACCTTTGAGCACGGATTTGTTCATCCATGACGAAAACCGAAATGAAAGAATTTCTTTCTTAATAATAACCGAGCGTATATTGAAACAGACACGTGAATCAATGTTAATGCAAAAATGCACGAGAAAGGGCAAAGGACAACCAACTCGAAACGGTCGAGCGTCCCATGCGAGAGGGAATGCGGGTAGTGACTATCACGAGGTCACCTATAGCGAAAAACCAACGAGAATGACGTGGTATATACAAGAAATGGCATAGCAATGTGAAATGACGGACTAAAACGACGCTAGACACGGCTACAACGACGCTAGACCTACCGAGACTTATTCACGAGCGTCGAAAATAAGCTGAGATGATCAGGAGATCAGAGAACATAGCTAGTACGAAAATGTGCATAATGAGAATGCACCGAAATAATTCCACAGGGAATGAAAACACAAGTCAAGGGGAGCATGTATCACGAAACTAAACTTCCACGGCGAAAACTAGCTGATGCAAGGCTCCGACTCGAGGGACCAAAATGTTGGCGCCGTTATAATTCCAATAGGATTTATTTGTGACGCGGGATGATAATCTTATGACTATCGACGAGTGAATTTGATGAGTGGACTGTATGTAGGGTAATTGGGAAGAAGTTTGTAATAAATAGCACGATACCTGTGTTTCCCCTGAGGTAATCGTCTTGAAGCGTCTTGAAGCGTCGCGACGATGTTTGAGAGAATGCACTTTGTGAAGACGTTGGGTGGGAGAAAGAAGTACGTACGTATTGGAGGTTGGATTTGGAAACTAAGAAATGGTTTGTGAAATGGTGATGAATAAATGATAGAAAAGGAATAGTATGGCTTGATTTAACTAAATAAACTTCACTGCTTCACGAGGAGATACACTATGCAACTTGCATACACGAGAAAAGACACTGACGAACGGGTGTCCGAAATGACGACTTATGCAGGCAATATAGGCCGAACCATACGACACGAGAGATGACAAATAAGTGACCTGAGATCGAACTGCAATGAGAGGTACATGATGTGCCTGTTTGTGGTATCTAAAGGTCAACGGATGACGACATAATAACTGGAGGCATATTGCGTATTACAACTAGAGGTAAGGGATGCGAAAACAAAACACAAGGGGGAAAGACCTAGTTGGTCGTCATAATAGGATTGGCGCAAACATATATATATATATATATATATATATATATATATATATACCTCTATATATATATGATTAAACTTCCTGTAAAGGCCTACGTTAGAATATCGATATATTTTGGATGTTATTGCTATGTCAGGAAAGATACACCTCAACCGGGACTCGAACCCGGGACCTTCTGATAGCTGGTCAGGAGCTCTCCCAACTGAGCCACCGAGGTAATACCCTCAAGACATGACCAAGAGTGACGATACTTCATGGGGCTAGCCCTATAAGGGTTTTAGTTGTAACGATTGTACGTTACCCAGATACTTGTGTACTCTTTTTTATCCTCAACCAGGCATGAGCATGATATATATTTTTCAATCAAACTTCTTGGATATACGATCCAACATCGAGATATTCATAATGTTATAGGGCTAGCCCTATGTAGTATCGATCACTCCAAGTATAGTCATCTGCAGTGGTGTATTCGTCTAAATAGAAGATTACCAAGGCGGTGATAACTGAAAAAAAGTATTCATTCCAATTTTATTGGCCAGGGGTGGGAGACTTGTGACCCGTAACATGCCACAATGTCAGTTTATAATTCAAATATGATATATAACTGATGTGGTTCACCTTTGCATCTAAAATAATCGCCACAGAGAATCTCTCAGCTTGATCCTCTGCGGTTGCATCATGGTCTACATCATAGTAATATCTTTGGTGCGATTGTGCGTCGCCAGCTGATCTATGACTAAGGAGCCAAGTCTTTACATAAGGTGTAGGATCAAAGTTGACTAGAGGTCTATTTAGTTTGATAAACAAAAGCGAGGCGATATTCTAACAATCAGTTTCGCGCTAAATCCCCGTTCACACTCAGCAGTAACCAGACTGCTTGCCAAAAAAGTCACTAACTTCGTTTACTGGAATTATTATTATTTAATTCTGTTTTTTCTTTTCCCCATTTTCGGCACACGAACAATATTAAAGAAATAACTAAATCCAAGACAGCATACAAAACGCAATTTAAACTGAGCTCTAATGTCAACTAGTTGCTCCAGGTCAGTCACAGATCACAACTGAATCCTGCAATTTCCCCTTATCCCCTATCCCGCGGTCCTGCCAGATTCCCTGAAAACAACGAAATAAACTCAGAATTGACGCAGAACAGAGCTGTCGGTGACAAGGGCCTAGTAAATACATTCCTTTCTAAGGTAGTACAAAAAATGTAACAAACTGATTCTACACTAAATTACAAGATTATGTCATTATTTTAAAGTCTGACGTTGCAAATAAACCTCCGCTCCCAGCTGGATCGCAATTCACTCCGAAAAGAGTCAAATTTGCCGTTAAAGACATAATATCACGTGGGCCTAATAGCTGCCTTGAATATCTACAACATCGCATTCATATATATATATATATATATATATATATATATATATATATATATATATATATATATATATATATATATATATATATATATATATATATATATATATATATATATATATATATATATATATATATATATATATATATATATATATATATATATATATATATGTATATATATATATGTATATATATATATATATATATATATATATATATATATATATATATATATATATATATATATATATGTATATATATATATATATATATATATATATATATATATATATATATATATATATATGTATATATATATATATATATATATATATATATATATATATATATATATATATATATATATATATATATACATATATATATATATATATATATATATATATATATATATATATATATATATATATATATATATACATATATATATATATATATATATATATATATATATATATATATGTATGTATATGAATCATCTTGGACGGAGACGAGTAACCGAGTGATTAAAAGACTGAACCGTTATTAAGAAGACCGGGATTCGACTCCATCATGGTCGACCATTCTGACAGGGGTTTTTCGTGGTTTCCCTCTGTCTTTCAGGTCTATACTGGGGTGGTTCATTAACAACAGGCCGACTCCTTCTTACTATCCAAGAACACCTGATGAAATAACCTTTCATTTCACCGTCCCACTATCTCACATATCATTCACCGACGTCAATAGATCATATTCATCAGTAAGATGAGTCGTTAAACTCAATATGTGAGTGAATGAATAATAAAT